>OY757191.1:57398844-57930444 GCA_963583895.1 Melanophora roralis
ATCCTCCAAAAATCGACTTTTTGGTCAAAATTAGTAGTGACCACAGATATAAGCCCTTTTGGCTCTAGAAGCTCTAGATTCCGAGAAAAACGCATTTAAAGTTTTTTATAGGAAAATCCTCCAAAAATCGACTTTTTGGCCCAAATTGGTAGTGATCACAGATTTTAGCCCTTTTGGCTCTAGAAGCTCTAGATTCCAAGAAAAACGCATTTAAAGTTTTTTATATGAAAATCCTTAAAAAATCGACTTTTTGGTCAAAATTAGTAGTGACCACAGATATAAGCCCTTTTGGCTCTAGAAGCTCTAGATTCCGAGAAAAACGCATTTAAAGTTTTTTATAGGAAAATCCTCCAAAAATCGACTTTTTGGCCCAAATTGGTAGTGATCACAGATTTTAGCCCTTTTGGCTCTAGAAGCTCTAGATTCCAAGAAAAACGCATTTAAAGTTTTTTATATGAAAATCCTTAAAAAATCGACTTTTTGGTCAAAATTAGTAGTGACCACAGATATAAGCCCTTTTGGCTCTAGAAGCTCTAGATTCCGAGAAAAACGCATTTAAAGTTTTTTATATGAAAATCCTTAAAAAATCGACTTTTTGGTCAAAATTGAAAGTGATCACAGATTTTAGCCCTTTTGGCTGTAGAGGCTCCAGATTCCGAGAAAAACGCATTTAAAGTTTTTTATAGGAAAATCCTCCAAAAATCGACTTTTTGGTCAAAATTAGTAGTGATCACAGATATAAGCCCTTTTGGCTCTAGAAGCTCTAGATTCCGAGAAAAACGCATTTAAAGTTTTTTATATGAAAATCCTTAAAAAATCGACTTTTTGGTCAAAATTGAAAGTGATCACAGATTTAAGCCCTTTTGGCTCTAGAGGCTCTAGATTCCGAGAAAAACGCATTTAAAGTTTTTTTATAGGAAAATCCTCCAAAAATCGACTTTTTGGTCAAAATTGGTAGTGATCACAGATTTTAGCCCTTTTGGCTCTAGAAGCTCTAGATTCCGAGAAAAACGCATTTAAAGTTTTTTATAGGAAAATCCTCCAAAAATCGACTTTTTGGTCAAAATTGGTAGTGATCACAGATTTTAGCCCTTTTGGCTCTAGAAGCTCTAGATTCCGAGAAAAACGCATTTAAAGTTTTTTATAGGAAAATCCTCCAAAAGTCGACTTTTTGGTCAAAATTGGTAGTGATCACAGATTTTAGCCCTTTTGGCTCTTGAAGCTCTAGATTCCGAGAAAAACGCATTTAAAGTTTTTTTTATGAAAATCCTCCAAAAATCGACTTTTTGGCCCAAATTGGTAGTGATCACAGATTTTAGCCCTTTTGGCTCTAGAGGCTGTAGATTCCGAGAAAAACGCATTTAAAGTTTTTTATAGGAAAATCCTCCAAAAATCGACTTTTTGGTCAAAATTGGTAGTGATCACAGATTTTAGCCCTTTTGGCTCTAGAGGCTCTAGATTCCGAGAAAAACGCATTTAAAGTTTTTTATAGGAAAATCCTCCAAAAATCGACTTTTTGGTCAAAATTGGTAATGATCACAGATTTTAGCCCTTTTGGCTCTTGAAGCTCTAGATTCCGAGAAAAACGCATTTAAAGTTTTTTTTATGAAAATCCTCCAAAAATCGACTTTTTGGTCAAAATTGGTAGTGATCACAGATTTTAGCCCTTTTGGCTCTAGAAGCTCTAGATTCCGAGAAAAACGCATTTAAAGTTTTTTTATAGGAAAATCCTCCAAAAATCGACTTTTTGGTCAAAATTGGTAGTGATCACAGATTTAAGCCCTTTTGGCTCTAGAGGCTCTAGATTCCGAGAAAAACGCATTTAAAGTTTTTTTATAGGAAAATCCTCCAAAAATCGACTTTTTGGTCAAAATTGGTAGTGATCACAGATTTTAGCCCTTTTGGCTCTAGAAGCTCTAGATTCCGAGAAAAACGCATTTAAAGTTTTTTATATGAAAATCCTTAAAAAATCGACTTTTTGGTCAAAATTGGTAGTGATCACAGATTTAAGCCCTTTTGGCTCTAGAGGCTCTAGATTCCGAGAAAAACGCATTTAAAGTTTTTTTATAGGAAAATCCTCCAAAAATCGACTTTTTGGTCAAAATTGGTAGTGATCACAGATTTTAGCCCTTTTGGCTCTAGAAGCTCTAGATTCCGAGAAAAACGCATTTAAAGTTTTTTTTATGAAAATCCTCCAAAAATCGACTTTTTGGCCCAAATTGGTAGTGATCACAGATTTTAGCCCTTTTGGCTCTAGAGGCTGTAGATTCCGAGAAAAACGCATTTAAAGTTTTTTATAGGAAAATCCTCCAAAAATCGACTTTTTGGTCAAAATTGGTAATGATCACAGATTTTAGCCCTTTTGGCTCTTGAAGCTCTAGATTCCGAGAAAAACGCATTTAAAGTTTTTTTTATGAAAATCCTCCAAAAATCGACTTTTTGGTCAAAATTGGTAGTGATTACAGATTTAAGCCCTTTTGGCTGTAGAGGCTGTAGATTCCGAGAAAAACGCATTTAAAGTTTTTCTTATTTAATATAAGTTAATTAATGGAAGAACTCAACGTAATTTTATTAGGAAATGTGTTAATAATATTTATTAAGTTTTTATTTTAGTATTCAATACATATATATTGTTTGCCCGTTTCAATAATACTATTTTTTTCACAATGATTAGTTTTTCCAGAGCATATATAAAAAATATGAAAACCATACAAAACATTAAACAGTAAAGTATTTTACAGTAGACAAATAATAATATATAACACCCCCTCTCAATTAGATAATTTTAACAAATCCCTAATTGCTGTAAAGTTATATTTATCTAGAGATTTTGTAAACACATCAGCAACTTGATCTTTAGTTGAAATATGTTGTACCTTCAGGTTTCCCTTTGATACATGATCCCGAATAAAATGATGTTTAATGTCAATGTGTTTTGACCTTTTACATTCCGAATTTTGGGACATAGCAATGCATCCAGCATTATCTTCATAAATTAAGATTGGTTGTTCAGATGTTGTAACCTTCATGTCGTCTAAAACGCCTTTTAACCATATGCCTTCTGAAGTAGCCAAACTTAGAGCAACATATTCAGCCTCACTTGAAGAAACTGCTACTGTGGTTTGTTTTTTACTGCACCAAGACACAGGGCAACCATATATATAAAATATATATCCACTTGTTGACTTTCGATCATTTGTATTAGAGGCCCAATCAGCATCTACATAACCAACCAGGACGTCTTTACTTTCACTACACTTGTCAAATTTTAACTTCAGTAATTTTGTTCCTTTAAGGTATCTTAGGATTCGTTTAAGAGCTGACCAATGTATCTCACCAAAGTTTTCCTGAAATCTACCCATATATCCAACGGCATAACATATATCTGGTCGAACGCATAGCATCAAATACATCAAACTTCCTAAAAGTTCTCGGAATGGTTTATCACAAGCTTCATCAATACATGATAATTGAAGACCTTTTTCCATTGGAGTATCAATATGATTACATTCAGTCATTTCAAATTTTGATAGTATTTTCTCAATACTAGGAGTTTGGCTGATATACATTTTACCTTCCTTTATATCGTACTCAATTTTCATCCCAAGATAATAGGTTAATTTTCCACAATCAGACATTTCAAAAACTTCAGACAATTTGTTTTTAACACAGTTGATATCTTCTGAGTCATTTCCAGCGATCAAAACGTCATCCACATAAATCAATAAAAATATTGTTTTTCCCTTAACGCACTTCATATACAAGCAATAATCATGCTGTGACCTTACAAAACCGAGTTCTTGAAGAACCGTATTGATTTTCTTATTCCAACATCTTGGACTTTGTTTTAATCCATACAAAGATTTTATTAACTTTAATGCCATTCCTGATTTTGTCTTCATCCCTTCTGGTATTTCCAAATAAATTTCCTCTTGGAGCTCACCATGCAAAAAAGCGGTTTTAACGTCCAATTGGTAAAACATGTAGCCTCTTTTGACACCAACAGCTAACACGGTACGTAATGTGCTTAATTTCGCTACAGGAGAATACGTCTCAATATAATCAACTCCGAATTTTTGCAAAAAACCTTTTGCAACCAACCTTGCTTTAAATCGTAAAGGGTTTCCGCTGGAATCAGATTTTATAGCAAATACCCACTTTGATTTAAGAAGTTTTGTATTCTTTGGTTTTTCAACCATTCTCCAAACTTTATTTTTCTCTATGGAATCTAGTTCGCTTTTTATTGCCTCAATCCACTGATCTCGATTTAATGAGTTTTCAATGTCTGAAAACGAATTAGGAACGCCATCATTTGAAACAGCTTCAAATATAGATTCATAAAGCTCAGTTAATCTTGTTGGAGGTTTTCTTTGTCTCGTACTCCTTCTCAGTTCTGTTTCTACCTCAGGCTGTTGTTCTTCTTCTTGTTGTGCCATTGTTTCAACGCTGGGGTTAACCGAAACAACACCACTATCTCCTTCCCCCTCTTGTTGATTTGGTTTGACAGATTGAATTTCTAAGCTATTTGTCAAATCACTATTATCACGTTCTATTGATTGTGTTTTTGATTCTTCATTATTAATATCTTTAAATGGAAAGTTTGATTCGTCAAATTTACAGTCGCGTGCAAGAATTACAGTTCGTTTCTTTTCGTTCCATAGTCTGTAACCATTAGGACAATAACCCACCATAACATATTTACAACTTTTTGCATCCAACTTCGTTCGCTTTTGATTTGGAATCCAACCATAAACAGAACAGCCAAATACCTTAAGTTTCGTTAAATCAGGTTTCTCATTAAACCACATTTGAGCTGGTGTTTTGTTACATGTCAACGATTTAGTTGGGCTTCTATTTATCAAATATGTACTAGTATATAATGCTTCACCCCATAATGATCTTGGTACGCCAGATTCAATCATTATTGCACGAACTTTTTCTACCGCTGTTCGATTAAACCTCTCCGCAACACCGTTTTGTTGAGGAGTGTACGCAATTGTTTGATTCATTTGTATACCTTCCTTCTTACAGTAATCCAGCATTTCATTTGACTTATACTCTCGACCCTGGTCTAACGTTAAAATAGAAATTTTTGTACCAAACTTAGCATTAACTAGAGCATTGTATTCTTTGAATTTTTGAAAAACCTCAGATTTCTTTTTAATAAGGTACACATAGGCAAAATGAGTATAGTCGTCTATGAAAGAAACAAAGTAATTAAAACCATTATACGCCACAGGACTAATAGGTCCACAAACGTCCGAATGAATATGCTCAATAGGACGAGTGGCCTTTATACGACTTCCGTTAAATGGATCACGACATTGTTTACTTTGTGCACAAACTTCACAAAAGTTTATAGGTTCTTGACTTGGTATGCCTATTGCCATATCATATTTTATCAAATCATCATAAGCTTGTTTGCTAATGTGGCCCATGCGTCGATGCCATATTAGTCCCAATTCAACTTTAGACAAACTTGATACTGACCTTAAAATCTTGATTTTTAGTTCAAATAGGTTACCAATCCTTTTTGCTGTAGCTATTATGTTTCCATCCTTCTCTAAAACAGCTTCATTCTTTTTAAAATTAACTTTGATACCAGCTTCTACAATACGACTGACACTTAACAGATTTTCTCTAAAATTGGGACTATATAAAACGTTTCTTAAGTTTACATTTACATTATAGTTGCTTAAGCCTTTGATTTCCCCAATTTTATTTACCACAACGAATTCACCATTTTTAGCAACACTTATGTGACGCGATTCATTAAGTTTATTTATTTCCGAAAAAATACTTATATCATTTACAAAATGATCTGTAGCACCTGAATCCAACGCAAAAGATACCAAATTTGTATTAGTGCCATTTTTCCATACTGTATTTGAATCAGCCATAAAACTAACACTTATACCAGCTGCCGTTTGGGCTTCCTTTACACGACAGTCTTTTTTCATGTGACCAAAGCGTCCACATTTATGGCATTTTCCGTTAAATTTCACCTTCTTTTTTCTTGTAGTAAAGGCAGTGATTTTTTCCTCAACTGTTTCCGACTGTCTTTGTTTCTTCTTCGATTCTTCAGCCAGCAATCGTTGCTTTACCGTTGCCACATTCAGCTCTTCAGTTGTTAGGTTTTCCAATGCTGTTACAACAGCATCATATGACTCAGGAAGAGTCAAAAACAATTGGGACACTAAATCTGCCTCTTCCGGTTTTCCTCCAGCAGACTTTAGTTGGCGAATCAAACCATCGAACTTCAATAAATGACCCGTCATATCATCACCGTCACGCAATCTTAATTTTGCAAGTTCTTTCCTTACTAATGTTTGATTCTGGGCGGACTTCTTTTCGAAAGTTGAACACAGCGCCTCCCACATTTCCTTTGCAGTCTTCTTGTCTCTTACATATTCGATGTAGTCATCATGAATAAACGAGACTATGACATCCTGGGCTTTTGAATCCAATTTAAGAAATTCTCTTTCACTTACAGACTCGGTAGGTGCTGACTCAACAACAGCTTTTAAACAACCTACCGCTGAAAGATGTCTTTCTACTCGAAACTTCCAATTACAAAAATTCGAGCCAGCAAACTGGACAATACCTGTTGTTTTTTCCGTGGGACCCATAACCTCTTATTTAATATAAGTTAATTAATGGAAGAACTCAACGTAATTTTATTAGGAAATGTGTTAATAATATTTATTAAGTTTTTATTTTAGTATTCAATACATATATATTGTTTGCCCGTTTCAATAATACTATTTTTTTCACAATGATTAGTTTTTCCAGAGCATATATAAAAAATATGAAAACCATACAAAACATTAAACAGTAAAGTATTTTACAGTAGACAAATAATAATATATAACAGTTTTTTATATGAAAATCCTTAAAAAATCGACTTTTTGGTCAAAATTGAAAGTGATCACAGATTTAAGCCCTTTTGGCTCTAGAGGCTCTAGATTCCGAGAAAAACGCATTTAAAGTTTTTTATAGGAAAATCCTCCAAAAATCGACTTTTTGGCCCAAATTGGTAGTGATCACAGATTTTAGCCCTTTTGGCTCTAGAAGCTCTAGATTCCGAGAAAAACGCATTTAAAGTTTTTTATAGGAAAATCCTCCAAAAATCGACTTTTTGGCCCAAATTGGTAGTGATCACAGATTTAAGCCCTTTTGGCTGTAGAGGCTGTAGATTCCGAGAAAAACGCATTTAAAGTTTTATATAGGAAAATCCTCCAAAAATCGACTTTTTGGCCCAAATTGGTAGTGATCACAGATTTAAGCCCTTTTGGCTCTAGAAGCTCTAGATTCCAAGAAAAACGCATTTAAAGTTTTTTATATGAAAATCCTTAAAAAATCAATTTTGGTCAAAATTGGTAGTGATCACAGATTTAAGCCCTTTTGGCTCTAGAGGCTCTAGATTCCGAGAAAAACGCATTTAAAGTTTTTTTATAGGAAAATCCTCCAAAAATCGACTTTTTGGTCAAAATTAGTAGTGATCACAGATATAAGCCCTTTTGGCTCTAGAAGCTCTAGATTCCGAGAAAAACGCATTTAAAGTTTTTTATAGGAAAATCCTCCAAAAATCGACTTTTTGGCCCAAATTGGTAGTGATCACAGATTTTAGCCCTTTTGGCTCTAGAAGCTCTAGATTCCAAGAAAAACGCATTTAAAGTTTTTTATATGAAAATCCTTAAAAAATCGACTTTTTGGTCAAAATTGAAAGTGATCACAGATTTAAGCCCTTTTGGCTCTAGAGGCTCTAGATTCCGAGAAAAACGCATTTAAAGTTTTTTATAGGAAAATCCTCCAAAAATCGACTTTTTGGCCCAAATTGGTAGTGATCACAGATTTTAGCCCTTTTGGCTCTAGAAGCTCTAGATTCCGAGAAAAACGCATTTAAAGTTTTTTATAGGAAAATCCTCCAAAAATCGACTTTTTGGTCAAAATTGGTAATGATCACAGATTTTAGCCCTTTTGGCTCTTGAAGCTCTAGATTCCGAGAAAAACGCATTTAAAGTTTTTTTTATGAAAATCCTCCAAAAATCGACTTTTTGGTCAAAATTGGTAGTGATTACAGATTTAAGCCCTTTTGGCTGTAGAGGCTGTAGATTCCGAGAAAAACGCATTTAAAGTTTTTTATAGGAAAATCCTCCAAAAATCGACTTTTTGGCCCAAATTGGTAGTGATCACAGATTTAAGCCCTTTTGGCTCTAGAAGCTCTAGATTCCAAGAAAAACGCATTTAAAGTTTTTTATAGGAAAATCCTCCAAAAGTCGACTTTTTGGTCAAAATTGGTAGTGATCACAGATTTTAGCCCTTTTGGCTCTTGAAGCTCTAGATTCCGCATTTAAAGTTTTTTTTATGAAAATCCTCCAAAAATCGACTTTTTGGTCAAAATTGGTAGTGATTACAGATTTAAGCCCTTTTGGCTGTAGAGGCTGTAGATTCCGAGAAAAACGCATTTAAAGTTTTTTATATGAAAATCCTTAAAAAATCGACTTTTTGGTCAAAATTAGTAGTGATCACAGATATAAGCCCTTTTGGCTCTAGAAGCTCTAGATTCCGAGAAAAACGCATTTAAAGTTTTTTATAGGAAAATCCTCCAAAAGTCGACTTTTTGGTCAAAATTGGTAGTGATCACAGATTTTAGCCCTTTTGGCTCTTGAAGCTCTAGATTCCGAGAAAAACGCATTTAAAGTTTTTTTTATGAAAATCCTCCAAAAATCGACTTTTTGGCCCAAATTGGTAGTGATCACAGATTTTAGCCCTTTTGGCTCTAGAGGCTGTAGATTCCGAGAAAAACGCATTTAAAGTTTTTTATAGGAAAATCCTCCAAAAATCGACTTTTTGGTCAAAATTGGTAGTGATCACAGATTTAAGCCCTTTTGGCTCTAGAGGCTCTAGATTCCGAGAAAAACGCATTTAAAGTTTTTTTATAGGAAAATCCTCCAAAAATCGACTTTTTGGTCAAAATTAGTAGTGATCACAGATATAAGCCCTTTTGGCTCTTGAAGCTCTAGATTCCGAGAAAAACGCATTTAAAGTTTTTTTATGAAAATCCTCCAAAAATCGACTTTTTGGTCAAAATTGGTAGTGATTACAGATTTAAGCCCTTTTGGCTGTAGAGGCTGTAGATTCCGAGAAAAACGCATTTAAAGTTTTTTATATGAAAATCCTTAAAAAATCGACTTTTTGGTCAAAATTGAAAGTGATCACAGATTTTTAGCCCTTTTGGCTCTAGAGGCTCTAGATTCCGAGAAAAACGCATTTAAAGTTTTTTATAGGAAAATCCTCCAAAAATCGACTTTTTGGCCCAAATTGGTAGTGATCACAGATTTGAGCCCTTTTGGCTCTAGAGGCTCTAGATTCCGAGAAAAACGCATTTAAAGTTTTTTATAGGAAAATCCTCCAAAAATCGACTTTTTGGTCAAAATTGGTAGTGATCACAGATTTTAGCCCTTTTGGCTCTAGAGGCTCTAGATTCCGAGAAAAACGCATTTAAAGTTTTTTTATAGGAAAATCCTCCAAAAATCGACTTTTTGGTCAAAATTAGTAGTGATCACAGATATAAGCCCTTTTGGCTCTAGAAGCTCTAGATTCCGAGAAAAACGCATTTAAAGTTTTTTATAGGAAAATCCTCCAAAAATCGACTTTTTGGCCCAAATTGGTAGTGATCACAGATTTTAGCCCTTTTGGCTCTAGAAGCTCTAGATTCCAAGAAAAACGCATTTAAAGTTTTTTATATGAAAATCCTTAAAAAATCGACTTTTTGGTCAAAATTGAAAGTGATCACAGATTTAAGCCCTTTTGGCTCTAGAGGCTCTAGATTCCGAGAAAAACGCATTTAAAGTTTTTTATAGGAAAATCCTCCAAAAATCGACTTTTTGGCCCAAATTGGTAGTGATCACAGATTTTAGCCCTTTTGGCTCTAGAAGCTCTAGATTCCGAGAAAAACGCATTTAAAGTTTTTTATAGGAAAATCCTCCAAAAATCGACTTTTTGGTCAAAATTGGTAATGATCACAGATTTTAGCCCTTTTGGCTCTTGAAGCTCTAGATTCCGAGAAAAACGCATTTAAAGCTTTTTTTATGAAAATCCTCCAAAAATCGACTTTTTGGTCAAAATTGGTAGTGATTACAGATTTAAGCCCTTTTGGCTGTAGAGGCTGTAGATTCCGAGAAAAACGCATTTAAAGTTTTTTATAGGAAAATCCTCCAAAAATCGACTTTTTGGCTCAAATTGGTAGTGATCACAGATTTAAGCCCTTTTGGCTCTAGAAGCTCTAGATTCCAAGAAAAACGCATTTAAAGTTTTTTATAGGAAAATCCTCCAAAAGTCGACTTTTTGGTCAAAATTGGTAGTGATCACAGATTTTAGCCCTTTTGGCTCTTGAAGCTCTAGATTCCGCATTTAAAGTTTTTTTTATGAAAATCCTCCAAAAATCGACTTTTTGGTCAAAATTGGTAGTGATTACAGATTTAAGCCCTTTTGGCTGTAGAGGCTGTAGATTCCGAGAAAAACGCATTTAAAGTTTTTTATATGAAAATCCTTAAAAAATCGACTTTTTGGTCAAAATTAGTAGTGATCACAGATATAAGCCCTTTTGGCTCTAGAAGCTCTAGATTCCGAGAAAAACGCATTTAAAGTTTTTTATAGGAAAATCCTCCAAAAGTCGACTTTTTGGTCAAAATTGGTAGTGATCACAGATTTTAGCCCTTTTGGCTCTTGAAGCTCTAGATTCCGAGAAAAACGCATTTAAAGTTTTTTTTATGAAAATCCTCCAAAAATCGACTTTTTGGCCCAAATTGGTAGTGATCACAGATTTTAGCCCTTTTGGCTCTAGAGGCTGTAGATTCCGAGAAAAACGCATTTAAAGTTTTTTATAGGAAAATCCTCCAAAAATCGACTTTTTGGTCAAAATTGGTAGTGATCACAGATTTAAGCCCTTTTGGCTCTAGAGGCTCTAGATTCCGAGAAAAACGCATTTAAAGTTTTTTTATAGGAAAATCCTCCAAAAATCGACTTTTTGGTCAAAATTAGTAGTGATCACAGATATAAGCCCTTTTGGCTCTTGAAGCTCTAGATTCCGAGAAAAACGCATTTAAAGTTTTTTTATGAAAATCCTCCAAAAATCGACTTTTTGGTCAAAATTGGTAGTGATTACAGATTTAAGCCCTTTTGGCTGTAGAGGCTGTAGATTCCGAGAAAAACGCATTTAAAGTTTTTTATATGAAAATCCTTAAAAAATCGACTTTTTGGTCAAAATTGAAAGTGATCACAGATTTTTAGCCCTTTTGGCTCTAGAGGCTCTAGATTCCGAGAAAAACGCATTTAAAGTTTTTTATAGGAAAATCCTCCAAAAATCGACTTTTTGGCCCAAATTGGTAGTGATCACAGATTTGAGCCCTTTTGGCTCTAGAGGCTCTAGATTCCGAGAAAAACGCATTTAAAGTTTTTTATAGGAAAATCCTCCAAAAATCGACTTTTTGGTCAAAATTGGTAGTGATCACAGATTTTAGCCCTTTTGGCTCTAGAGGCTCTAGATTCCGAGAAAAACGCATTTAAAGTTTTTTATAGGAAAATCCTCCAAAAATCGACTTTTTGGTCAAAATTGGTAATGATCACAGATTTAAGCCCTTTTGGCTCTAGAGGCTCTAGATTCCGAGAAAAACGCATTTAAAGTTTTTTATAGGAAAATCCTCCAAAAATCGACTTTTTGGCCCAAATTGGTAGTGATCACAGATTTTAGCCCTTTTGGCTCTAGAGGCTCTAGATTCCGAGAAAAACGCATTTAAAGTTTTTTATAGGAAAATCCTCCAAAAATCGACTTTTTGGTCAAAATTGGTAATGATCACAGATTTAAGCCCTTTTGGCTCTAGAGGCTCTAGATTCCGAGAAAAACGCATTTAAAGTTTTTTATAGGAAAATCCTCCAAAAATCGACTTTTTGGCCCAAATTGGTAGTGATCACAGATTTTAGCCCTTTTGGCTCTAGAAGCTCTAGATTCCGAGAAAAACGCATTTAAAGTTTTTTATAGGAAAATCCTCCAAAAATCGACTTTTTGGCCCAAATTGGTAGTGATCACAGATTTTAGCCCTTTTGGCTCTAGAAGCTCTAGATTCCAAGAAAAACGCATTTAAAGTTTTTTATATGAAAATCCTTAAAAAATCGACTTTTTGGTCAAAATTGAAAGTGATCACAGATTTAAGCCCTTTTGGCTGTAGAGGCTGTAGATTCCGAGAAAAACGCATTTAAAGTTTTTTATAGGAAAATCCTCCAAAAATCGACTTTTTGGTCAAAATTGAAAGTGATCACAGATTTTAGCCCTTTTGGCTCTAGAGGCTCTAGATTCCGAGAAAAACGCATTTAAAGTTTTTTATGAGAAATCCTCCAAAAATCGACTTTTTGGCCCAAATTGGTAGTGATCACAGATTTGAGCCCTTTTGGCTCTAGAAGCTCTAGATTCCGAGAAAAACGCATTTAAAGTTTTTTATAGGAAAATCCTCCAAAAATCGACTTTTTGGTCAAAATTGAAAGTGATCACAGATTTAAGCCCTTTTGGCTCTAGAGGCTGTAGATTCCGAGAAAAACGCATTTAAAGTTTTTTATAGGAAAATCCTCCAAAAATCGACTTTTTGGTCAAAATTGGTAATGATCACAGATTTTAGCCCTTTTGGCTCTTGAAGCTCTAGATTCCGAGAAAAACGCATTTAAAGTTTTTTATAGGAAAATCCTCCAAAAATCGACTTTTTGGTCAAAATTGAAAGTGATCACAGATTTTTAGCCCTTTTGGCTCTAGAGGCTCTAGATTCCGAGAAAAACGCATTTAAAGTTTTTTATAGGAAAATCCTCCAAAAATCGACTTTTTGGTCAAAATTGGTAATGATCACAGATTTTAGCCCTTTTGGCTCTTGAAGCTCTAGATTCCGAGAAAAACGCATTTAAAGTTTTTTATAGGAAAATCCTCCAAAAATCGACTTTTTGGTCAAAATTGAAAGTGATCACAGATTTTTAGCCCTTTTGGCTCTAGAGGCTCTAGATTCCGAGAAAAACGCATTTAAAGTTTTTTATAGGAAAATCCTCCAAAAATCGACTTTTTGGCCCAAATTGGTAGTGATCACAGATTTGAGCCCTTTTGGCTCTAGAGGCTCTAGATTCCGAGAAAAACGCATTTAAAGTTTTTTATAGGAAAATCCTCCAAAAATCGACTTTTTGGTCAAAATTGGTAATGATCACAGATTTTAGCCCTTTTGGCTCTAGAAGCTCTAGATTCCGAGAAAAACGCATTTAAAGTTTTTTATATGAAAATCCTTAAAAAATCGACTTTTTGGTCAAAATTGAAAGTGATCACAGATTTAAGCCCTTTTGGCTGTAGAGGCTCTAGATTCCGAGAAAAACGCATTTAAAGTTTTTTTTATGAAAATCCTCCAAAAATCGACTTTTTGGTCAAAATTAGTAGTGTTCACAGATTTAAGCCCTTTTGGCTCTAGAGGCTCTAGATTCCGAGAAAAACGCATTTAAAGTTTTTTTTTTTGGTCAAAATTGGTAGTGATCACAGATTTTAGCCCTTTTGGCTCTAGAGGCTCTAGATTCCGAGAAAAACGCATTTAAAGTTTTTTATAGGAAAATCCTCCAAAAATCGACTTTTTGGCCCAAATTGGTAGTGATCCCAGATTTTAGCCCTTTTGGCTCTAGAGGCTCTAGATTCCGAGAAAAACGCATTTAAAGTTTTTTATAGGAAAATCTTCCAAAAATCGACTTTTTGGCCCAAATTGGTAGTGAACACATAATGTTCATCAACGACGAGCGAGAGAGGCGCAATTGTTGGGCACGATGACGAGTTGAGGTGGACAGCTCTTCAGTTAATCTATCGCGGACAGTAGAAATATTTTCTGCAGTACCATCTGTACCAACATGCACTGGTGTCCCTTGAAATAATCAATCTGGTAGATATATGGATGGGGCTTAACCGTGACTTTGTATAACCAAAAAGACTAATAACAAAGCGTAAGCATGTCGTATACGCAAGATTTAAACTTTGTCTTAACTAACAAAAGAAATTCCGTTTGCCTTTCTGGATAACATGTTAGTTAAATAGGGCATGTTTACAACGTTCAAATTTTTCTTAGAAGTATTTCTTGTGCGTTTAAGATAATGAGTGTAGAAATGACAGTTATAAATCCTGTATCTCTGCTATCTACAGAAAAACAAAAAAATTAGCTTTAAGAAGCTAAAAAATTTAAATCTGCTCTAACAAGAATCACTATTCTTTAAAATTTACCAAAATAATAAAATGTTACCGGCTGTGTTACCATTAAACAACTATATTTAAATTGATTTTTTTATTGTAGCAACATTGTGTTAAAAAACTTTTTTAACTTACTGTAGTTTCTTTTCATATTTACTTAAATCAGTTCAATTAAATAATAATTCACACCTTGACAATTCTACACGTTTTTAGTTAACGTGTTAGCGTAGATGTTCGTAAATAATTTAGAATTTTGGCAATTAAAGTTTGTCATTTTAACTTTCAATCTTAAGTAATGAACACATATTTTACCAAAATAAGAAATACAAATTGAAACTTAAAATTTTCAATCGCGTTATATAAATATTTGTTTGTAATTTAAAAATGATACAATCTGCCAGTTTTGAAGAGGTTAAACCACAAAAACTTGTAGGCATTAGGCACTTACAAGCTTTGCTTTTGTTTTGGGGACTAGCAGTAGGTTATGCAATGCGAATTAATTTATCAGTATCGATAATAGCTATGACCGATCCACTGGAAAAGAAGCCGTATGCGCAGGTAAGAAATATTCATAAATTATGTGTAAAAAAATTTAAAAATACTTAAGCAAGTAACTTTGAAAAAAATTAACTAGTAAAAAAATTTAAAATTTTGCATTACAAACATCTGTAAAAAAATTTTTAAAGATTAAGGTGACTTTCGGAAATGATGTTTTAAATGGAACCCTTGGGAAATTAAAGATCTATCAAAAAAACATAATTTGATCTAAACCTAATATTAATACAGACATGCATCAGGTGTTAATATGCAGGTAACATAACAGGTAACTGGGTTACAACATACCACCGGACTTAAGGTTCATATATACGTGACTTACCCATAGCCACAGAAAACAGCTGTTCGAACCAAGCTTATGGGCATCACTGTATTTGATTATATGTGACGTACTATAACGCTATAACCATAGAAACCAATTGAGTTTTGGTTTGTATGGCAACGTTAATGGTTATGGTGTTACGGTAAGAAACATACAATTTAACCTTTAGAGTCAATAATAAGACTAATCTTAACGAAGCTTGGTAGGATAAGGTAAAACTATCACCGGATGTAGGAAGGGTCCTAAAAAAAATTAAAGGAATAGAAAAATAAGTAAAGTGGAAGTGTAAAAAAGGATAACAGAGAAGCATAAATTGAAGCAGACTAACCAGAACCTTTGGCGGGAATCAAACGCGGTGGCACCCTCCGCGTATCATGTCTGTCGGCGTTAGTCTGAGTTATGTGAGTGACTCAGGTCAAATAACATGGGACAACGATGTGTGAGAAAATGAGCTTTTTGGTTCATCTTTCATACAAAAGGTACAAGTTTGCCGCCGTTGTAGGCAAAGTTAGACGAATTCTGACAATTAGTTGGGACAGTCGCGCTGTCCGTACCATATATGAAGGGTGGTTCGTTATCTGTGCAACGTGTGATGCCCCGTGTAATAAAAATATTGTTATGTACGTTGCCAGCAGAATCAAGATCTTATCATATCAGAAAGTAGCTACGCTGGCATTGTATGCCAGAGAAATTCAGCTAAAGTTCTTTTGGTGTTGATAGATGTAGCTCCCCTTGACTTAAGAGTGTTGCTTCGGGCTTTCATATTTAAGACAAAGAAAAATTTAGCACTTTTTAATTATATTTGAAGTGCTGGTTTGGTAGATAGAGATATTAAGCAAGTCAAGCTGCTTCTTGGCGACTAGTCTAATGCTAAGTGGGGGACAAGCTGGACAAATATCAACTAGGGTAGGGTAGGGTAGGGTGATGTAACTTGACCTTGGTACGACAACATCGAGACTTCGGCTTTGGACTGATCTTTATACTAAAGGGGTATGGCTTGCTCAATGTAATTTTTGTATCAGAAGGGCTTTTCAGAAACTTCGGACTGAGGGTATGTTGAGCGAACTGAGAACATAAGACATATACCGACAAGGTGCGTTGAATAGGATGAAATTACAGATTTCCATTAAATAAGTGTTGCTTTTGATGGATGAGTTTGGGATGTAAATAGAGTTTTGAAGGCTGATCGAACATGTTATAGATTGGGCGCGTATGCTCGCTTCGTATTCGATAGAAAAAGGAAGAGTTTAGCGGAAGCTGACCTTACTGAGGTAGTAATGACTGCCCTGTTTGCTGGCTGTCTGCCATTGGAAGTTCCTGGCTTGCCTCCCAACGCTTTAAAAGTTAATATGTAACCTGGGGCGATCCTTGCTGAAGATAATAAATTTCTTTTGTAGGTTGCTCTATACTGCACCATAACTGCCCGTGAGACCACCGATTGCTCCTTGTGTAGGTTTAATGTTCCTCGTGACTGTATTTCCCCGTGTCACATTATATAACGTTTTTGTTCAGGGGGTGACCAGTCCCGGATTTTTGCAAACTCAAAGTAGTTCCGGATCTTCTTTTTTTTACATTTTGATAAAAATGTCAAACCCGTCACAAATTCTGGAAAGTTTTTTTTAAGCAAAAAATATTTTTGTAGAAATAAGGCATCAACTACGATTGAAAACACTTTAAGCCAGTTCTCAGGTATTTTTTTACAATTCTCGATCCTTAAGTAAAAATTCCCTAAAATTTAAATTTGTAAGGACACACCCGTCACAGCCTTCAAGTGTTCATTGTAAGCAGAAACTATGTTCTCTCAGTATCTACCTACTTTTAATCACGCTATATAATCTTTTTCCAAACTTAAATTTTAAATTGTTTGAATTATGGACAGAAGTCCGAGCAAAACGATTACACCCGTCACAATGTAATTTTCCATATGTCAATATTTAATGTTAAACAAATTGTGATAAAGAATATGCTAGGTCGGGCATGTTCGACAATAACTTTTCTAACTGGTTAAAATAAAAATTGTTGAACATAATTGTATTGATTTCTTGCATTTTAGGTTTTTGATTGGTCAGAAAACGTCAAATCTCTACTGCTAAGCAGTTTTTTCAGCGGCTACATCGTTACTCAAATACCTGCTGGACCTTGGGCACGCATATGGGGAGCTAAAAATCTATTTTTTTGTGCCATTTTGGCCAGTTCAGTTTTATGTTTGCTGACTCCATATCTGGTAGAGCTAGGCGATTGGCCTTTATTTATTGTCGTACGCTTTCTAAAGGGTTTGTCACAAGGTGTACTCTTTCCCTGTACCCATACAATACTATCCAAATGGTCACCTTCACACGAAAGGGCCTCTTTATGTACTTTTGCCTACGCTGGAACTTTTTTTGGTGCCATTCTTATGTTTGGCAATGGTGGTTGGATAATGACCTCTGCGATCGGTTGGACTGGAACATTTTATTTATCCGGCGTATTTGGTATTGGTTGGTGTATTGTTTGGTATATTTGGGGTGCCAATACACCCAACGATTACAAGGGAATTACATTGGCCGAAAAAACATTTATTTACGATTCTTTGGGTAATAATCAGAATAATGATACTGAAATTGTGCAGAAACTAAAAACACCTTGGACAAAGATTGTTTGCACTCTGCCCTTTTGGGTCTTAATGATTGATCATTGTGCTCACAATTGGGGCTTTTGGACTTTACTCACCCAGCTTCCTTCCTATATGAAATATGTTTTAGGCATGGACATCAAAAGCAATGCGCTTTACTCATCCTTACCCTATGCCATAATGTTGCTGCTGAGTATAATCTTTTGTTTTGTTGCAAATTTTGTAAACAAACATCATATTTTATCTGTGAACACCAGCCGTAAATTATTTAATACCATTGGTCAAGGCGTACCAATGATTGCTTTAATAACATTGGCATTTTGCGACAGTACCAATGTCGTTTTGGCCGTTGTTTTGATTGCATTTACGGTTGGTTTTAATGCTGCCTCATTCTTGGGCTTTCAAGTTAATCACATTGATTTATCGCCAAACTTTGCTGGAGTTCTGATGGGTATTACAAATTGTGCAGCTAATATTATGAGTATTTTAGCTCCTCTCGTCAAAGGTTTTGTGGTTAAAGATGAGGTTAGTTGTTTTTAGTTTCGAAATATTCTTAAATCCTTATTTTCTTTATATAATTTTAGACAAATGCATTGGAATGGCGCATAGTTTTTATAATTGCTGGCGGCTTTTACGGGATAGCTAATTTATTATTTGTCTTATTTGGTCAAACTAAAATTCAAGCCTGGAATGATCCTCGGCCTCGGCCATCCGAAATGCAGCTTATTCGACAGCATGCTGTATGTAACCAAGAACTGGAGGAGAAGTCAAGCAATAATTCTGTACTTTAAAACTTTTATATTTCCTTTAAAGCTTTTTAACTTAAAATTTTTAATTATCATTATTGAAACCAAAACGAAAGTATTGCTGCAGACAATTAATTTTTTTATTAAAGTTATAATAGAAACATATCGTTAGCTGAAATGCAAAATCCCTTAACTAAAAAAAATCCCAAATCAATCTTTTGACGTATTGATTTTTATGTTATTGTTATAAATAAAACTTGAAACAGAGTTCCGGAAAAAAAGAAAAATATTTAAAGGCACTGCCTTTGTAATTGAGAAAATGTTTTTGCTTCTCCTGTAAAATTAAAAAAAATGTTGACGTGGTTTTGCATGTCAGCTAACGATACGTCAAAATTGTTATTTATTCGAGCTTGAGTTCAATTATTAAAATTGTAATAGCTAAGAATGGCAAATTTTTATCAACGAAAAGGTCATTTCGATATTATGCGAATTTTATGCATTGTCGAAGCCGGATACAATTTCTCGTCAGCACTGTTTAAATAAACTTTTACTAGAATTTTAATACTAAAATTTTATTCATATTCTATACTGCTTAGACCGAATTAAATTCACGTACAACCCTTACGTTCTCGTATTCTCATTCTAATTGCATATATCACTTCTTTTATTTACTCGAGACTTGTTTCAAAAATGCAATACAGTCGGCTTATATCGGAATAACTTAATAACACCCTTCACATAAGTGTTTAGGGTATATATAAATTCGTCATTTCGGTTGTAATTTTTTTATTATCCATTAGCGACCCCATAAAGTATAAATATTCTAGTTCCTTATAGAAAGGGAAGTCAATTTAGGCATGTCCGTCTGCCTCTCAGTGAAGCCCCCCCATGACGCATAGAACCATAAGTGGTATCAAACTATCAGAAATATCTGCAAAAAAATCGCCATAGATAACTAACCGAGATATAAGCCAAAAACCAAGACTACCTCTGTTTATTTCTCTAAAATTTGCACATAAAAATCTCTACAACTGCTCCGGAGTTTCCCCGTACAATGTGCAATGTAAGACCGATTGCCATTAATTTTTCCCCACGAACATTTTTTTGGAACAAACTTAAACCCTTTCTCCGCCCCCAGCAAGGTTGTCGTACAAAGCTTCTTTTTTTTTTTTTAAACGCTCCCACAGCTACCAAGGTTTTCCTACAAAGGTAAAATGTAAGACCGACCCCAATTAGTTTGTCCTCCCAAACATTTTTGTGAAACATACTTACCCTCTATTTTCAGCCCCTAACATGGTTGTCAAACATAATTTGAAAATAATAGGGTAAAAGCCACTACAGCTTCTCCGGAGTCGCTCCTAGAGGAATAAAATGTATCGCAGACCCCCACTAACGGAATAAAATGTATCACAGGCCCCAATTAGTTTTTGCTATCCAACGCATTCCTAGAGTATACTTACCACCTTTCTCTATAACATAAAGGGGTTGCCATACAAAATTTACAAAAATTATGTAAAAACGCCCATAACTTCCACAGAGTCGGCCAAAAAAAAAAAGGAAATGTACCACTTACCCCCATTGGTTTCTACTCGCAAACATATTCATAGAACATACTTGCCGCCTATCTCCACGCCTTAAGAGGGTTGTCATACAAAATTTGAAAAAATAGGGTAAAAATCCCTACAACTTCCCCGGATTGGCCCCTGAAGGAACAAAATGTATCAAAGACCCCCATTTGTTTTCCCTCTCAAATGAATTCCTAGAGTATACTTAATCCCTACCTCTATAACCTAAGGGGCTTGCCATACAAAATTTACAAAAATAATGTAAAAACGCCCATAGCTTCCACAGAGTCGGCCTTAGAAAAATTAAATGTACCACCGACCCCCATTAGTTTCTACTTCCAAACATATTCCTAAAACATACTTACCGAAAATCTCCACGCCTTAAGAGGGTTGTCAAACAAAATTTGAGAAAATAGGAAATCGTTTTTTAAAGTTAGGTAGGAAAATTTGTATTCAGAAAGATTTATTCGTATATAATTTTATCTAGAAATCGTTATCCCTTAAACATTAATATGATTATATTTGATTTTCGGTAGCAGGCACTAAACTTTGTAGAAATATCGTAAGGTTTTAAGCATTTAAGTCGATTAAGCTTTTAAAAAGAAGACCTCTAAAAAAGGGTTTTATAAAATATGTATTGAATATCCGCAAACTCTATTTATTTACAAAAAAAAAAAAAACCAGTCTGTGCCAAATACTATCAAATTAATTCCGCTGTGTACTTTGGTTACAAGAAACCCCAGTCCCAAAAGCAAAACAATTTAATTTAAATAAGAAAGCGATACCAAATTGTTTGGTATAATAGAGAGAGGACATATGACTATAATTTTCGGTTGCTACAAACATATGTTTAAACTTTTAATACAACTAACACGTGTGCGGTGACTGTCATACAAAAGCGTTAGGTGTAAAAGTGTATTGAACGTCACGCAAAGTTTAAAAAGTAACTTAATAAAAAATACGAGTAAAACTAAATAAATTTTGCAAGCTCTAAAACATTCTTAAAGTAAATTTTTGGAATTAAGACTAAAGCGAATGGTTAGTGTCTTGAACGCTACTTTTATGATATTAAATGTAGGAGCTTAAATTATTTAAAAAAAATGCTTATAAAGATAGTTAAATTTAAAGTTACCAACCGAAAGGTTTTGCTTTAACAGTTCAAGTACCTTAAGGGATTTTTAAGTATAAATTAACTTATGACGGTCAATACAAGTTTGTAAGTTGTAATTTTTAATGTTAACAAAGCAACAAAGAGTAATTAGAAGATAAAAACAACACAACTACGTTTACTTTTTTAAAAAAATAAAGTTCTTATTGATAATATTATTAAATTATTGTGCGATATCAATCTTAAGAAGTCCATAAAATAAAATGTTTTAATGATCTGTTTAGCCCTAAAATGCTTGTCAAAATTAAAAGTGACCTATTGCTATGTTGTTGTTAAACTTAAACAATAAAATTAACACAAAAAAGCAGTTTTAAATTTCTTTTATGCGCAAAAGTTTCTTTAGGAAAGGTTTTACAATTTTTTTAAAATATATTTTATTACAAGAAATATTTTATATACAATTTATATGTTAATTAAAACAACTTAAAAAAAACTTAAACGAAAAGTATGGCTAAAGCTTAGGCACAAGTATTAGTGGCCACAAACCATAAGAGAACAACTCAGGTGAGGACAATATTAAATTCATGGAACGATAAATATCTACAAAAAAATCGATTAATCAAAAGTAATTGAAAATAATTAAGCAATATACAGGCGGCTTTTCTGGCCACCACAAATGGACAAACACTAGAATTTAACTAGAACTGTTTCAATTAAAACAATCTTAAATAATTAAGAAATTACAGCCTTAAATAATATAAAATTAAATTTAAATCAAAATCTTAATAGCTAATGCTGGGATTCCACACAAGTAGAATTGCGTTTCTTTGCCAGTTTTTGATTTTCGGGATCGTTCCACGATTGTACTTCCGTTTTGCCAAATAGAACAAAACATAAATTGCCAATAAAATAGAAACCAGCAGCAATAAAGAAAATAATACGCCATTGATCGGGATCTTTCTGCAATTAAAACAAATTTTTAAAGTTTAAAATATATATTTTTGAGAAGCTAAGAGGACTTACCTCATTTGTAACAATAAAGCCCACAATCAGGGGAGCAATAATACTCATTATATTAGCAGCGCAATTCGTTATGCCCATAAGGACGCCAGCAAAGTTGGGTGACAAATCAATATGATTGACCTGAAAGCCCAAATACGTTGCACCATTTATACCCACTGTAATGGTGAGTAAGATAATGGCCAAATTTGTCTGATCAGCGGCCACATATCCGAGACCAATTAACGTCACCATGGGTATCCAATGACCTACAGAGTTGAATAGTTTACGACTTACCGACAGAGGTATGCACTTGCGCCTGCTTAACAAGGATTGCAGGGCTGAGAATACAAAACTCAGAAGGAACATGGCGGCATAAGGCAAAGCTGAGAGCAAAGCATTACTTTTAATGTCCATATTTAAAATATTCTTCATATACGTGGGAATCTCTGTCAGTAAAGTCCAAAAGCCCCAATTGTGGGTACAGTGTGTAAGTGCAAGAACCAAAAAGGGCACTGAGGTAAAGAATTTAATCCAAGGTGTTTTGGGAGCGGGATTAGTCGTCGTCTCTTCGTTTTGCGAACCCAAAGAAGTCTCAATAAGTTTTTTTTCTTCAACTGAAATATTTTTGTATTCACTGGGCGAACTGGCACCCCAGATAAAAAAGGCAATAGACCATATTAAGCCCACACCACCCGATATATAGAATATGCTAGGCCAGCCCATCGAGGATGAAGCCATTACACCGCTGGAAGCCAACATGACTACCGTGCCAAATTGTGTACCCGAATAACTATAAGTACCCAATGTACCTCTTTCCTCTACAGGAGCCCATTTTGAGAGAATTGTGTGTGTGGAGGGAAACAGAAAACCTTGACTTAAGCCCTGTATAACTCTCAAAGCACACACTAGCTTCCAGTCCCCAAGTCTAGCACAAATTGGTGTCAAGACGGTCAAAAGAGAGCATATGAAGACTCCAGTTAGTAACATAACTTTGCCGCCAAATTTGTGCGCCAGTTGGCCAGCTGGTACTTGAGTGAGCACATAGCCCCAAAAAAAGCTACTCAAGAGTAAAGATTTGGTCTTTTCAGACCATTCAAATTCCTGTAAAAACAAATTTTCGTTTAAATAAACTATTTATACCTTATTCTTAATAACTTACATCGAACTCTGGATTTGTGGCCTCTTTATCAGTCATTGCCACTATGGCCACCGACAGATTTACTCTTAACGCATAAGCCACCGATAAGCCGCAAAATATTAGCAAACATTGCAAATGTCTTATGCCAAATCTTAAGCCTGTAAACAGAAGCAAGATAATTTAATTAATAAATTAATTACAAAATGAAATTGCATCATATTGTTATAACTGCTTGTAACTACCTTGAACTAATAAAATTAACTTATTTGTAAACAACAAAAACTAGAAATAAAGGAAAATATAAAGCAACGCCATATTAGTTCATAAAGACGTGGATATGTAACTACAAAGTAATCAATTAATTTTGCAAAAAAAATTTTCAAATCAATGTGAAGGCGAATGTTGAGACAGACGAAAGTTCAAACAAATATTTGACACAATAGGCGTGACATTAAAATATTTCTCAGTAAAAAGAAAAATTTACTTTTAAAAATCTATATTTTAAACAAACACAAAGTTTTGATTTTTATTATTTCCAGTATTTTTAAAGAAAATTAGTTTATTTTTAAAGGTACCAACTCTTAATCTTTATGTAAAGCAGTTGATGCGGCATCAAAAATAACACCGGCCTTAAGAAAAAGAATCGGCTTTAAGTAAAAATATTCACACCAGATTTCAGTTTGTTTTTATATTTTGTATGGCAACTCTGTTAGGGGGTAAGTATGTTCCACAAAAACGTTTTTGAGGAAAAATTATCTGGGGTCAGCCTTACATATGACCTTTTTAGGAGCACCCTTGAAGCTGTGGGAGCGATTTGAAAAAAATTAAACATTTTGAATGGCAACCCTGTTAGGGGTGGAGATAAGGTGTAAGTATGTTCCACAATAATGTTTGCGAAGAAAAATTACATGCCACCCGTGTAAGGGCAACTCCGGGGCAGTTGTACAGGTTTTTATGTACAATTTTAGAGAAATAAACTGAGGTTGTTAAAAAAGTACTTTTTTAAAATTTTGCTTACATTTAAGTTACATTTAAGTAAATTATAATAGTTTTGATATAAAGCGCATTAAATTCGTTATAAAATTGTCTGTTTGGATTAATTTTCAATTAATTTTTTATAAAACGTAAATATCATACAAGAATTATTTTGTAGCAGTTTTCGATATATGAAAAAGTTTCATAAAAGGGCTACCATTACCTTTCCTGCTATCCAAGAATATTTTCCGTCAAACTAGCTTGAAACCTTTAAGGTCTTTACGCTACTAAAGAATTTTGTGATGTAGGCAATACTAGCCGAGTAGAATGCATTTTCGAAACCACCTACGGATTTTATTTATTAGCACTCTTTGAACATTAGTGGTGTTTTTTGCTGTAATCATAACCTCCTTAACATACTTATTTTCCAGAAAGGCAAACGGAATTTATTTTTTGTAAGATTTGCTATTTTTATCTTAAAAAGAGGGACATTTTCTAATTAGTTTTCCAGGTATTAGTTTTTCTTTAACACACTTAACAACTCCTTAAAAATCGAATAACAGGGTTGCGTTTGTAAATCAACTATCTAAAAAATTCAGGTCACATATTTTAGAAACCTCAAAAGTGAATGAATACCAGATTTATACCCTTTTCACCCTGTGAAGGGCATAAAAAGGAAAATAAAAACTGTTTTGTTGTAATTATGTAAGTAAATAAATTTTTTTTTTAAGAAATTCTAGGTTGTTTCAGGGAAATTTGTAAACAAAATTTTATTTTTGATTGAAATTGTCTATCTTTGAGTGACAGCATATTGTGTTCAGCTTCAAGATCATACTTAATGTTAAAAATATATAAACTGTCTCAGTAAGAACTGATAATAAAAAATTACTTTTTCACACTTATTCCAAGTTAAAAACAATTGATTATATACATATTAACATGCATATGCTTATGTATATACATATGTACATACATATGTATAAAATCATAATGATTTACTTTTCTTTATGTATGAAATACAATTATGTACATATATTACACTGGTCTGCAAAAAGCAAAAAATATTCTCGATTTAAATAAAAATTTGTGGACTAAGGGGATTTGAATGCGCTTAATTCAAATCCGCTTCCATTTTTCTATCGGGCTTAGATTTGTTCTATGAGCAAAAAAAAAAAATAAGTAAAATAAGTACAAGTTTTCGTAGTAGGTATTTTTACCCTTATTTATTCAAATTTTGTATGGAAACCCCCTTAGGGGTTGCAGCTAGGGGGTAAGTATGCTTTGGAGGGAAAACTAATTGAGGTCAGTTGTACACTTTTTTTCTAAGGTAGACTCTGGGGAAGCTATGGGCGTTTTAAATCATTTTTGTGAATTTTGTATGGCAACCCCCTGAGGTGAGGGTGATAGAGGGTAAGAATGTTCAAAGAATATGTTATGGAGGGAAAGCTAATGGGGGTCTGTGAAACATTTTATTCCTTTAAAGGCGACTCTGGGGAAGTTGTAGGGGTTTTTGCTCTAATTTTTTAAATTTTGTAGAGTTACCCTGTTAGGGGCTGAATATAGGGGTAAGTGTGTTCCACAAAAATATCTGGGACGAAAAATTAACTGGGGGAGATTTATAACAATTTCCTAAACTATGTATAAGAGTAGCCTTTGGCGATGGTGATAGGGGTTAGGAATGTCCAAGGAAAATGTTTGGTAGAGGAACCTAATAGGGGTCGGTGCGTGGGCGTGTTAACATAATTTTTTTAATTATGTATGGCAGCCCCCTTAGGCGATGGAGATAGGGGGTAAGTATGTTTTAATAAAATGTGTAAGAGAGGAAAACTAATGAAGGTTTGTGATACATTTTTTTCCTTTAAGGGCTTCTCCGGGAAAGTTTTAGGGGCTTACACCATAATTTTTTTTATTTTTTGTATGGCAACCCTGTTTACGGCTGGACATAGAGGATAAGTATGTTCCACACCATTGTTTTTTGTGTGAAAACCCTGTTAGCCGCTGGAGAAAGAAGGTAAGTATATTCCACACCATATACCATAATTTTTTTTATATATTGTATGGCAACCCTGCTAGCGGCTTGAGATGGAGAGTAAGAATTTTTTGAAAGGAAAATTGAGTTGGGGTCAGTCCTACATTTGACCTTTTCACTGGCACCCTGGATGCTGCAGGGGGAATTTATTACAACCTCCCAAACTTTGTATAAGAGCTCCCTTGGGCAATGGGGGTAGGCGGTAAGAATGTCCTAGGAAAATTTTTACTAAATTTACTTAACTTTGTATTGGAGCCCCCTTAGGCAATTAAAATGGTGGATAAGTTTGTTCTGGGAATATGTTTGGGAAGGGAAACTAACGGTTTGTCGGTCGTATTCTTTATTTCTCTACGGCTGACTCTGGGGAAGTTATGGGAGTTCTTACATCATTTTTGTAAATTTTGCATGGTAACCTCCTTAGGTGATTGAAATATGGGTCGGGTTAGTATGTTTTAAGAATATGTTTGGGGAGAAAAAATCAATTGGGGTGGGTCAGTCTTGCATTTGGCATTTTTAGGAGCACCCTGGAAACCGTGGGAGCGATAAAAAAAAATTTGAAAAAAATTAAACTTAGTACGGCAACCCTGTTAAGGGGCGAAGGTAGGGTGTAAGTATGTTTCACAAAAATGTTTGTGAGGAAAAACTAGTGGGAGTCGGTCTTACATTGCACCCGCGTAGAAGCAACTCCGAGCCAGTTGTAGAGGTTTTTATGAACAAATTTAAGAAAAATAAAGTAGTCTTGTACTTTAGCTTATATCTCGGTCAGTTATGGGGCAATAATGCTAAATTTCAAAAGCTATTTTTTCGCCGATATTTATTGACTTGATACCACTTACGAATATATTCGACAAATGGACAATCAAGAAATTACAAACAGAATGAAAAACTGATGTATACCCTTATCACTATATGAAGGGTATAAAAATAAACTAAACTTTGCGGCTTGTTGATTGCCAGGCGTACGCAGAGATGCCACTCTTAGTAGAGTTTTGCAAAAAAAAAAAATTTAAATTAATAAAATATTAATTATTTTTGGCAAAACTTATAAAAATAAAAGTATATTATTTTTGGAGATTTAATTTTTTCGTGAAATTATTACGGTTCCTAATATTTTTATCTTTAAGCTCGATGGAAAAAAAAACGAAAAACGGATTTGAATTGAGCGCATTGAAACCTCTATAGTCAATATATTTAAAGGCGATTTATCTACAGGACATTCTTATTGATACGAAATTATTTTCATTCCCGTGGACTTTGTGATGAAAAAGCATAAAATATGTTTTTTTATAAATTAAAATTTTCCTATAACTTCAGAAATTTCTTGTAATAATATTTTGATACGTTGTTCTTGTGCAAGGTACACGACCTTGTACTTAAATAAATACTTCAAATCAATAACAATCTTGTTAGGCAATCGATGTAAAAGGTCAAAGATAACGAAACTGTTAAACGTCACTTTTTGACAGACAGCTCGAACATTTAATCTAGAGACTTTAAACCTATTAATTTCCTCAATTTAAAATATATTTTTAGTTCTTAATACTAAATGCATTACAAGTGAACAACTGATAATCATTTTGTTGTTTTGAATAATTAAGTACACAAAATAATAAATTAGCAATTGAAAATAAAACCAGATTGTTAGAAAATAAAACAATTGTAAAAATTAACTCGCACAAAGGTACTTACAATAAATTAATTAAAACTATCAAGTGGGTGAGGTAATTAGTTTAACAGCTTTTAATATTTTAAAACTAACTAAAGCCTAACTTTACGATCAACAAATTACTAAAATGGTAACTTTTTATTAACAAACTGTTTATTATCTATAACTGAATTACTGATGTACAACGGTAATTTGCTTTTTGTTATTTAATATCGAATTTAAGCCAAAAAGTTAACAGACATTTGTCTGGTACTTTGGGACTTAAACGGGCAAATATGTATTATATTTTTGTGATTTTTTTTAGTTCGACAGGTTTTGAAAATGTACGAATATATTTTACGCACTTTTTAAAAATTCAAATTTCAAGTGGTGATATAGACTCATAATTATTTTTAGTACTTTTAAGGTACCTTTTGTAACTTCTAGACGCTTGACAAGTCTTGCAGATGTATGAATACATTTTGGGTACTTTTTATTAAATTTTTATTCCAAGGGATATGAAGAATTAATGTTTTATTTTAGTACCTTTTATGGCATTTTTGTTATCTTTATAGTTGGAAAATATATTGAAACTTTTGACCCTAAAACGTAAAAATTATATTCTGGTAGTTTTTAGCTACCTTTTGTAAAAACCATATTTTAAATTGTGTCCAACATACCTCGGAAAAATTTGAATATATTTGTGGTATTTTTAGTGCATTTTTTGAGGTTATGTATCTAAAAATTTGAAATTAGGAACTGTTGACCCATATAGAAGAAGGTAATCAACTAATTGTACAAAAAATAATGTTTTAAAATTTTCGACATTTTTTTACTTGGTTTAACATTATTGTGCTGTTTTTTGAAAAACACCACATATGAGTTTAAAAAATTTAAATTAAGTACATTTATCACATATAAGGGAAGGATGCCAACAAATTGGACAAAAAGTAAATTATTACATTTAAGGTATTTTTAAGCTTTTTTGTAGAATTTTAAGTCTAGAAATATGAAATTGAGGGTTATTGACCAATATAACGGTCGGAAACTAGTTGCCAATATAAAAGTAGGAAGTCAAGTGAGTGGGCAAAAAGTACTTTTTGCCTTTTTTCATATTAATTATGAAACTTAAAATGTTAAATTGAGGACACATTAAAGTCGAATGCCAACTAAGTGGACAAAAAGTACTTTTGCTACTTTTTTTTGGCACATCTTAGGCTGTTTTAGGATTAAAAGTGTAAAAAATATAAAATTAGGAACTAGTGACTTATATTGAGGTAGAAATTCAACAATGTGAACAGAAGTGAGTGGGCAAAAAGTACTTTTTGCCTTTTTTCATATTAATTATGAAACTTAAAATGTTAAATTGAAGACACATTAAAGTCGAAAGTCAACTAAGTGGACAAAAAGTACTTTTTCTACTTTTTTTGGCACATCTTAGGCTGTTTGAGGATTAAAAGTGTAAAAAATATAAAATAAGAACTAGTGACTTATATTGAGGTAGAAATTCAACCATGTAAACAAAAAGTACTTTTCTCACATATATGGTACCTTTTCCTTTTGCATATTTTAAGACTGACTCTGAATAGAATTAAGAATTATTGACCCGTATAAGGGTAGGGAGAAAATTAAGTTAACAAAAAGTACTTCTTTAAATTTTTTTGGTACTTTTATCAACACTTCGACCAACATTGAGGTTAAACGTTAGCTAAGTGAACAAAAACAACTTATTCCAAATTTTTTGTACTTATGTATTTGCATTTTTTAGGACTATGAGTGTAAAAATATAAAATTAGGGACTAATTTACCATCAAATGTTAACTAAATGGACAAAAAATATTTTTTTCACATATTTTTTTTACTTTTTTGTATTTTTCATTATTTGCCTAGAAATGTGTATCAAATCATAGTCCAGTTACCCTGATTTAGGTCGAAAGCCCAAAAAGTGGATAAGAAATGCTTTTTTTTACGTTTTTGGTACGCAAATCTGCGTGTAAGTGCTCTCTTTTGCCAGATGACCAGAGTGACCAGCTAGTATTATCAAAATATTTATTGAACAAATTTTTTAATTACATTGAATGCTTAGCCTAACTTATATCTGCGAGTCTTTATTTTCGTTACAAAAAATAGTTAAAAGCAAAATCAGAAATAAGCTAAGTAATAAAGATGTCAAAGGTCTTATCCGCATAAAATATTGTCAATATATATTTAATATCTATGAGATTTTGCAAAACTAAATAGTATGGTAAAATTATATCGCATTTAAGAAAATTTTACTTTAAAATAAACGGCTCAATTTTTAATATTACATTCCAAAACTTTTTCAATGCAATTCTATTTTATATTTTAAACTTTCAACTATGGTCACAATAGTACCATAAAGGACAAATAATTACGCTCAAAAACAAAAAATCAACACTATCAAAAATTATAAATGTATTGTTTGCCGATCCCTGGTGTAGACACATTAGATTAAGCCAGACTGAGGTCGAAAGTTAATTAGGTGGTGAAGAAGTACTTTTGTTGCATTTTTTAGGCTTTTTTGAGATTAACTATGAGTGAATGTTGTTTTTGTTAAATTTTAAAAATAAAACATTAAAAATGTTTGTATTGTATAAAAAATTTTGCAAAAATTTACTTTTTTGTGATCATAGTAGTCTGTTGCAATTGTTTACGATGTTATTTTAAAGCAAAATTGTCAGTTATGGCAAATTTAAGTCAAACGTAGCAAGTTTTTGTTATCTGTCTTTGACATTTGTATGACGATTAAGTTGTTTTTGTAGAACTAAGGCCACCCGATATACATACATACATGCACCTCAGGGAATGCTTCTGGTGTTTTAACTTTTGAATTTTTTATATAACTTTTTTAAATTTTACATATAGCGATCGTATTGGAAATAACTATGTTATAGTTATTGAATTACACATTTAACCTCAAACATCAAGGAATACTTTTTTAAATGGCGGTAACAATTAAAATTTTTTTTATTATAATTAGATTTAAACCAAACTTGTTATATTATTCCTGGGGGCAAATTACAGCTTCCGATTCGAATCGATTTTTAAAATTTTTTTAATAATTTATACATTAAAAGCATTCGATCGAGTGGAATTTCGATTCGAATCGAATGACGTAATATGCCCCCTGAAAAAACTATTTTTTTTCTGTTTTGATTTTTTCCCTCTTTATACACCTGGAAAAGCATTGGATAACACTAATTGTAAAAAACTGTTGACCATTTTTTGCCACTTGACAGCTACACAAATATTTACCTTCATTTTCGAAACGCCTATTTTTGGGCATATTTTTCAAGTCGATTAGAAATAAGTGTTTCAATATTTATAATATGTTTGTAGGTTATAATACTGAAAGATAAGTTTATCTTATATTGTTTTAAATTTCTGTTGACTTTTCACTGTTTCGCCCTTCGTTGCAATTTTAAGCGTTTAATATATGTTAATTATTCAATTATTTTAAATATTATCTGCTGTCCGCCTTACTGACACTGACCAAGTCTCTTCAATAACTGATCGATTTTTTTTAATTTGATAAGACAAAAATGTTATTAAAACAAGCATCTTATAAATGAAGTGTTTTATTGTTGTTATAATAATTTTAAATATTTAATTGAATTCTTATTTATACTGAAATTATTTGAAAAGATAGATACTCTTGTGAGGATTATTTTCATAAATAGACACAAGTAAAAAAACTCAAAAAAAAATCTATTTTTGCGACAAATTATTTAAGAACATAACTATAACTTTTTAAAACAATTAAAAAAGAACTACTGCATCGATTACGAATTTTATAAACGTTTAAGATATCGCAGAGGCATTCCTTTTTTGTTGATAAACGTTTAAGAATAATCAAAAAACTTATCAACTTTAAGTAAACATATCTGGAATTTTTTAATCTTCACAATGTAATGCATATAATGGTGTTAATGAACATTGTGATTATAATTGAACAATTTTAACCCACTTTTCGAAAAGATAGTAGAGACCATTACGTATAAGGTTTTGTGTTATTTTGGTAGATTAAGATTGATTATAAGTCAAGACAAAGTTTTCCGTTAATATTTTTAAAAGCAGCAGGTTACACTATGCAACAAATTTAGACTTTTGTCGTGACATTCGATCAACACTATATTATTTTTGAAGTGTTATGGCCCTCTAAGCACGAATTCTATGGATTTATTTTTTCAGTTTTTTTCTAAAATTTTAAATTTGAAATAGCTCAGGAAAAAATTATTCGATTTTGTCAAAAGTAGTAAATTCTTTAACACAAACAAGTTTTACATTTTAAATACAGGTTCTAAATCCCATTTTTTTAACAATTCACTGTGATTAAAATTGCAAAAAAAAATATATCTACAAATTTAAAAATTAAATCGCCAAAACGAGTGATGAGGCGACCCGGTAACGCCGCCTTCAGAATATCGGTTGTGGCTCGCGCGCAGTGTGCCGTTGCTCCGTCGTGTTGGAACCACATTTCCTCCAGTCCTAATTCGTTTAATTGCGGTAGAAAAAACTTGGCTAACATGTCCCTATAGCGCGTACCGTCCACTGTTGTCGTTTGACTAGCGGCGTCTTTGAAAAAAAAATGGCCCGATGATTCCTACAGCGCACCATGCAGTCACTTTGAGCTGGAAAAATGGCTAATCGTGCATCACTCGTTGATTTTCGGTGCCCCAGAAGCAATAATTTTGCTTGTTCACGAAATGAGCCTTATCGCTTATTATGATTTGGATCTAGAAATACTCACCTGTGCGTCAAGATTGAGGATGGCTTGGGCGTAGGTTACATGTGGTCGATAGGCAGTACCTGATGCATGGACTAGACTTTGTACGGGAAGATGCGCAGGTATTTGACCAAAATTCGCCATAGGGATGACCGGCTGATGGCTCTTTGCGGGGCACGGCGTCTGGTCGATGTTTCCGGCGACAGCTCGACATCCTCGCCAACAGTGGCGACATTATCGGCAGAACGGGAGCTCTGGGGCTGGCCACTCTTGTCAGCGTCTCGTGTGGTCCCATAATCTTCAAGGTTCGTTGCCAAACGGCGCAGTGTTTGTGCAGTCGATACTGGACGACCGGAGAATCGGCAACGGACTATAGTAGTAAAAGTTATTGATGCAGTCTAGGTAAATTAAGTAATAATTTTTCTCTTTTGGATACATACATATGTACATATGTATTTATGTATATAAAAAATATAATATTTAACAGAATCCATCCCATCCAGCAATTTTTTCATTTTTTTAATCAAATTTGAGTCTTTTTTGACTCCACTGCGCGATTAAAAAGGCAAAATATGCGCGCATTTTCTGAGCATAAAAGATACTTTTGTCGGTAGAAAAAGTTAACTTCCCGTGACTCTTCTTGATAAGTCTTTTATGAGTCTTTTTTGATATCAGTTCAAAGTCATTTTCGACTCCTTTTTAAGTAGTATTTGAAGTGTTTTCTGATCATATATAAGTCTAATTTTAGTTCGTTTGTGACTCTCTTTTGAGTCGTCTTTAAGTCATAACTATAGTCGCTTTCGAGTCTTTTTTAAGTCACTTTATTGTCATTTATCACACATATTTCTATTTTATTATTTATTATTATTGACATTTTCAAAATACATATGTATATACCATAAAAAAACAAAAAAGAAGGTAATTAAAATTGCTCCGTGTTCTTGTTTTGTCCCATATGGCTGCTTAAGTTCTTCTTCCTCTTCCAAGTTTTCTACCTGTCTTCTGCATATTTGAGCTGCAACGTTTTTCCCCTTTCTTGCTTTGCATTTCACTGTTTGATTAAAACATCTTACTTTAACGATTTTTGTATAACTACTTAATTTAGCTACACGGTTTTATTATTAATCCTTTAATTTCACTTTCACAGCAAAACGAATTTTATACCACGATGTTACTTTTTAAATGAACAAAAATTTAAGTGTTTGACATTTACTTAACAAGCAGTGTTCAATCCTCTATCTGCGCAAAATATGATCATAAAATACATAATTTAAATCACTTCTTAAGCGCCTGCATGATCTGTTTTTGATTAAGCATTTTTCAATCGTAAAGGTGAGCGGAAAATGATAATAAATGACGAAAAAAGTAGTCACATTTTAAACGTCTGGATGGTTAATTTGCGATTGCTATACAATTTGTTATTGTATTTAAAATTAAACTCATTTCACTCAGTAGCGCGAATCATTTTCTAGTCCTTTTTTGATCGTGTAAGTGATTAATCAGTTTTTCATCACCAAAAGTACTCTTAAAAGACTCAGAAATGTGATTTTTCGAAAAACAATCTTCCAAATGCTATCTGGGATATTTAAGTTTAAGGGAAAAATTATTTAAAATAAAAAAAAGTTGAAATAAATAAAATATGAGGTTTGCTATAATTTACTAAACAATTTTCAAAAAAAACCATGCATGTACATGCATAATATACATATGCACGTATGCATGTGTGTACGTGTTGCTATTGCCTTGTTTATGATAAAATTTAAAACTAGCTGGCCACCTTATTGTTGGAGACTTTTGCAATAAAAATTGTGTACCTAAGCTTTTAAAAGCTTGAAGCTAATGTTTTCAAATAAAGCTTCAGATTTTTAATAACCAAAAGCCATAAATATTGTATATATTTTTTTAGTGGGTCTTATAGGCTTATAACTTCGTTATTAAATACCAAAATTACCTAATTTTTTAATGAGGTTTTGTTTTTTTTAGCTAATAAAAATTGTACGTGGATTAGGGTGTGATAGATGACCAATGGGTATTTAAAACTCCAAAATTTATAGAAACTATTTTCTTTCAAATTAACATATCTAGAGCCTAATTTGGTTTTGTCACCGGCTTGCAATTCGTTTTACTGGCTGTTTGATGGTTCCTTTTCGTTAAAAAAGAAGTAAGAGCGCTATATTCGGCTGTGCCGAATCTTATATACAACGTGTAGGCGTTTTTACCCTAATTTTTTAAATTTGGTATGGCAAACTTCTTAGCAGGTGGAGATAGAGGATAAGTATGTTCTAGGAAGATTTTTGCAAGGACAAATGCGTTGGAGTTTGTTCTACATTTGCTTTATCCACGGGCATCCTGAAAGTTGAAGGGAGGGATGTATTACAATTTGCCAAACTTTGTATGTTCTAGGAGTATGTTTAAAAGGAACAACTAATGGGGGTATGTGATACTTTTTATTCCTCTATTGCGACTTCGGGGAAGTTGTAGGGGTTTTTAAACTATTATTTTAAAATTTAGTATGGCAACCCAGTTAGGGACTGGGGTAAGGGGGTAAGTATATTCCACAAAAATTTTCGTAAGGAATAATAAATTGGAGTCGGTATTACATTGTTGCGGCTTATATCTCTGTCAGTTACCGGCGATTTCGCTAAATTTTAATAGCAAACTTTTCGCTAGTATACCTAATGTTTTGATACCACAAGCAGGTCCGAGATATTAAGGGACTTTAGAAACTTGATTTTAGCAGATAAACGGACAGACACTAAGTCAACTTTTCTATATATAGAGATTAAGAACATATATACTTTATGAAATTGCAAATGGTTGTTAAAGGGAATGACAAACTTATATATAGCCTTATCACTAATGTAAAGCGTATAATAAAAAAGGGTAAGTTTTGTATTGATTGCTTTCTTTTATATAAAGGGTAGCCATTCGTATTAATATTTCACTTTGTTTAGTGATAAAAAATGTGTGTGAAATGTACTAATTTCTGAAAAAGTGTACTAATTGCTTTTCAATATAATTTTTTTTAATTGATGTTTATTATAAAAAGAATTGTTTAGTTATAACAAACCCAAATGTTTAAGTATTTGTTTAGCAGCAAAAAAGTAATAAAAAAAGTAGTTTTCCTAAAATATATTTGCCATTTAAAGTACATAATAAAATGTATTTAAAAATAGGTTAATTTAATACTATTAAACTGTTAAAAGAAAAGAAAATTATATTTTAAACAACTTATTTTATTTAATGGCAAGAACAAAATTAAAAAGAATCAAAAAAACGTTTCTCGATAGTAGTATAAAATACCTATAAATAAAAACATTTGACAAACTGCATTTCGAAAGGCTAGATGTACAATATTTTAATTTTTTTTTTATTGCAAATTTATATTATTCAGAAAAAATTAAACTAAAAATTAGTTGATTTTTACCATTTCAAATGGATTATAAAAACACAATAATAGTTGAAGTGTTTATTTTTGGACAGTAAGTCAAACTATTTAATAGTGTGTTGTTTTTTGTTTTTTTAATATTTTTTTATACAAAATTGCATTGACAAAATATTTACCCTATTTATTTAAAAATTTGTTTTAAACTCTAGTGAGTCTAAAAATTTAAAAGTTGACAGCCCTGCAAACACAAATTAAATGGTCCAAATTGGCCGCCTTAACTTATGCTACATTTTGCATTATTATTTTAGGTTTCTTTTGATTTGTTAACATCAAATAAAATATTTAATAAAATTTTAAAATGACTTAACATTAGAATAAAATAAACTAACTATTTATCGATAAAATTTGATAGTAATTTTTAAATTTTAATACTTCAATTAGGTTAAAAAATATTCCTTTTTAGTTAAATATTTTTCTAAATAAATTAAGACATAAAAATGCCCTAAAAAGTAAAAAACCTCGTCTTTAGACGAAAAAATAAAAATTTATTTGTTATATTTTTTTTTAAATCACTTGATTAACACATTATTATTCCAATTAAATGCTTAAATTTGAAATGTTTTAATTTGTATAAATTTTTTCTGTGATTCCCAGTCAAATATGCCAAAAATCACAGATAATTATCATTTTGTGGCTTTTAAAAATTTAATAGCTTTCAAATTTATGTATTTTTTATTTTTAACAAAAATATACAAATTTTTATATTATTTTAAAAACAATTTGTTTTTAAAGAAAGTACTGTTGCTTTTAAAATTGTTTGTTTTTTTGTGGTTTTGAACTGATACAATTTATGTTGATTAATCTTTTATTTTAATTGAAAACAGTTTGTTGTTATTTTTTTGTTTTTTTGGTTGCATACAAATCTTTTATTTATGAAAATTATTTAAGGCTTATTTTTGTTTGTACGAATTTATTTCATTAAAAATAATATATTTATACTCTGATATTTTTACAAAAAATCTTTTACGTATTACTGTCTTTTTTTAGACACAAAATCAACGTTTCCGTCAAGGAAGTTTATTGTTAATTTTGTACATTTCTATGGTAAAGCTGCTACACGAAAAAGATAGTAGTGTGTGTTTAAGTAAAGGTTTGTTTACAGGGCAAATTATTTATTTATTTTGTTAACTTCAACGAACTATTTCGTACTCGGTAGTACAATATTTTGAATTAATACATTTATCTATGTAGGTAGGAGAAAGGGGATGGTGTCCCCCATACAAACGGATTTATTATTTTAAACTTTTCAAATTGCGGTATTTTTGAAACTTTTACAGATTCTTACTCTAAATGTTATACAAAGCAGTTTTTAAGTGATGTCTAAATTCTGGGCAGAAACAAGGAGAATGCCAGTCCTATGTAATTAGATCAGCTTTATTTTTAGATATTAAAAAAGCCTCGGCTTAAGTCGATCAGAATAACTAGGATACAAAAAGATCAATATGAAGGGTAATCAAGATTCGACCCAGCACTCTTTGGTGTTTGCAACTTGTGAGATTAATGTTTTGCTATAATAGCTGTCAAGTGCAAATCATTAAGTGTTAGTTGGCAGTAGACTCAGTTACGCATTTCATAGATTTACAAATAAAGTCAAACGAGGTTTAATCAAACGTAATTAAGTTTGACAAACTCAATAATGATTTCGGTGTAAGACTTACTAACAAACAAAAGTAAAAAGTAGCGAGGGTAGATCAAAAATTATTTAATTAAAAAAAAGAATTGCTGTTTCAGATCCATTGCTTTATATATTTAGTTAAAAAAATTGCTTTTACGCTTTCTTGAATTCATTGTTTTTTTTTTCTTAAGCTGATTCTTATCCAACTTCTTTTTACTTAGAACTAATTAAAAATTAATAATTTTCATACTTATTCAAAAGAAACTTACTAAAAAATTTACTTTTTCTTAGCCCAAGCTTCTTTTCAAGTCCCAGCCAAGTAGAATGCATTTTCTAAACCAGCTACAGATTTTCTCACAGTACTCTTTAAGCGGAAGAATTGCTTCACTGCTATCAAAATCTATTTAACTTTTAGCTTTTAAAAAATGCAAACGGGATTGCTTTTCCTTTGTGAATGAGAATAAAGTTAATCATTTTTCGAAAACTGAAAGGGAACACTCGCTCAAGAATCTTAAACAAAGCGTTTAGTAGTGTGTTGATCTAAATGTGAAATTTTATGTTTCTCTTGCAGAACTTTACTGAATGTTACATTTAGTTTATTTAAAGAAAATTTCAACCAAAAATAATTTATAAACAATTTAAAAAGGTTCAAAAGGCTGAACGCCGCATAGTTAAGCACTGAACACGCGTTAAGGTTTAAGATTTTTAATCGCCACCGGCTGTGTTGAATCTTATATACCCTTTACACTGGTCTTTTTGTATACCCAGTCATAAGATTGTTAGTTTAAACCTACTTTGGGGCGGGTTTGAAATCTAAAGTTATCCTCAAATGAGAAATTTTTTAAAGAATAATTTTGAAAAAATTTATTTTTCTAGCACTATCCAAATTTAAATGCAATTAGAACACAGTTTTATATGTTGTATTCACTTATCGTCTGCTAAAATGCACCATGTTACCACATTTTTTTAATTTAACAGGAGAAGAAAAAACAGTTTTTAAATTTTAATTTTAAATGGCAGTGATTGTAAATTGTCTTTTTTTCCACATTTTAACTAAAGTTTTGCTTGTAATATTTAAAAAAAATTTCTTTTATATGCCTTTTAAAAAAATATAATCAAATGTGTTAAAATATCGATTTGGGATTTTTTGTTAGTTACATCGTTTTGCACTTCAGCTAACGGTATATTTTTTAACAATTTTGGTTTTTGGAAACTTAAGGCGTTCGGTTATATTTGCTGATGGTGACACTTCCCTTTTTATTTATTCTTCTTCTTCTTCTTATTATCGTATTTTGTACTTATCTGTCTCTATTAAATTAAAAAAAAGTACGATACAGGGTGTCTGGTAGTAGATTTATATTTTAAAGCTTAAATAAAAAACTTAATAATTGAAAAAAAGTTTTATAAATAATACTGAACAATTAAGAGAAAATAAGGATTAAATTTTTAAAGAGTATGTCATCCAGATTTCTTTCATCGAGTTGAACACACTGCTTAAAACGGAGCCTTGTGCTCTACGTCAAACGCTGCAGTAAACTTGGTTTAATTGAGTTGATTTCTCCATGAATATTTTCCTTTAAAGCCACAATAGAGTTGGATATTGTTGTCATTAACCCTCTCTTTAAGGTAGTTCCATACAAAAAAATCCATTGGACTTAGATCGGGCAACCTCGGTGGTCATGGGAAGTCCCTAAAACGACTGATTAGCTTTTGGGAAAAATTTTCTTAAAGCAAATTTTTCTAAGAACTGGCTGTGTGTACAGTCGCTCCATCTTGTTGAAACCATGTGTGTAAAGAATACGATGGATGAGCCCGCAGGTTTGCCAAAAAGAATTCCGTAATCATGCGTCGTTAATTTTCACCGTTGACATTTGTCGCCTGGCCTTGAAAGTTTTCGAAAAAAATGGTCCAATAATCTCGTGCGTGGATACCAAACAGGTACCCTGGGGCAATGTAATGGTTTTTGATGTTTTAATTGAGAGTTATGGGCTCTTTGAGAACACTAGTGGCATTTCTGTTTGTTGAAGTAGCCGTTTAAGTAAAAATTAGCCTCGTCGCTCCAAAAAAATGGGACTTACAGTAGGAAAATGCTTCAACATCGTTTCACAAAAATGTTTGCGTAAATCAAAGTCTATTTCTTTTAGTTGTTAAAAGACTTAAATTGTTAAAGGATGGAACTTCAAAGCCTTTTTTTAAAAAATTACGAATAATCGCATTTTGAAGTTCCAGTGAGGCTGGTCTTTCCTGTATTGAAAGTTGCAAATTTTTACATTAACTGTTTTCAACCAGTTCAATGTTTTCGGGAGTCCTTGTTCGTCTAGGCCCTGGATGTGGGACTTTTATAGCCGAAGCATTTGCGCGGAATCTCTGCACTTACAAAATAACTAAATTTACACTTGGTCCATTACGTATTTGCTGAAAATGGAACTTTGAACAAACTTGTCGACGAGCAATTACGTAAGAATCATTAGCCTTAAAAAATGTCTCCACAGCGAACGCGCGATGCTCACTCGACCACTGCAACATTGTGACTGACAAAGCCGCACAATCGATAATTCCAACGGTGCCATCCTCCCTTTCCATCATTTACTACGTTTTAAAAATATTCGCATTAAAAAATATAAATTTGCCACCAGACGCCCTGTAGAAATACCTTGTAGTTTTAAAAGTTTCCGAGATATATTGTAATAAAAAATTAATAAAATTTGTTCATTTTTACGGGGGCTTACACTCCCCCTGCTTCTATCCAGCCCTTAACTTGTTTTGTTGAAAGCTAGCATAGTATTGAATAAAATTTCTTATGTTTTGCATTCATTGTTTAAGGTTTTCTTTGTACTCATGCTGTGTGTTTGGGCCTTTAAGGCCAACTTGGACGTCATTGCTAAGGTCCATAGAGTTATTTTTGTGGAAAACACTGTTATTTAAGGCTTCTAGACCAACTTATTTTATTTCTTAAAAATGTGTTTCACAACCTTACTTTTTAATTTCATTTTTATTTTTTGTTTTCAGTGCATAAGGTACTTCTACAGTTTTGCGTAAGCAGGTAAGTAAACTAATAGTTTGGTTATAAATTTAAGAAGAAAATGTTGCTCAAACACAATTTTTAATCCCACTTCATTTATTTTTTGTTTTACTTCGTTACAAACATTCAGCCAGCTCTTGGCGCCATAAGTACATTTACATTTTTAAATTTATTTTCAGTTTTTTTTTATTATTTTTTTTTTAATTATTTTAAGTAAACTCGATTAATCTTTACAATCATAAACAAACTTTGAAATAAAAGCTTTGCATATTTTAATAACTTTCTAATCATCAGGAAAAGAACAAATCATAAATTATTAGTTTTGTAGAGATAATTTAGTTATAATTGGATCATACAATATTGAAACGTTTTAAGGACAAATTAGACAAAAAGGAACAACAAAGTAATAAACAATAAAGCTCGGCCGTATTATACCCTGGAGCACAATTTGTTTAATATTAATATTTATATTATTAATATTGGCAGGTAATTTATATGATAACTAAAAAAAATATTAAATGAGCTTTGCTAATTCCAATGAGTTCCAATGGTTCCTATAAATAAAACTAATTTGTGCCAAATTTTAACAAAATATCTTCAAACTACGATTTGGGGTTTAAATCCCAAAATACGGAAACATCCAGCTGAATGTGCGACATATTTTCATCGACTCAAGAAGTGATTCTAAATCGAGGTAAAAATATATGCACAAACGCCTAAAACCCCTGCCACGTGTGTATATAACAAGTAGGAGCGCTGTACTCGAATGTGCCGAGTCCTAAATATCATTGTGAACGTGTGTCTCGCCATTCTTTTACATAATTTTTTTTTAACAATAAGTGTAAACATAGTCTGCGACTCGTTTGGGTTTAACGGGAAAATTTACTCGGATGCCGTATGGCTACGGCAAGATTACTGGGAGCGTAGAATGTAGCAGTGACTACATGATCCCAAAAGTGAGCTTCATTGAGAAGTCGGATATAACCTGGTTGGCCTTAGCCCAGCCCACTGGACCTGTTACGTTTTTAAGGGCAGGTATTGGATGGAGGGGGCGTTTGAGCTGCAGGGTTTTTGCCGGCAACTAAGTATTGGTTAAAAAAAACTTACTGAGTACTGCAGTGCCTTTCAGGCGGAGATTAAAGCAGCCAAATGTGTCACCGATCTTACCTTGTCCTCGCGGACAAAAAATTCTCAGATTAGCATATTTATTGATACTCATGTGGAAATCAGGGCAGTCTCTGCGAAGCTTACTTGCCCTTTTGTTTCTCAGGCGCGAAAAGAATCAATGAAAAAATTGTGTGCCGTGAAAGAAGGGCCTTGATGGATCAGAGCCACAGAAGTCTGGGTGAAAACCACTTCATGCAGAGTCTCCATGATCATGTGGGGGTCAAATGAACCAAAGGTGACGAAGTTCCCTTTGTCTTTGCAAATGAGCGATTGTAGACTCCTAGTAGGGATGATAACAGTTCGTTGTTGGAGTTTGGTTCATGTTTAACGTGCAGTACGACTGGCGAGCGATGTTTTCAAATTCTGTGGTGTACCGGGGGATAAGGAGACTGTTTTAACGAATTTTGTGTAATATTTCAGTGAACGTGCGCTCCTGACAAAACTGTTTGGAGTCTTATATGTTCCCAAGCCTAGAGTAAGAGGGTTAGAAAGACAAGGCTTTAGGAATTTGCTAAAAATGTATGAAGTACCGGGCTTTTTATTACATTGAGTTAGCAAAACTGGTTATCTTTTCTTCTTGGCTGGTAGCACCTTAACATCTGCGTGGGGTCCTAAAAGCCAGCCAGTCTAACCTAACCTAACCTAAGTGTGAACTTGAACAATATTACAAAACCTCTTGCAAATTTAAAGTTTCTAGCAAAGATAGTGTTTGAATTGCACAGAAAAAAATTTGTTGTAAATACAATTAAATTATTTGTAAATACAATTAAAAGTTTAATTAAAACTCAACCAACAATAGAATTTGTAAATACAACAACGATATTTGTAAGTTGATTGTTGATAGCCAAGTCAACAAAATTATTGTCACATTAACAACTCTTATTGTTATATTTCATAAAAATATTTAACTACAGATATTATTATATTAACAATGAAAATTGTTAACCGTAGAAATCTTTTTAAATAAATCTTTTGTCAAATTAACAAGAAAAATTGTTAGTTTTCGGCCAGTTTTTTAATAAAAAAACATATTTTTTTATTTTTTTGCAGAATTTTTTATTATATAATTTTATAACATATGAAAGAATAATAAGTTAAGATGTTTACATAACAAATTTTAATTAATTAAATTAAACACGTTATTTCATTTTGATAAGTTATTAAAATGGATTTACTCTAATATTCGAATAATGACAGTGGACAGTTTTACATTTGCAATAGGGCTTTTTACTTTATAAAAAAATGTTTGCAAAAACAAATAAAAAGTTTCGGACTGTTTTGAAAACTTTAGAATAAATAAAAATATCAGTTTAAATTATATATGTACCAATTGCTGTCAGCGATTTCACTACGGGATATTTTATGCCAAAAAATAATCGGAACAGCTTTTTATGAACCAAAGATCTCCAGTCACTTACAGAAGAGGTTGTATAGAACAACATTGCAGTATAAGTAGATTAAACTTTGCATCGACTTCTTCAAAACTCTTCTCAATTAGCACAAAAGTTTCTTGTAATTCTGCTATTGAAAAATTTTCACGCTGTTTTGAGCCGTCAAATTAAGTGAAAACTGCCAATGGAGGTGGAAATATATTGTGAATAAATAATTTTTTGCAAATAAAACAATTAATTTACCATTTTTAAGTTTTGACAGCTTTTTTTACAAAAAAATTTCACTTATATTTTTATTTTAATTTTTTTAAGAACACTTTTATATGTTTATCAAACACACCAAATTACCAAAAGTAAACGTTTTAAATTTTGACGTCTTTGCTTTTTTCAAAGCTTGCTCTTCTTGCATATTTTTTTTATATTTTTATATGTAAATAGAAAATAGTGTTTTTGTAATATTAACAAGACGTTTTATTGCATCAACAACCAAATTGTTGTTTAACAAAATTTATTTCAACAAAAGATGTTGTTAACCCAAACTGAGTAATATTTTTTTCTGTGTGTGTTATTGTTAAAGTAGGCTGTAGAGGGATACCACCTTTTGTATTGCAAGCCAAATAATTTAACTCCAAAATGTAGATTTTTTAATAAAATTGAGGGATTAATTACTATTTATGCGCTCTTTTGTGAAATAAATTCAAAAATTAAATTTTTGATTTTAGAATGTGTTTTTTTCTTTCTGCGTAGTCCCCTTCCTTTTGCCTTTTTCTATTTTAACAACTGTTTTTCTGAAATAAAATTTTTGTCTTAAGTTGTTTACACCAAGTTTTTCAGAAAAACTTCCAACTTTGGCGGCCTTTTGTAGCAAGGCACTGCACATCAATCTTGTCTTATTTTGTTTGTACATTAAACAAAAGACTTAAGAAACAAACTGAAAATCTTAGATTTTGCAGAATTCTTTGATGCTGAACTTTATTTAAAACTTTTAAAATTCTAAAAAGTTGTAAGTTTAGAATTTGCAAATGATCAATTTTAAATATCAATGAAAATAATAACTAATTATCATTTTAACGTTTTAAAATAATTTTAGAAGTAATTTTTTAAAAAAATATCTCTCAGAAGTGACCTGAAATCAATGCACTTGTTCGCTTAAGAGTTGTCAACCATGAAATTATTCATATAAATATTATTGGTGACTTTAATAAGCGAATTTAAATGAGTTTAAATTATCATATGCTAATTCACTTTTGCTTTTATGGTATGAATTGCGTAGACATTCATTTGGGGGGTTTTTTTTTTGCCTAAAACACATTCAAAATATTAATAAAGAAACTCAGCAGAAATTAATAAAAAGTAATAAAATTTTTTATCTATGTCTGTACGTCACTATTAAAAATAATATTAAAAAAAAAAAAACAAATAAGAAAGTTAGTTTGACAAACTCGCCTATATTTAACTCTACACCATATAGAATACATTTGATGAAGACATAGGACAGTAAACAAATTAAATTGAAAGTTGCCAGATTGGATTCAAATAATTTTTAAGAATATACTTTGTATAAGGAGTGTAAGCTTAAATAAAAGTCAAAAATAATTCCATTTGTTGTTAGTCAGTCTTTATAGTTTTAATATTGTAACATTACCGTAATATGTAGTGTAGTGTCATATGCAAATGCTTTGACCTTAATGCGGGCTTTTTATATATAAGTTGTAAGTTAATGCAAATTTTTGGCTTTAAAATTCGGGGAAAAACTTTAAACGTTTAATTAGGAGCATATGTAAAGTAAAACTATTGTATAATAAGCTTAAACATTTTTCTAATGAAGCCTATTATGGCTCACTTTGATTTCTCAGTTAATAAACAAACTGCGATATTTTTTAATTATCTACTATTACAAGTATGCTTTAACCTAAAGTTTTCGATAAGCTAAAGGGAAGCCTATCTTATCTTTAAAATTTATTTATTAAAAGTTACTTTATTTATTGTTCATTTGTTTGTTATTGGTATAAGCAGACAAAAAAAAGTACGTCATTGCCTCTGCGTACCTAAATATTCAAAGAATAGTTGGGTTTTCCAATAAATCTCCTTCTTATTGGTTACTAGATACTATCCAGCGTATTGTGTGAAATATTAAAATTAAAAATAGACGAGTTAATTGGGTCATATCAATGCGTCCCTAGACCTAGACAATCCATTATCGATCAGATATACACACTATGCTAAATTCTGGAAAAAGCCAACAAAAGCAAATTAAAACGTGCCATCAACTTGTCAATTACAAGGCCGTTTTTGACAGCCCTATACGTTCAAAGTTGTTTTAAGTTATGTCTGAGTTTGATATCCCTACGAAGCTTAAACGACTTTGTAGGATGACCTTAACTGATACACAATTCTCAGTTAAGATACGCAAGAACAGCTCTGAGCCTTTCAGTACCAAACAAATTTTAGGCAAGGAGACAGCCTTATGTGTTATATTTTTAACATCCTCTTAGAAGAGGTTATATGAGACGCAAATGTGAGAAGAACTGGTAAACTTTAAACAAAACAGCCAATTTTACTCACTTACGCCAATTTTATTGACATCATTGGGAGAGCATTACGAGCAGTAATTTCCACTTTTGAAAAAGTCGCCAATGAATCAGCCTAAGTGGGTCTAGCAGTAAATGCAGATAAAACCAAGTTGATGGAATTAACGAACAAGACGTCTAGAAGACTTAAGCAGACAGTGGAAGTTGAAAACTACAACTTTATAAAAGTCAACGATTTTATCTATTGCGGCACCTTCATTAAAGAAAAAGATAAAAAAAACAGTATTGGATAATAGATGCTACTTTGGACTAAATAGGCAGTTTAAAAGCAAAGTCACCTTCTAACAGACAAAAAACATATTTTTAAAGACCCACAAATTGGCCCATAAACACCGCTAACAAGAATAGGTATTTTGTTTTCTATAGATCAAAATTTTTAATAAAAACTAGTACCCTACAAGGCAAAAAACTCCTAGTTGCCATTGGTGTAATAATTCCACACTCAAGAAAACGTTATCTCCTTTTGCAGGGTGCTGAGAAATTGAAGAGGATGTGCTTTGCGGTCTCATCATCCATATCGCCAAACCTGCACGTCACTACATTCGCCCTGTCGGTTTTACTTATATGGCATCTGAGATTACAACGCCCAGTAGAAAACTTGTAAGTAATCCTAAGTTCTTTCTGTTTACATAAACCCCTTAGCCTGACGTAGACCCTGAGCTACTTGCTAATGAAAAACAAAATCAGCGTCAAGAAGAAGCAAAATCAGCGTCAAGGAGGACGGATCGTTGACCTCATAACAATAAAAATACTCCGAAGGAATCATTATATGGCCTGTCCCACAGTTTTCAAGGCGGTCGGTACGTTAATTTCAAATACGGACATCATTACTCGGAATCCAAAGAAGTGTAACGCAGTTGTGAATGCCAAGGCAATAAGGAAATCAATACATTCGAGCACCAACGCCAAATCGCCATCATAAGCCATAAGAGCTTTTCCAGCTGCTTGGCTTCGCGAGAGGATATAAATGCGGGGTTGTCTTATATTTCTTCTCAAAGACTCATAGATACTAATGCAAGTGGCATAAATTTTGGCCTTAAATTTACAAGGGTGTCTTCTCATAGACAGGGCGCTTGAAAATCTCTGACCAAAAACACCAGCACCAGTATCGCCATTCGATTGCTTAGAACTATCAGTGTACCAGACTTTAGCTTCTTTTTCAGGGTCCATGACTCCTGAGCCCAAAAAGTTCGGTCATAGATTTTGATATGGAAGTGTCTGGTAAAAAACTAAGTTCGTTGGTTAGTATTTCTATAATCTTTAAAAGATTTCCATATTTCAGGCTACTAACTTATTTAAGTCACAGAGAGCTAGAGCGAGCACTATCCATGACGGACAAATTCAGCGATGACAACCAAAGTAGGATTCCCAGGTAGATTTTAAGCATGACCTTCTGGAACCTGTGATACCAATACATGATGTAAACACATGCTTTTTATTTGGAAGATGTAAACGGACTGCCAGGATTGTCATATGTTGTTATAAGCTTAAAGCAAAAAAGTTATTTTGTTTTTAAATAAGTCTTAATGATAATAATTTTACTTTAAAACTGATCATGAGAATATGTTTAATATAAATCATTTGCTCTAGCTGTACACTGATTTAATTCTTCTTTGGATATATTTTAATTGACTTTAAAAATGAGATAACTAAATATTGGATATTTAATCATTTAGCGTTGAATGTTTGAATGCAATAATTTTTATAATTTAAAACTTTTTGAATAATTTTGTGGCTTTGGCTGTGTAATATTTATTTAAGGCTTTGGCAACACTGCCTACAATTAACCCTATAAATAATTTTATTATTTCTTATGTTTCACTGCTAATGAATGACTTAATTTAATTGCAAGCAAAAAAAAAAGTACAGAGTGTCTGGGGACAGACTAATATTTTCAAACTTAAATAAAAAACGAAAGATTTAATACAAAGTTGTATTGAGAGCATTGCTCGATAGAATGGAAGCGCCGATTTTTTTTTAAGTATGTCATCCAGATGTCTAACGTCGTGTTGAACACACTGCTCAAAACGGAGCCTGGTGTTCTGCGTCACACGCTGTAGTAAGCTAGGTTCAACTGAGCTGATTACTCGATTAATATCTTTTTTTAAAACCGCAAAAAATTGGGAATTGTCATTATAAACCCTCTTTTTGGGGTAGTCCCATATAAAAATCCATGGGAGTTAAATCGGGCGTCTTTGGTGGCCATGAGATGTCCCCAAGGCGACTGATCTTTTTTTAGGGGGAAATTCATTAAAGATCTGGCTGTATGGGCAGTCGCTCCATTCTGTTCAAATAACGTGTGTAAAGCTCGCAAATTTGGCAAAAATAAGTCAAATTGTCCCACGGGTGGATAAGGCATGCCAAACAGTTACCCTGGGGCAATGCAATGGTGTGTAATGTTTTAATCGAGGGTTGCGGGCTTTTGGAGGCCAGTAGCGTCAGTTTTGCTTGTGGACGTGACCGTTTAAGTAAATATGAGCCTCATCGCTTTAAAAACATGGAATTTAGAGTGCGAAAGCGCTCAAACGTCGTTTCACAAAAAGTTTGCGTAAATCAAAGTTACTTTCTTTTAGTTCTTGAACTATTTGAGTTTTAAAAGGATGGAATTTCAGATCCTTTTTTAAATTTTCATAAATAATCGCTCTTGGAAGTCCCAGTGAGTCTGTATTTTTTCAGTGTTCAATGTTTTAGGGAGTCCTTGAAGATCGACTGGGCCCTGGCCATAGGACATTTGCGCTGAATCCCAGCACCCATGAACGAATTAAACTTACACTCGGTCATTCACTGAACATTTGACTGACTAATTCGCACAATAGATATATCCAACGGCACCATCCTCCCTGCGCAACGCTTATTACTTTTTGAAATAAACGTAAATTAAAATATAAATTTGCCACCAGACACCCTGTATGTAGATTTTTAAGAAAATATATATAAAAAATCTTCCACAAATTTTATGTCAAGCAATCCTTCCTAAACTTAAATTTTATCGTCTAATATATAAAAATCAACTTATCCTGCCTAATTTTTATCTATGCTGATACTAAACATACCATAAATTTTGGTGTAGGGAAATAAATGGTTGGGCTTGACCAACCAAGGCGTGTCTATACAAGGTGAAAGCCAGTGGCATTTCTACATTGTAAATCAAGACGTCAAAAAATACAAACAAACGCACAAGCAAACAAAGTATGCAACTTTTGACGTCTAAGTGTTGGAAGAAAAATGTAAACAAAAATCAGCTGACAAAATAACACTACCTAGTGACCAACTTTAACTTTTTTACTTCTAATTACTTATTAGGCATTTATGCAAAAACAAAACCCATTGCATTTGTCTACATTCTTGTTGACAACAACAAAACACCATTCTACTTGAATAAATTTAGGTACGAAACAAATAAGGGAAACTAATAATTAGTTACCAAACTAAGTTACAGTGGTTAGTCTGTGGAAAATTTTGAGCCAATTACAGTGGGCAAAGGAATTAGTACAAATTAAAGAGAAATAATATAATAATTGTTGATTAAAGTAAAACGATGGCTCAATATGTCCCCTTTTATGGATTACAAATTCATTTTTTTGATAAAATTTTTTACCAATAACAAACTGGTACTCGGCATTATGTAAACCTAATTGTATAAGTTATCTTATAAATAAATTGTTATTTAGTTTTAACGATTTATTTTAAATGAATTATACAAAATGTAATAAAATAGAACTGAAGTAAGTAGGCCGTCTGTTGTTCTTTTATTTACTTTTATTTTAATACTCGTATTACTGAAAAAATTAAAAATTTTTAGAAGTAGCTTTTAGCCCAAGACCATACAAATATATCTATAAAAAATCATAAAAATAAGCACAAATATTCCCTACCTTAAATTTAGACACAAACCTCTTTTTCGAGATACATCTGTGGCAACAGTAACATCTTTGGCAGTCGGTGTCGTATTCAAGGTCATTGAATTTTTTTTAGTAAAAACATTAGGTAATTTCATTTTTATTATTTTAACTTATTTATTATTTGCTCAAAAAATTAAAATTCTGGCACAATTTTAATTAAAACTCTTTAACAACTTTGTTGCAAATTGCAATTGTTTATGTATAATTTCAAAAGCGGTTCTATTTTATTTTTGTTTTTCTAACTTTTATAAAAAAAATTATTTAAATTTTTTATAATTAAAAAAAAATGTTATTTTTACATTTCACAAGTTTTATATTTCAATATATAATCATTATAGTAAAACGCGATATTTAACACGAATTTATTTAGTGGGAAATGAGTAAAATTTTTTTAAAATTCTATTATTTTATTTTTGTTTGTTTTTTTAACTCTTTAAATTTTAGTTAAAATACCTAAAAGTGTTCTTGTAACAATTTGATGAAATGAGTATCATTTTTTGTTTTTTAATTGTTTTTTGTTTTATTTTCTCATTCAAATTTATGTTTTGTTATTGACATTTATTATGTTTATTTTTTGTATTCATGTATTACGGCCGTGTTTCTCGCGACAGTTTTTATTTAACTGAGCATTTGTTTAAAGTTACAATTTATTTTATATTTTTTCTTCGTTTAAACATTTTTTTATTGATTTTAATTAATATTCAGGCGATCGTTTTTGCTTCTTTGCCGTAAACGTTGATTTGTGTGTGTGTGTGTCAGTTTGTAAGCGATTAATGATTGACCGTGTTGACTTTAATTTAAATGCGTGTTGACTTTAATTTAAAATTGACTTAAAAATGAAGTGTTTGATTGCATTGTAAAGTGTTAAGCTAATCATTATTATCATAAATTTCTATTATAGCATTGCGGGTAAAAGCTATCAAAGCTTTATCAAAGTTACAATTAGACTATTCCACGACCCTTAACGTAAAAAAAAACATAATTTTTTTATTAAAACAATATCGTCGAAATATAGATACTTATACTACGTTTCCATCTACGTGATTTGCGCCAAATCATTTAATTTGCTCAAATTAAGTAATTTGCTACATGATTTCCCATATATTTTTCATATGAGCAAATCATCTCAAATGACTTGATTTGCTCAAGATTATTTCGAAATTTGTCTATGCAACACTGCGCGGAGGCTATTTATACAAATGCAACTTTGGGGAATCCATTATTGGTGAGTAGCAAATGCGAAAAAATGACAGCTGATTGCAAGGAGCATGCATCAGGTGGGAGCAGTTCTACAAAAACAACTTAATTTGTCATAAGAATGTCAAGACAGATAACAAAAACTCACAAAATCTTTTTCCTTCTTTTAAGCTTTTTTTATAAAACTACAGTTGTTGTTTGTAAAAAAGAATCAAATACATAAACATAAACAAAATTTGATATTTTAATAACGAAACACCGGTTTCAGCTGAATAACCGAGGCCACCTGATATATGTGTCAGATTGAATTCGAACATAAAATTACTTACAACGTAATGGAAACACTTCGAAATGATTTCCCCAAAATTACTTAATTTGCTTATAATGGAAACGTACTATTAGGGGATTCTACAGGTTTTCTATTACGTTCTATTGTCATAATGTTATTTCACTTGCAAATAGTTTAAAAACCTTCACGAAATACTGGACACTCGGCGCAGGTGTATGTGGAATTGTTAAGACAATTTGATAAACATACCATACGACGTAGTATTTTTTAGAACTATTTTTGTATGAGAGATAACATTAAAGTTTTTAAACCATTGTGAAATTTTATTACATTATGACAATAGGACTTTTATTAGTTTGGCAAGAGCTCAAACTGATCATAGTTATACTGAATAATCTGATTTTTTTTTTAAAGTTTTGATAAAAAATTCACAAATAAATAATATTTTTCTGGAAATTAAATACTAAATATTGTCAAAAACATTTTGAATTATTGAATAAATCAAAATGCTCAAAAAGAATCTGAGAGTAAAATTCTTTAAAATTAACATTTGTAAGGTAACACCTGCCACAGTCATCCAGTGACCGTTATTAAAGAAATCATATTTCAGCCTGTTTGTATATTACTTGCTATTGCTAAGTGTTGAATGTCTTACCCCCTTTGGGAATCGTAGTTTTCTTAAAAAAAATCTATGCTTTTAAGTTACAAACTATAAGACCAATTTTAAGTCGGTACAAAAAAAAATCTGCTGAAGTCGCTAAAAGTAAGACTTCCGTTGTAATGTATGTTCAATGTATTTATGTATAATAATTATTATTAATTATTATTTAACAAAGGTATTTAACTAAAGGCTAATTATTTTATCTTAAAAGTCTAATCGTCAGTAAATACCAACATTTTTATTACCGTTAATTTAGGGTCAAGCAGTATTTACACACAGTGTCAAAGATTTATGTTGATACTTGCCGCGTTTGCCCAATCCCACAGTGCTCTTAACACAAGGTGAATACAATGCGACGACCAGCGCTACCATGGATGACACTTTGCCAACAGGGAAAATTATAACCCATAAGTACCAATTCGAAAACATACATTGGGTATGCCTTCTCCCTTGGTGAGGAGCGGGGTCTTTCTAAAACTCGAACCCGGTTGCAATGCAGCTCCACATCGAGCAGGAGCTTTCCCCGCGATTTGAGCATAAACCACAACTACAACCACCACCTTAATCCCAACAGGGGCCTCAACCATAGTCAGGCTAAAACCGAGGTACAAGGCGCTCCTGACATCCGTGGTACCAGCTCTAGAATGAGAAGGTTCTGGTTAGGCCTCGTAGCCAAAGTCAATCCAAGGCTACTACCAGTTGAACCCCAAATAGTTCAGGGACTGGTCAGCCCTCGTGGCCGAAACCCCTTCCAGTTTTAAACTAAAAGCCCGGGACTGGTCCCCCCAGCGTCAACATGCAACAAAACATAAACAGACAAAAACACAAAACATTGAACAGCCGCCATCACTAGCGATACTTTGGTCACATGGTGCGACACCGGCAAAGACAAAACACACAATACATTAAACAAACACTAATGAGCGATGAGCCTTCTCAGGGGTGACGCAGCGTCATTCCAGGCAACCAAATCCAATCCAGCATTTAAATCGTAGGCCACACAGAGTGTGGTCATCAACGGTGCAAGACTCGTAAAAAGAGCCTACAGCAACCACAAGGCACCTGCAGAAAAAACGATCAAAATGAACACAGCAGACGTGACACCTGTAAGAGCTAGATTCCTGCCCAGTGCCCGTACATGCAACGTGACAACAGAGTAAGGGCAGACATCAAAAACGGCTGCGACAATCATAAACAGCCCACAATTGGTTACCCAAACAGCCATGCACAAAGCGGACACTTACGACGTCCCCGACAGACTCCTGCAATATTTAGACAGGGAAAAAGATTTGGATGCTGCAAAAAAAATGTGCGTGAAATAAAATGTGCTTTACGATGTGTTCGCCAAAGTGACAGCGCCGTCTCGACCTCGTCTGCGTTCTCCCACGAGTGGCAGTATTCAATCGTACCTGGTTTTGGTATACAGTCTCAGATTTTTTTACTAATGGACAAAAGAGTCTTTGTCCTTTCGGCTGACGGTATTCACCCCAGAGATGTCGACACCCTCAATCCAGTACCAGATCGCCTTGTTCCTAAAATGCTGCTCAATCCTACGGAATTCAGCAGAGGGTAATACCCCTAAGACCCTCAATCGCTAAACTGCAGTCCCCGACCGCCTTTGACCTCAATAAGTTAGAGCCCTGTGTCCAAAGAACAGCTTGTCTATTCACATAAATGATTATGCGTTCTCTCCTGGTCGCTTGAGATAAGTGTTGCAAATATATCCGGTTAAAGTGCACTACAGTGGCCGTCTAGTCTGAATCACTCTGCAGTTTTAAGTGATTCACTAAAGATACCCGCTTGAGTCAAAGTATCCGTCCTAGATATATCGGTGTACATGGCTGTTCCCTTAAGTAGTAAGTGCCATTTACCTTTTGAAAATTTGTCCGGGATAAGTATCTTTACGCTTAGCGTGAAGTCCAGATCTGGTGACAAGTAGTTAGGATCACTGTCAATAATCTGCAACTGTTCGATCCTATCCATCTCAGTCATAAGCTGGCATGTCCTAAACGGAAATCGGGCCTTGTACCTGTTTCTCTAAAAAAATCCAAAAGTGGTAGGTTAAGTATCGCATCGAGAGCCGCAGCAGCGGTGCTCCACCTAGCAGCTCCCGTTATACAAACTGAGCTTGAAACATCATTTTGCCAGTTCAAGCAACTATAGGTAGTTATAGGTCGGAATATCACCGTGTATATCCAATGGATGGATCTAGGCCTTAGTACCCAACTTTTCCCAACCAATTTGCTGCAGGCGAAGAGGGTATTCAGCTTCATCTTCACTGTTTCCTCGATGTATATTTTCAAGTTAAGGTCCTGGTCCTTTATAACACCAAGGTATTTAGCCTCCGAAGAGGGCTTTAGCTACGTGCAATTCAGGATCGGTTTAAGAAATCCTTCGATCTCATAGTTTAGAAACAATAGTACTAACTAAGTCTTCGATTCTGCTTATCTCCCCTTCAAAGGTCGCTAAAATTTAATTGAGGACAATGAGCCACAGTCGCGGTCAAAGGACGTCCCCTTGTGGTGTCCCCTGATAACAGTCCTCCTTACGGAGCCCTCACCTAGGTTTGCATTGATTAACTAATTGATTAACTGATTCTTTAAAATTTCATCAACCCAGTCCACAAGGCAGTTTGGGATACCAGCTTACACCAGTACCAGATAAATTGGCTCCTGCTTAATATTATTAAAAACCACTTTCAAAATTCAAAAAGGTCACTAACGTAGATTCGGAGTTCGCCTTATGACACTCGATGTACCTGATCACTTCTTTCATGGCATTCTCAACTGATCTGCCTCTAATGTAGACATCTTGGTGTGCACTCAACCACCTTGGATCAAGTATATTTCAAATATTTAGATCCTACAAGCTTTGTGGACAATTTTTTTTTTTTTTTGAAGACAAAGCTCCTGAGCACGGCGTCAAATTGAGGTTGGTATATTGTTTTGAACACTTTCTTTGCCAGCAGTAAATTTTTCAGCTGATCTTGCAGTACCTTGTGGTCCATTCACTATACGATAAATAGTGCGTCTTGCTGTTACTCCCAAAAATTTCACATAACTTTCTCTTCGTCACCGGTTTTTCTCCATAATAACGTTAAAACCGTTCTAAAGCATAAGTCACATCTATTTTGTCATATAATTTCGTAATGTTATACACTTTACAAAACACATAGCGTAAACAAATAAGTCCTTGATAAGTAAACACCTGTAACTTTGTGGTTTTTTGTTTAAAGGAAAAAAGAATGATAAATCAGTTAAAACTAATTGAAAATTAATTTCTTTATAACTAAAAAATTTAATAAATAAACTTGAGCCAAAATATATCAGCGAAAAGCACTTGAAGTCAAATATATCTTTGTTATATTAAATTTTTTATAATTTAATACAATTTAATTAAAAAGTCAATAAACACTTTTGTAAAAATTGTTGACAATACTTACATTTCTATTAAAGCATATGTAACACATATTGACATACATATTTTCGTATGTTGTTGCGGCGGCAACCTAGAACTTGTATTATGGCTCAGAATAATAATAAAGTAAGTTTGTTTAGTAAAATGTATTTATTTTTAAACCAATTTGGCGTGTTTTATTGTCTGTTTAAAATTTTAATATAATTAAAGATATATCTACAAAAAGTTTTCAATGAATACTTACTCCATTGTTGCTACTAGTGTAGCTAAGCGGTTACCGTAAGCAAAACTATTACTGATTACCTACAGGGCGAACTTTAATAAACAAAATATATATTTACAAAAATGCAACCCTGATTTCAAACAACCATATCATATAACGTTTAAGGGTTAAACAATAAATAATATATAATTAATCCGTGACATTGATACAAAGATATAAAGTTATATCTCCTAATCGTTGACAAACGTTTTAAAAATAAATTTACCAAAATTTGATATGTTGATTCCGGTACGCCGGCTGAATATTTTTTTAATTATAACATAAAATTTAGTAAGAAGAACTTGGAGCTAAACGGATCAAAAAAATATTAGTATTCTAAATTTATTAATTCATAATAAAAAAAAATAAACTACAATATTATATAATAAAAAACGTTTACAATATCAAAAGATGTTATAATTTTTTATTCAGGGGGTTTCCCAATTTTATTAAAATAATTTGGTTTGTTGTTGGTTTAAGTATAAAAAATCGAAAACAAAAAGCTAGTAGAAATGGCTTATTGGTTTCTGAAAATGTATTTGAATATTTTTTGTTTGGTTTTATAAGTCTCAATAAGTTAATTGAGATTATTAAATAAATATAAACAGATAATAGTCGAAAATATTTGCAAGACTTTAGTGGAAAGTCTTCTGATGATTTGGTTTGAGGAAACATACCAAGAAAACAATCAAGTTTTATAATAAAAAAACATTTAAAAAAATTCTTTTATCTTTTTGAAAAACAAAACTTAGAAATTTAAAAAAAAAATTATTATACTGAATATTTAAAAGTTTCTTTGTTTCTTTAATTATATATATTTTTTTTTTATAGAGTAGCAAGTTGTGTTGCAAAAAGTGGGTATTTTTGACTACTCAATACTAATCCATACACTTTGAACTGAGTACTCGATACTACCCAGCATAACCTTTGCTAATCTGGTAAGTTAGCAGGTAATATTGGAGATGAACAAGCACTAGTTACCAGAGTTAAAAATTGCTCACTCACTTCTCATTCGTGAGAACGAGTGTGAGCGCTGTGTTTACTGCAGCAATTTTTCATTAATGAATTAGTTTTTAAAAAATATTTTGTGCCTTCTCACTCTCGAGCGAGAAAAAAAAAATTTTTTTTTCACCAGTCATAAATGAGAAGTGAAAAGAAAAAATATTTTTTTCTTTTCACGAACATAAATGAAAAGCATCAAATTCGAGTACTTCTCATAAGTGAGAAATCATAAATGAATTTTTTCGCGAAGCATTAATAAATGTGTACACATAAAATTTTTTGGTCATGTTACTGGTGCTGCCATATGTAAAAATTTGTTGCATAGTTTTTGAAATGCTTAAAAAAAGTAGGAATAAGACAATTTTATTTTCTTTATCAGGCTCAAGTTCAATACTATACTAAATTCTCATTTATTTGCAAATGAAGAAATTAATATTTTTAGTTTTTACTACTTTATTAGCGTTAGTTAAGAAAGGAAATTTTATTGAAAAAACAAGATTTTTACCGATACTAGCCGAGTAGAATGCATTTTCGAAAAACAGCTACGATTTTCATCATCAGTACTCTTTGTTCGGTTGTTAGTTTAATTTGGTTGTAAACATCAGCCATTTAACCCACTGATCCATTTGGCGAGGTGAGTCGGCACGAAGTTTTTTCCACTTAAACCAACTAAACCAAAGCTTTTTCAATTTTTCCATTTCCTATTACTAACGCCATCTCTATTTAAGTTTTAACACTAAGTTAGAGCGTAGCGTAGCCATAACCATCTATCAGATGGTATTAGAAGGCTACCATATTTTTTATATGTACAATTTTTTGAAATTGTTATATATATATCACCGTGCCATGTGTGTTTTATGAGTTTCTGTTTTTATTTATTAGTTGAACTATTTGTTTTTAAGACAATTTTATTTTCTTTATCAGGCTCAAGTTCAATACTATACTAAATTCTCATTTATTTGCAAATGAAGAAATTAATATTTTTAGTTTTTACTACTTTATTAGCGTTAGTTAAGAAAGGAAATTTTATTGAAAAAACAAGATTTTTACCGATACTAGCCGAGTAGAATGCATTTTCGAAAAACAGCTACGATTTTCATCATCAGTACTCTTTGTTCGGTTGTTAGTTTAATTTGGTTGTAAACATCAGCCATTTAACCCACTGATCCATTTGGCGAGGTGAGTCGGCACGAAGTTTTTTCCACTTAAACCAACTAAACCAAAGCTTTTTCAATTTTTCCATTTCCTATTACTAACGCCATCTCTATTTAAGTTTTAACACTAAGTTAGAGCGTAGCGTAGCCATAACCATCTATCAGATGGTATTAGAAGGCTACCATATTTTTTATATGTACAATTTTTTGAAATTGTTATATATATATCACCGTGCCATGTGTGCTTTATGAGTTTCTGTTTTTATTTATTAGTTGAACTATTTGTTTTTAAGACAATTTTATTTTCTTTATCAGGCTCAAGTTCAATACTATACTAAATTCTCATTTATTTGCAAATGAAGAAATTAATATTTTTAGTTTTTACTACTTTATTAGCGTTAGTTAAGAAAGGAAATTTTATTGAAAAAACAAGATTTTTACCGATACTAGCCGAGTAGAATGCATTTTCGAAAAACAGCTACGATTTTCATCATCAGTACTCTTTGTTCGGTTGTTAGTTTAATTTGGTTGTAAACATCAGCCATTTAACCCACTGATCCATTTGGCGAGGTGAGTCGGCACGAAGTTTTTTCCACTTAAACCAACTAAACCAAAGCTTTTTCAATTTTTCCATTTCCTATTACTAACGCCATCTCTATTTAAGTTTTAACACTAAGTTAGAGCGTAGCGTAGCCATAACCATCTATCAGATGGTATTAGAAGGCTACCATATTTTTTATATGTACAATTTTTTGAAATTGTTATATATATATCACCGTGCCATGTGTGCTTTATGAGTTTCTGTTTTTATTTATTAGTTGAACTATTTGTTTTTAAGACAATTTTATTTTCTTTATCAGGCTCAAGTTCAATACTATACTAAATTCTCATTTATTTGCAAATGAAGAAATTAATATTTTTAGTTTTTACTACTTTATTAGCGTTAGTTAAGAAAGGAAATTTTATTGAAAAAACAAGATTTTTACCGATACTAGCCGAGTAGAATGCATTTTCGAAAAACAGCTACGATTTTCATCATCAGTACTCTTTGTTCGGTTGTTAGTTTAATTTGGTTGTAAACATCAGCCATTTAACCCACTGATCCATTTGGCGAGGTGAGTCGGCACGAAGTTTTTTCCACTTAAACCAACTAAACCAAAGCTTTTTCAATTTTTCCATTTCCTATTACTAACGCCATCTCTATTTAAGTTTTAACACTAAGTTAGAGCGTAGCGTAGCCATAACCATCTATCAGATGGTATTAGAAGGCTACCATATTTTTTATATGTACAATTTTTTGAAATTGTTATATATATATCACCGTGCCATGTGTGCTTTATGAGTTTCTGTTTTTATTTATTAGTTGAACTATTTGTTTTTAAGACAATTTTATTTTCTTTATCAGGCTCAAGTTCAATACTATACTAAATTCTCATTTATTTGCAAATGAAGAAATTAATATTTTTAGTTTTTACTACTTTATTAGCGTTAGTTAAGAAAGGAAATTTTATTGAAAAAACAAGATTTTTACCGATACTAGCCGAGTAGAATGCATTTTCGAAAAACAGCTACGATTTTCATCATCAGTACTCTTTGTTCGGTTGTTAGTTTAATTTGGTTGTAAACATCAGCCATTTAACCCACTGATCCATTTGGCGAGGTGAGTCGGCACGAAGTTTTTTCCACTTAAACCAACTAAACCAAAGCTTTTTCAATTTTTCCATTTCCTATTACTAACGCCATCTCTATTTAAGTTTTAACACTAAGTTAGAGCGTAGCGTAGCCATAACCATCTATCAGATGGTATTAGAAGGCTACCATATTTTTTATATGTACAATTTTTTGAAATTGTTATATATATATCACCGTGCCATGTGTGCTTTATGAGTTTCTGTTTTTATTTATTAGTTGAACTATTTGTTTTTAAGACAATTTTATTTTCTTTATCAGGCTCAAGTTCAATACTATACTAATTCTCATTTTATTTGATGGTTATGGCTACGCTACGCTCTAACTTAGTGTTAAAACTTAAATAGAGATGGCGTTAGTAATAGGAAATGGAAAAATTGAAAAAGCTTTGGTTTAGTTGGTTTAAGTGGAAAAAACTTCGTGCCGACTCACCTCGCCAAATGGATCAGTGGGTTAAATGGCTGATGTTTACAACCAAATTAAACTAACAACCGAACAAAGAGTACTGATGATGAAAATCGTAGCTGTTTTTCGAAAATGCATTCTACTCGGCTAGTATCGGTAAAAATCTTGTTTTTTCAATAAAATTTCCTTTCTTAACTAACGCTAATAAAGTAGTAAAAACTAAAAATATTAATTTCTTCATTTGCAAATAAATGAGAATTTAGTATAGTATTGAACTTGAGCCTGATAAAGAAAATAAAATTGTCTTAAAAACAAATAGTTCAACTAATAAATAAAAACAGAAACTCATAAAGCACACATGGCACGGTGATATATATATAACAATTTCAAAAAATTGTACATATAAAAAATATGGTAGCCTTCTAATACCATCTGATAGATGGTTATGGCTACGCTACGCTCTAACTTAGTGTTAAAACTTAAATAGAGATGGCGTTAGTAATAGGAAATGGAAAAATTGAAAAAGCTTTGGTTTAGTTGGTTTAAGTGGAAAAAACTTCGTGCCGACTCACCTCGCCAAATGGATCAGTGGGTTAAATGGCTGATGTTTACAACCAAATTAAACTAACAACCGAACAAAGAGTACTGATGATGAAAATCGTAGCTGTTTTTCGAAAATGCATTCTACTCGGCTAGTATCGGTAAAAATCTTGTTTTTTCAATAAAATTTCCTTTCTTAACTAACGCTAATAAAGTAGTAAAAACTAAAAATATTAATTTCTTCATTTGCAAATAAATGAGAATTTAGTATAGTATTGAACTTGAGCCTGATAAAGAAAATAAAATTGTCTTAAAAACAAATAGTTCAACTAATAAATAAAAACAGAAACTCATAAAGCACACATGGCACGGTGATATATATATAACAATTTCAAAAAATTGTACATATAAAAAATATGGTAGCCTTCTAATACCATCTGATAGATGGTTATGGCTACGCTACGCTCTAACTTAGTGTTAAAACTTAAATAGAGATGGCGTTAGTAATAGGAAATGGAAAAATTGAAAAAGCTTTGGTTTAGTTGGTTTAAGTGGAAAAAACTTCGTGCCGACTCACCTCGCCAAATGGATCAGTGGGTTAAATGGCTGATGTTTACAACCAAATTAAACTAACAACCGAACAAAGAGTACTGATGATGAAAATCGTAGCTGTTTTTCGAAAATGCATTCTACTCGGCTAGTATCGGTAAAAATCTTGTTTTTTCAATAAAATTTCCTTTCTTAACTAACGCTAATAAAGTAGTAAAAACTAAAAATATTAATTTCTTCATTTGCAAATAAATGAGAATTTAGTATAGTATTGAACTTGAGCCTGATAAAGAAAATAAAATTGTCTTAAAAACAAATAGTTCAACTAATAAATAAAAACAGAAACTCATAAAGCACACATGGCACGGTGATATATATATAACAATTTCAAAAAATTGTACATATAAAAAATATGGTAGCCTTCTAATACCATCTGATAGATGGTTATGGCTACGCTACGCTCTAACTTAGTGTTAAAACTTAAATAGAGATGGCGTTAGTAATAGGAAATGGAAAAATTGAAAAAGCTTTGGTTTAGTTGGTTTAAGTGGAAAAAACTTCGTGCCGACTCACCTCGCCAAATGGATCAGTGGGTTAAATGGCTGATGTTTACAACCAAATTAAACTAACAACCGAACAAAGAGTACTGATGATGAAAATCGTAGCTGTTTTTCGAAAATGCATTCTACTCGGCTAGTATCGGTAAAAATCTTGTTTTTTCAATAAAATTTCCTTTCTTAACTAACGCTAATAAAGTAGTAAAAACTAAAAATATTAATTTCTTCATTTGCAAATAAATGAGAATTTAGTATAGTATTGAACTTGAGCCTGATAAAGAAAATAAAATTGTCTTAAAAACAAATAGTTCAACTAATAAATAAAAACAGAAACTCAAAAAGTAGGAATATTTTTTTTTTAAAACATGTTTTTAATAAATTAAAAAACCCGGCACTGTTATACGTTGTGGTTTATTTGCATTTATTTAACTTCATTTCATTTAAATTTTTCAATGAATCCGATTTAATGATTTTAGTAATAAAAATATGCGGTTAAGGTTTCACAAAAAGGGGAGCATTACTCCAGTGACAAACAAAAGCATCGTCACCATTACTTTGTATATCTTGTTTGTGAAGTAGTTTGTAATGTCTTTTGATATTTCCCTTCACTTTCTAACTAAGTTCCTTTTTGCACGATTCTATTACGCAAATACTTTTTTTGAAGATGCATCGTACAACACATATTTTTCAAAATTAAATTGTCTTTTAGGCATTGTTTGTTATTCACTTCACGCTATTTAAATCCAAATAAGGATCTTTTACAAACGTTTAATGTTTATATTGCAATAAACATAGAGCTGTTACACACACTCATGCAAATTTTAAAAGGATTGGAAAAAATTGCATTCGGCTTTACCACCATTAGAGATAATTGTTCATCATTTAATTTTGTTTGGGATTTTCCACTAATTTGGAAAGTATTTAGTACCTGCCTGTCTGTCATCCTTTTAGGTATTGGGTATATTGTTACAAAAAATTGTGGTGGTTATTATACAATACACACGCAAATCTTTTTATGTACAACAATTTTAAACTTTATCTTTCAGGTCAATTAAATAGAACCTAAGAGTTTGAAGGAGTTCCATTAGCAAAAGTAAGGTAAATTAAAAAAAAGAGCAGTTACGACCTTGAACACAATACACAACAAATACTTTTTTTATTAGAAAACGTCAATTAAAAATTTAGGAAAACAGTTCAAAAATATTTTTAAAGATTGCTATGAAAATTTGTGTCAGTGAAGACTATAATATTTCTAAAAAATCACAACATAAAATATAATGTATTATTTAAGTTTCTTAACAAAAACAATTTTTTTATAAATATGACTTTTTCACAATAAATACTGCTAAAAGAAATCCTTTATATTAATATTTATTTATTATTTATTATATTAGCAAAATAAAAAAAATTTATGTAAATGCAAGAATTTTTTTACTCTTATTGGGAGTACAAATTTCACACGCTTAAAAAATTATTTTCCGGCAACTCTGTTACAAAGCGTGAAAAATATTAAAGCAACACTCGCGCTCATAAAAGAATGAATCGAAAGTGAAAAGAAGAAATTTCTCATTCATTTGTGAGTGAGAAATAAAATTTGGTTTTTATTTTTCATTTGTGATTTGTGAGCGTGAAAAAAAAACGACAAACTTCTCATAAGTGAGTGAGGGTTGGCAAAAATTTTTTCACGCTCTTTTATGAACGTGAGAAGAAAAAATTTTTTTTAGGATTTTTCGCTCTCGAGATTTTTCATGAATGGTGTTTTTTTATCGCTCACTCTTGAGAAAATTTGTACTCTGCTAGTTACCTTTTGGCCGAATAACTAGTAATTTTTGTTTTAGTTGTCACCTACCCCTGCATACAAACTAGAGGTCTGCTTGACTACACCCAAATGCCGTTTAAATACATTCGTTTGTTTTCCAACAACATAGTGTTTTTCATTCAATGTTAAACAAACAAAATGAATGAACCCACAAGCGAAAGCAAATAAAAAACAACTTCAACCGAAAACAAAATATTACCCATACATTCATATAAATAAATACTGAATAGAATGTGTGAATATTGCTGTATGATTGGTGTAAAAAATTATTATTCATTTGTGTTTGCAAATTTGTCGTTATTGTTGTTGTTAAACATTCATTAACTCGAAAAAATACTTGAATGTTTTTATAAAAACTCTAACTGTAATGAGACTTTGCTATGTTTTTGTATTTTCAAGTGTGTTTTATACACATTCAAAACGAAAACTGTAAAATGAATGTGTTCTTCTTGTATCATTGAGTGTAACACACAATACATTCTTTCTTGTGTTGCTACTGGCTTAACTTTATTTATCTCCCATAGAATGAAAAATGTTTGAATGAATATTGTTTTTGTTGTGTATAGGCAATTAACTGAATATAGTCATGCAGATGTCTAATACAAACATGCTAACAAAAATCAATCGAATAACTGGTTACCAATGATTAACTGAACAATATAAATTAAAATTTAAGGACTTGAAAACAAACACATGATATAAAGCCTGTGTTTCTAATCCTTTTTATTAAAGACCTTACTAAAAGGTAGTTTTTTGTCGAAACGAACTTATTACCTTGTAACGTGTGAAGTACTGACAGCACATTACTCAAATTCAAAAAAATGTTGCTGGGTACTCAAGACTTAAACGATTTTTGTATATAAAACTAAAAATATGAATATAATGTAGATTGCATAGAAAGTAAAAATAAATTAAAGTTAAAAATAGAAATAATAATACAAAGTTGACAGCATGCTTTAATTTTTTTACATGGTATTAATTTAATATGTTTTAATATACAAAAATACAACCCTGAAAGTACTGAGTACTTACTTTTAGGTATTGAGTATCGAGAAAAATACACGGCATTGAGTACTCAGTACCTAAATACCCAGTACTTTTTTAACATTTTTAGCAAGAATCTGGCCTAAATTTTTAAACGAGGGACATCCTCAATGTACATACAAGGTGGATCAAAAGAAGTATTCCGATGTTGTTTGGCTCTCATTTTTTTTCTTGGGGAGTGTATCAACAAGCCATGAAACGCTTGTTGACTTGTATTCCACGTCTGTCTAGTTCACAAATGTCAAAATAGATTTGACATTGGCCGCCATTTGTAAAAATAAGATCATCTTCCAATAGGGTGATTTATTTGGGCCACCTTGTATGCATTACTATCATAATAATATTATTAACAAGTAAGAAAGCTATAGCCGGTCAAGCCCGACCATATAATACCCTACGACACGTTTGTATTGGGGCTTTATAACAAAAACTATAATATTTGTATTTAGTATAAAAGTTGGTAACATAATGATAAACATGTATAAAAAATTTTGAGAAGTTGAAGTAATGTTCAGACCATATATAGCCTTAAATGCTTACTCCGGGAGGACATTTGTATGGGGAATATGGTAAAAAAATAGATTGATAATCACCAGCAATAATAGGACCAAAAAACTGATCTGTTCCAATCAAAATATCATATATGTATTAAAATATCTTCAAAATTGCGACCTGTAGCGTTTTCACAAGAACACATGGGCACCCAATCAGCCCAACGGACGGATGGACATGCTAAAATCGACTCAGGAAGTTGGTCTGAGGCAATCCGTATACTTGAAGTTGGGTCTCAGACCATAACTTTTGTATGTGTTACAAACATCTGCACAAACCCATAATACCCCTACCACGTGTGTGGTGTATTTTTAAAAATTATCACATAACAGTTAACATCAATTTTTTAACCCACACCACATACCTACATAAGAAGTAGAGGTATTATGCGTTTGTGCGTATGCTTGTTACGCGCAAAGTAAATAGTCTTAAGCCAATAATCAATTATGCCAATCGACTAAGAATCACTTCCTGAATCAATCAAACGATATGGTATTTTTAAAAATAATTTGTTCAATATTATGTTAAAAATTATAAATCGCTATACAAAAGTCCATTTGAGATAAGCTTCATCGTTTGTAAGTTTCTTAAATATTAATATATTTTTCTCAAACCTTTACACATTCGAATTCCAGGTGTTAGAATGACGTTTCTCTTACTTTATTGTCGTTAGTTAATATTTTTTTACCATAATCTCAGTTGGTCCAACAAAATTTTGTAATTATAATGACGTCAATCTGGATGAATTGCGTGTGGTGTAGAGTATAACAAGGTTGGCGGTTACCAACTATAACTTGTCCACTTGTTTTTATACCCTTCACATAGTGATAGGGTATATATCACTTTGTCATTCCGTTTGTAATTTCTTTATTATTCATTTGCGACCCCATAAAGTATATATATTCTGGATCCTTATAGATAGGGAAGTCGATTTAGCGATGTCCGTCTGTCCGTCTGTCCGTCTGTCCGTCTGTCCGTCTGTTGAAATCAAGTTTCCGGAGTCAAATAAAAAGATACAGACCAGTTAATGGTGTCAAACTATCACAAATATCCTGGAGACAATCGCTATTTAAAATCAATAAAATCGGTTCACTATTGACCGAGATATAAGCGAAAACCCAGAGTAACCCATTTTTTTTAGGACAAAATCCGTGCATATATCCCTATATATCTCAGTAAGTATAGTCACTCTTGCCACAAAACTTGGCACGGATACTCCTAAAGAAGGGACCTTAATAATGGAAAAATTTTTTTCAGATAGGACCAGGGGAAGGGGTATTTTTTCTACAATTGCACAAATTTGGTGAAATATTTTATGCGCTATATCTCGTAAACTATAACAGCTATCGACTTAAAATGTTCTACAAAAAGTAATTGCATGCTAAGCGCTACGCTTTAAAGAAAAAATTTTTTGGGTGGGGGCAAAAAAAGGGGTAGCTCCCATACAAATCGACAATTATTTTCAAATATTCGATACGCTATATCTCGGAAACTATAACAGATATCGAAATGAAATGTTCTAAAAAAAGTAATTGCACGCTAAGGGCTACGCCTAAGAGAAAAAATTTTTTGGGTGGGGGCAAAAAAAGGGGTAGCTCCCATACAAATCGACAATTATTATCAAATATTCGATACGCTATATCTCGTAAACTATAACAGATATCGAAATGAAATGTTCTAAAAAAAGTAATTGCACGCTAAGGGCTACGCCTTAGAGAAAAAATTTTTTGGGTGGGGGCAAAAAAAGGGGTAGCTCCCATTCAAATCGACAATTATTATCAAATATTCGATACGCTATATCTCGGAAACTATAACAGATATCGAAACTAAATGTTCCACAAAAAGTAATTCACGCTAAGGTCTACGCCTTAAAGAAAAAATTTTTTGGGTGGGGGCAAAAAAAGGGGTAGCTCCCATACAAATCGACAATTATTATCAAATATTCGATACGCTATATCTCGGAAACTATAACAGATATCGAAATGAAATGTTCCACAAAAAGTAATTGCACGCTAAGGGCTACGCTCTAAAGAAAAAAATTTTCGAGTGGGGGCAAAAAAAGGGGTAGCTCCCATACAAATCGACAATTATTATCAAATATTCGATACGCTATATCTCGTAAACTATAACAGATATCGAAATGAAATGTTCTAAAAAAAGTAATTGCACGCTAAGGGCTATGCCTTAGAGAAAAAATTTTTTGGGTGGGGGCAAAAAAAGGGGTAGCTCCCATACAAATCGACAATTATTATCAAATATTCGATACGTTATATCTCGGAAACTTTAACAGATATCGAAATGAAATGTTCTAAAAAAAGTAATTGCACGCTAAGGGCTACGCCTTAGAGAAAAAATTTTTTGGGTGGGGGCAAAAAAAGGGGTAGCTCCCATACAAATCGACAATTATTTTCAAATATTTGATACGCTATATCTCGGAAACTATAACAGACATCGAAATGAAATGTTCTAAAAAAAGTAATTGCACGCTAAGGGCTACGCCTAAGAGAAAAAATTTTTTGGGTGGGGGCAAAAAAAGGGGTAGCTCCCATACAAATCGACAATTATTATCAAATATTCGATACGCTATATCTCGTAAACTATAACAGATATCGAAATGAAATGTTCTAAAAAAAGTAATTGCACGCTAAGGGCTACGCCTTAGAGAAAAAATTTTTTGGGTGGGGGCAAAAAAAGGGGTAGCTCCCATACAAATCGACAATTATTATCAAATATTCGAAACGTTATATCTCGTAAACTATAACAGATATCGAAATGAAATGTTCTAAAAAAAGTAATTGCACGCTAAGGGCTACGCTTTAAAGAAAAAAAATTTTCGAGTGGGGGCAAAAAAAGGGGTAGCTCCCATACATATTAACAATTTTTGTTAAATTTTCGATATGCTATATCTCAGAAACTATAACATATATCGAAATCAAATGTTCTACAAAAAGTAATTGGGCATTAAGGGCTACGCTCTGAAGAAAAAAAATTTTCGGATGGGGGGTGAAGAAGGGGTAGCTCCCATACAAATTAACAATTTTTAAACAATTTTCGATACGCTACTTCCTGGAAAACTATTACAGCTATCGACTTCGAATATTCTACAAAAAGTAATAATCAAATAATTCATACATTTTGGTGAAAAACTTGGTGAAGAGCAGGGGGACTAGAACATCTTATAAGTTTTATTAACCTTTAAATATGAATAATGTCGAAAACTTTAAAAACTCTCGACCTCAAATCTTTTTCATCTATTTCTATTATTCATACGAACGTTAAAATTTTGTTATTTTTTCTATGGGCTTTAAAACTCGCACAAGGTTTTTTTTATATTATTTGCAGTACAAAATTACTCGGCTGGGTATATTTAAAGACCAATGTGAAGGGTATATAAGATTCGGCACAGCCGAATATAGCGCTCTTACTTGTTAATTCTAAAATGATACTGTTAGCAAAGTTGTTTTAGAAAAGACTGTAATTTGTGTGCATTAAAGCGTAACAAACGTTTTTTTACAAATTTAGAGTAAAAGTAAAAAAATCATTATTTTCCATGCAATATATCTGTTGAATTTATTGCTTTTACTTCAAAAAAGTGTAAGTTTAAAAAAAGCGTATCAAATAAAAAAGTAATAAAAAAATTTGAATAAAATAAAAACAAATATTTTATAAATTTTATTTAAGTTTGGTATCTTAAGTATTGAATAGTGTTTCACCAAATAACTTCAATTTCTCCACTTATATTTTTAAAATAAAAACGGGGGAAAACCAGAAATTTGGCAAGCGATCCATATATTTTTTTAGCAAACAATTTCATTTCAAAACGATTAAGTTTTAATCTCTATATGCATATAAAAGAATATCGTTGGTAGCTGACTGACCGACTGACTGACTGACTCTTTCATCATCGTACGCGTTGAGCTGGAGACTTATAATTGGACTCCCAATATCTTCAAATGCATCTTTTTTTTTCATATTTTTTATTATTGAATCTTATGGTGTTTTCCTTTCTGGCAAAAATGTTACATTAATGCTACCATTCGAGCGGGTTTATGTTCCATTCTAAAAATACATGCAAGAGTGAAAACAGTTATCGTGTTCCTTTCTGAACATGTTGCACAAATAACTGGCCAGAGTGTAACATATCTTACCCCCAATTATATTTCAGTGTAACAAAGTACCACTTTTTACAGCTGTGTTATGTATGTAAATACTTTTTTATGCAGGCGAGTTTTTAACACAGAGTGTAGTTTTTATCAAAATCAAGCAATTTTCTGTTCCATTAAAACAAAAAAAAAAATGGACAACTTTTTAAGTGTGTGTGTAAACTGATAAAAATGTTACACATACTTATTGTAACATTTTTATTTAGAATGGAAAACACCATTAGCTTATGCGAACTAACAATAAGTATTCAAATAAGTATATCAAATCATTACAAGATTTTGGTAAATTCGGACCCGAGGCGGATTAAAATGGCCCAAATATGAAAAACCGTTAAGGTAATATATTAACAACTATACACGATAGAATTAAAAAAAATCGTAAAAAAGGAAAAAACTGGATTTTGATAGTGCCTGGGTCTACTATGTAGCCTCTTAACGAATACAAAAAGAATTATTGGAATTAGCCTGTTGAAGCCTTAAAAAATCTAAATATATATTTTTCCACTTTGTTGATGTTTTGAACCTAAAAGGGGTTTCAAAAAAGGGTGTTAATTTTATATTGATACTTCATAAGTATTTCTATAACTTCTGAGCGAATAAAGATAGAAACCTCACAGAAAAACAAATACGAAAAACTAATTGTCATATTAACAACCAAATTGTAAATACAATTATTTTATGGTTGAATTGGCACTTTTAACTTAAATTTTAAAGACAATAAATATTTTTTTAACAGTCGTCATTAATTAATTTTTTAAAATTTTAAAAAGCTATGATGGGGGCAAATTTCGGGATTCGTTTCGAATCGAAAATCTCCTTAATCGATCCAATTGCTAATGCTTTCAATATAGAAATTCTAATTAGAATTTTTTTAATTTCGATTCGAATCGAATGCCGTTATTGGCCCCCTGGCTTAACAAAAAAAGTTAGTAGTTTGAGCTAATAGCCAAATAAATATTTGTAATTACCCTACGGGAAGGATGACTGTTTTAAGACTATCGACGTGACCGATTTCTTAGGGTAGGGTCTGGTTCTAGTTCTTGCACTTGATATAAAGGAAACCTGTCACTTTTACACTGCGTAGTCATTGGAGAGGGCAAGTGGTTCAAAACTTATACCGCAGAACGGGTTATAGGCCAATCCCATATAAGCAACTCTTGCATTAATTGCTTTAGATCCTGCTCAAGCTATTTTGTTTGTGTTTGTATGTGTATGTGTGTATGTATTAACAGGCGTTTGTTTATGTGAAGGGACCAGTATTTCTATTTCTTGCCTTAACTTCTTTGACACCTTTAAACCAGTTACTTGATGTGTGCCTATTTCACCGATTACGACCAATAAACTTTGCCAAATTCATGTTTTTTACCTGTAACAGGACGAGTACGCCTACAGATTGACACACATTTCCCGCAGGGTACTTAATATCTAATGTAATTTTTTTTTATGAAAATGGAAAATGCGTTGTTGTTTTTTAATTTATTTCAATTAAGGTATTTCTTGCATTTTTTGAGATATTTAGTAATGAAAGATAAAGGAAAGGGATATGGATCACCAATAAGGTCAGACGTCAGCTAAGTGGACAAAAAGAACATTTTAAAAATTGCTGGTACTTTTCCCCATTTTTTGGGGATTATGAGTTTAAATTTTATGAGATTATGAGTATTGAAATATCAAATTAAAGGTTATTGACCCAAATAGGGGTCAAAAGTCAGCAAAGTAAACAAAAAGAACTTTTTTTACATTTTTGATACTTTAAAATTTTTTTTTGATTATGAAAAAGTGCTTTTTTTATAATTTTGTACCTTTTGAATTTTTTTTGCTTTAATTCTAAAGGCAAAAAAATAAGGGCAATTAAACCATATTGGGGCCAAGGGAAAGCAAAGTGGTCAAAGACCACACATAATTATTACTTTCTAGAGACTATGAGTGTTATTATATGAAGTTAAAGGCCATTTACCCAGAATTAGATCGGAAATAGACAAAGGTACTTTTTTACATGTTGGGAATTTTTTCGATTTCTTGAGCTTACAACTCTAGAGACATTAAATTAAAGGCTATTGACTCAGATTGGTGTCTGTTAGCGTCTGTCACGTCTACAGTGTGGACACGTTGTCCTGCGATCATTACACCACGTATTGGGCACTGGTTAAGCGGCCTAATACGTTGTGTGGTGAGTCGCCGCTTCCGAAACGGCGGCAAGTTTTTAACCATCTCGGGGTTTTGTTTTGCGCCTCTCGCTTTTTACTTTCGTGTCTGTGACAGTCGCTAAGTGGTGGTGGTTTAAATTAAAAATTTTTTAAAAGAAAGCTTAAATGCTAAGAAAAACAAGAAAATTAAACTAAATTAAACTGAGCTAAAATACATATAACTTAAAGAAACTAAAAGAGAATAAAAATATATAAAGAGAAAAAAGTTAAACAAGTGTGGTTCTTCTTCTGCTGTTTCTGTTCGTTTACCCGGCAGCCGTTGGCAATATTGCAGCAACCAGTGTTCCAAATCTTTGGTAGCCAGCGTCCCACCAATCCCTCAGAGGTAAACATTTGGTCCTTCGCCCGTGGAAATTAAAAGGTGCGTACTTTGTATAATATATTGAAATTTATAAAGTGTCTCATGGTGCGGTTGCTAAAGTGTGGCTCGGTCAAAAGTGAGGTTATAAAACAGTAGTGAGACTCCATATTTGTTGTTCGTAATAACTGCGTGCGAACTTGTCGTCCATCTTTTTTCTGTAAAATTTTTTTTGTTGCTCTTTTTGTGGCGCCATTTTCTTATCTGATTTTTCTAATTTATTTTTCTGCGAAAGTGTGTCCCAAACTTTTTTTCTGCTGATACCTTAAATCGTTGAATTAAAAGAGTGAAAAATGTCAACTTTTGAAAGATATATACGTGCAGCAGATGAAGTTATAGGTTTTGAGGCTAATTTGAATGACCAAGACCTCTCGGTATATACAAAAGTGGCTTTCGATTTTGAAAAGGCAGAACTTAGCAGAGTATGGGATAAGTATCAAAAACTTTTTGATGAGTGTTCAGGAGAGACTTTAGAAAGAAAAAAAGAGATGACGGTCGTCCAAACAAAGCATCCACAGGTGCGCAAAACGTATATTCGGTGCTTGAATATTTTGTCTAATGCTGAACAAAACATAAATAAGGTTAACCAAGAAAATATTAATGCAGCAGTTCCCAACCATTGTGGTTCCATAGCCGTCCCTCCTTGTGATACTGGTGTGTTTCATGGAGATTACGTGTCGTGGCCCACATTTAGGGATATGTTTACTGCGATATACATTAACAATACGAGACTTAGCCCTGTAGAGAAATTATTTTATTTGTTTAGAAAAACAGATGGTGAGGCTAGGGACATAAATAGAAATATAGCCTTAACAGCCGAAAATTTCGATATTGCCTGGAACAATTTGCGGTCCCAGTATGAGAATAAGCGGGTTTTAATTAACAGTCAACTAAAGACCCTGTTTAATTTGGCCCCTTGCGCACAGGAAACTGCTGCAGAGATAAAGAGATTGCAACGCGAAGTAAATAATTGTATTTCAGTTTTGAAACTTTACAACGTAGATATTGCGTCTTGGGATCCAATTTTCGTGTTTCAGTGTTCGTCGCGTCTTTCAGAATGTACCTTAGGTTTATGGGAGCAATCAGTGAAAAACAAAACAGAGGTTCCCAAATGGGAGGAGTTAAATAGTTTTCTCACAGACAGATTTCATGCCCTAGAAAGTGTTTCTGACATCATTGCATCGAACAGTATAGGTACATGTGGTTCCCAATCTTTTCCGAACAACAGTCAGGGGGATAAGCCCAAATCGTTAAAGGCTCACCATACTAAGGTTAACACACAGCAATGTAGACTTTGCAAGGAAAATCATAAAATAACTTCTTGTAGTAAATTTTTAAACATGGAGTACAAAAATCGCATTTCAACTCTAAGAAGATTTAAATTCTGCTTTAACTGTCTCTCAGGTGGTCATATGTTTGGTGATTGTAGAAGCGCAAATAGTTGTGCTAAATGCAACAAAAAGCATCATACGTTACTACATAAAGATGTAGCCCAGTCAAACCCTACAAATCAAACATATTCTAATAATTCTCAGGGGGAGAGGCAAAGTAGTTCTGCTCCACGAATACAGTCCACAGAATCTCCTGGTCCATCAGGAGTTGTTCAATCGCATCACACGTCTGTCTCGAAAAAGGTTATGTTAGCTACGGCTTGGTTAAATATTGTTAGTGGTGGCTGTTACTACAAGGTGCGAGCTCTAATAGATCCATGTTCTGATGAGAGTTTTATATCCGAAAGAATACAAAAGCTTTTAAAGTTACCTACTGATCCGGTAGCGGCTGAAGTGTCAGGTCTAGGAGGAGAAATTATAAGCAGATCCTCAAAAATAGCGACATTTGTTATTGTATCACTTTTCAATCAGGATGTGTCCCTTAACGTTCAAGCGTTAGTCGTGCCTCGTGTAACTGGTAGGGTTCCCACCCACTCTTTTAGACCACTAACTAACTACAAACTCCCAGAGCTAGAGTACGCTGACCCAAAGTTTTACGAAAGTAGTGAAGTTGATTTACTGTTAGGAGGTGATCTGTATCCTCTTATTCTTCGTGAGGGAGTCAAACATGGTATTTTTGAATCACTAGTGGCTCAAGAAACAATCTTTGGTTGGATCGTGACCGGCCCAACTCCAAATAATGTATCCCCACGAACTGTTACAATGTCTCATATGACAAGAGTTTCTATCGATGACCATTTGGCAAAGTTTTGGGAGTTAGAAGAAATTTCTCATAAAAAGGTTTTATCAGAAGAGGATAAGACATGTGAAGAGATCTATCGTTCTACTACCACGAGAAATGCTGAAGGGAGATATATTGTGAATCTGCCCTTTAGGGATAATGTTGCTTTACTTGGTCCGAATAGACACATTGCGCTCGCTCAATATGCAAGGAATGAGAGGGCTCTGTTACGCAAGCCAATGTTGAAGGCCCATTATGATGAGGTCCTAAAGGAATATTTGACGCTAGGGCACATGGAGAAAGGTGAACCTTCTGAAAGTAGCCCTGGGTATTATTTACCTCATCATGGCGTTTTGAAACCCGAAAGTACAACTACTAAGCTGAGGGTTGTTTTCAATGCTTCGAGTGCATCGGCCAATGGGAAAAGTCTCAATGATTTGTTGTATGTAGGGCCCATCTTACAAGCTGACTTGGTAACGTTAATTTTGAAGTGGCGGTTTTATAAGTTTGTATTCAATGCGGATATTTCAAAGATGTATCGCCAAATTTTTGTAAACCCTGAGCATAGACCATATCAGAAAATTCTGTTCCGTAGTTCAGAGAGTAGCAGGGTTGAAGATTACCAGCTAAAAACGGTAACCTTTGGGGTAAATTGTGCCCCATATTTGGCCCTTAGAACTATTCAGCAACTATCGGACGATGAAGAGGGTAGGTTTCCACTGGGTGCTGAGATTCTACGTGGATCTATGTATGTGGATGATGCTCTTGTAGGGGCTCATTCTATTAAAGATGCTTTGGTAGCACGAGACCAATTAATTGGTATACTGGGGACTGCAGGCTTTGAGTTACGGAAATGGACCTCAAACTCAAAGCAAATTTTGAAAAATTTGCCCCAGGAGCATTTATTGAATGCAGAGTTTTTGTTGCTCGATGATAAAAGCACAACGAAAACGCTTGGCGTTCGGTGGAACGCAGTTGAAGATAATTTTTACTTTTCTACTGAGAAAATGAGGCCCAAACAACAATATACCAAGAGGGAAGTCTTATCAATTATTGCACGTTTATTCGACCCAGCAGGTTGGTTGGCCCCAATAATAGTCACAGCAAAGATTTTGATGCAGCAAATGTGGCTCGATAAAATAGATTGGGATGACCCGATAAAACCTATGGCCCTACATAACTGGCGATCCTTTGTGTCCAACTATAATGAGATTGATAAAATCAAACTGCCCCGTTGGGTTCAATATACCCCGACCTGTGATATAGAAATTCATGGGTTTTGTGACGCGTCAGAGTTAGCGTACGCCGCTACATTATATATTAGAATCAACGTTGGGGATAATGTTTACACACATTTGCTTTCATGCAAGACTAAAGTTGCGCCTGTAAAAAAACCGTCCCTACCTCGTTTAGAATTATGCGGCGCTGTTCTTTTGGCTAACTTGATCGAAAACGTGGTTCCTAATCTCAACTGCAGTTCACCAGCCATGTATATGTGGTCCGATTCGACAATAGTCCTAGCCTGGCTTAGAAAGCCACCAACTAGCTGGAAAACGTTTGTAGCAAATAGGGTAGCCTCGATACTAGAAAAGGTGGGGAATAGAAACTGGTTTCATGTAGCCTCTAACCACAACCCTGCCGATCTAGCAACCCGGGGGCTGACTCCTTCGGAATTGAGAAATAGTCAACTTTGGTGGCATGGTCCTGAATGGCTCAAACTAGAAAAGGCATCATGGCCCAACCTCCCATCAGAATACGACACTGCAGCTGAATCTAAAAGGTCTCAAGTAAATGTTACTAGATCGTCAGAAAGAGAGGACATTCTTGACCGTTTTTCGACTTTGCCGAGAGCCTACCATGTTATTGCTTATATGTTTCGATTTTTTCATCGCACCTGTAAAAGTAGACGTTGGGGGTCCATTCACGAAAGTATTCGGGTATCCGCTCAAGAATTGAACTTTGTTCGAAATCGCTTGTTCTCACTATCGCAACAGTTGCATTTCGAAGATGAGTATCACCGCCTGGGCTCGAAGATAAAGCTCGATTCTCGTAGCCCCTTACTAACGCTCACACCTTTCCTGGATAAAGATGACATCATTCGAGCTAACGGTCGTCTTGGTTCTACAACGTGTCTATCTTATAACGAACGACATCCTATTATACTTGCGTATGGCAGTAGATTGGCCCGCCTTTACGTGGAATTCGTCCATCGGTTGGTGTATCATGGTGGCCACCGTCTCGTTCTGAATATCGTCCGTCAGGAGTGCTGGATATTACGAGCGCAAAATTTAGTTAAGACGGTCATTCACAATTGTAAGGTTTGTGTTTTGCACCGTAAAAAGCTCCAAACCCAAATTATGGCAGCTTTACCTGAAGAACGCACCACGCTGGACCGCCCGTTCACTAACACCGGCGTTGATTTTGCAGGCCCCTTTGAGCTTAAGAGTTTTACTGGTCGCTATTGTCGGATAACGAAAGGTTACGTGTGTCTCTTTGTCTGTTTTTCTACAAAAGCTATCCATCTCGAAGCTGTCAGCGATTTGTCGACCCCTGCATTTCTTGCGGCACTAGCACGTTTTATCGCTCGGCGTGGTTGCCCTAATCGCATTTTCTCCGACAATGGTAGAAACTTTGTCGGCGCCGCAAGAGAACTTGAGACAAACTTCAAACGGCATGTACAAGAGCTACGGGACGTGGCGATCGAAAAGTATGGGCATCAGCATTTAGAATGGCACTTCATTCCCGCTGCAGCTCCCCACATGGGTGGTTTATGGGAGGCGGGTGTTAAAAGCCTCAAAATGCATTTTAAGAAGACTGCCGGGCAGTCAAAATACACTTTCGAAGAATTTTCTACTCTGTTGGCCCAGATAGAAGCGTGTCTTAATTCGCGCCCCCTATGCTCAATGTCCGCTAATGTTCAGGAATTGTCGGCCCTTACCCCAGGGCATTTTCTAATAGGTTCGGCCATACTTACCCCTGCCCAACCTGAAGAGCTCAACTCGCCTATTAGCATTCTTAATCGGTGGCGAAAAGTTAGGGCTGTTCATCAAGAATTCTGCAGGCGCTGGAAAAACGAATACTTGAAAGAGCTGCATAAGCGTAATAAATGGAAGTTTCCTCAAGTGGACGTAAAAGAAGATGACATGGTGGTTCTAAAAAATGATAATTTGGGGCCCACTGACTGGCGCTTAGGTCGCGTAGTAAAAGTTTATCCTGGCGCCGATGGCAAGATCCGAGTCGCAGACCTCAGAACACAAAACGGTCTTGTAACCCGGCCGATACACAAATTAGTGTTACTGCCTTGCTCCACTAATTAACTGCACTTCACCTTTTTCTTTCTTACACCCTTAACCTCTTACGTTGCTCTTTGTTTCTCTTTTTCCAGTACAAACGTCAACATGCAAGCGGGACGTTTTAACGTTGATTTTGCCTGCCCCCTCTGCAACCGCCTCCACGCCATTCGCCAGTGCACGCGCTTTATGGTCATGGAAGTTGCGCAAAAGCTTCGGGTCGTGGCTCAGAAGGCGCTCTGTTACAACTGCCTAGCGGTCTCGCACACGCGAGCGGGGTGCAGTTCAATCGACCGCTGCCGACACTGCTCCCAGGACCACAACACCTGGCTCCACCCAACTCCTTCCCATCGGGTCTGGGTGCAGATGACGGCCACTGTTTTAGTTACCCCACATCCCAGGAGCGAGGCCTGTCTGGTCAGCGTGGTACTGGACCCGAACGTCGCCCGCTCGGTCATCACCACCATTGAGGCGACGAGACTGCGGTGCAAGGTCCGTCGTGGACGCACCACTATAAGCGTGCGAAACCGTAGGGGTTGCGGTCGGCGCCTGGAGGTCGAGCTTGCCGTGGAGGATGAACGCTACGGGTGCTACCCTCGTCACAATGCGGAGCCGGTAGGCAGGAACAATCCGTCGTATGCCAACATAACTTGGCACCGCAGCCGTGAGTATCATGTGAAGCTTGGCGCGGATGTGATGCCACAGATCCTGCTCGGTCCATCCGCAGGGCGACCTGGCAACCTCCTTGTGCAGGAAACTATTTTTGGATTTGTCCTATTCGGAGAGGCTGATAAGGAGGAGTAGAAGCTTTTTAATCGTGGCTCTTACTTTAATTGAAATTTCTTAATTTGTACTTTAAATGAATTTATCACTGTAATCAGTTTAGTTTTGGTTTTAAATGAATTTATATTTCTTTTATTGAATTATTTTACAATTTATTTTACTATTTTGTTAGTTCTAAAAAAAAAAAAATCATTATTTGTTGCACTATCGTCGCAAGGGCGGCGGTATGTTAGCGTCTGTCACGTCTACAGTGTGGACACGTTGTCCTGCGATCATTACACCACGTATTGGGCACTGGTTAAGCGGCCTAATACGTTGTGTGGTGAGTCGCCGCTTCCGAAACGGCGGCAAGTTTTTAACCATCTCGGGGTTTTGTTTTGCGCCTCTCGCTTTTTACTTTCGTGTCTGTGACAGTCGCTAAGTGGTGGTGGTTTAAATTAAAAATTTTTTAAAAGAAAGCTTAAATGCTAAGAAAAACAAGAAAATTAAACTAAATTAAACTGAGCTAAAATACATATAACTTAAAGAAACTAAAAGAGAATAAAAATATATAAAGAGAAAAAAGTTAAACAAGTGTGGTTCTTCTTCTGCTGTTTCTGTTCGTTTACCCGGCAGCCGTTGGCAATATTGCAGCAACCAGTGTTCCAAATCTTTGGTAGCCAGCGTCCCACCAATCCCTCAGAGGTAAACAGTGTCAAAAGTAAGAAAAGTGACGAAAAAGTACTCCTTTCATATTATTAGTACTTTTTAGCCTTTTTTGAGGCTATATGTATTGAAATATTAAACTAAAGGCTATTGGCCTAGAATAAAATTGGAAGTTAATAAAGTGAAGAAAAAGTAATTATTTAAATTTTGGTACTCTTTTGCAGTTTTGAATTTATGACCCACAATTAGGTCTGAAGTCAACACAGTGGACAAAAAGGTACTTTATTAAGTTTTTGGTACTTTTATGCACCTTTTGAAATTTATGATTCTAGAATTAAAGCCTATTGACTAATATTAGGTTTAGAAGTCACCGAAGTAAACAAAAAGTACTCTTTTACATATTCGGTACTTTTTTGCATATTTATAGTTTTTGATCCATAATAAGTTTTAAAGGCAACAAAGTGCGAAAAAGTACTTTCTTACATATTTGGTATTTTTTTTGCGATTTTTGAGTTTATGACTCAGAAATATAAAACTAAAGGCTGTTGTCCCACAATAAAGTCTGCAGTCAGCAAAGTATACAAAAAGTCCTTTTTTGCACAATTTTGGTATTTTTTTTGGTGTTCCACATATTGGGTTATTAAGGTCTTAAAAATAACAAACTACTAATTCTCAATTAAGATTTTGTAAAAAACCAGAACAATTTTACTTTTTTTTAGTTTTATCTGTACGAGAACGTTGGTATTCAATGCTTTTAACAAATTTTTTTCTTGGGCTCCTTACTTTTTTGAAGAACATTTTTTTTATAGTTCACTTCTTTCAAATTGCCAATTGAAGGTAACAACTTTAAGTGTTAAGAACCTTTGCATTATCAGTTTTGTTAAAGATTATGATACATACCAAACAGATTGAAATTAAAAAGGAAATTAGATTTTAATGCCGTCTTTTTAAACGTCTTTTACCTTGTTCATACTCAGAGATAAAGACAACTAATTTTATCTAAAAAAGTCAAAATACTTATATACAAAAGTAGTTGCGCACCTTGAGTCTTATCCACAAGTGGTATTTTAAGTACATGGGCAGAGATAACAATTACCCTGTTGTACCCAACAGTTCTGAATTTGTTATAAAATTAATAAATATAAAATATCACAAGAATATAGGAACTAGGGTAAGTGATTTTCGACACTTTTTTATTATTATATTTGAGTATTGACTGTCGTAATCCTTGTACGCTGTAGAAAGTATTATAATTTAATGCAAACGCACAATAAAACAAGTAAGAAAGTTGAAGTCAAGCCCGTCCATGTTATACCTACACAATCGACTTTTTTTTGTACGTACCAGCATAGGTAACACATAGAACTGTATTGTTATCACAAAAATACAGATGAACAGACAAACGAACATACTTCAGTGGACTTAGAAAAAAATTCTTAGTAAGTCAGTATATTTGAAGGTGAATCTAAGACTATTATTTATCGGCATAAAAAACACCTGCAGAAAAATATTTTACCTCTTGCACGTAGTACGTGTTGTGGATATAACACTTCTTGTTGAGGTAGCGTTACAACTAATTTAACTGTTGGGTAAAAAAACTAATAAAAACTCTTCAACTACAAGCAGGCGCGGATTTAGGGGGGGGGGGGGGGGGGAATTAATTTCCCCCTTCATATTTGCTTTAATTAATAAAAATATTGGTAACCATAAAACAAACGTTTTATATATTTATTTAAACAAATGTATTGCATATTTAGAGTTCCTGCTGCTCTTGGAAAAAAAGTTTTTGAAGTACGGTGAGTACGGTTTTTCTTAAATCAAATACGAAATTTCTTACTCCAAGTAAAATTTTCAGGTACGAATTTCTTACTTTTAGCCACAATTAAGCCAAAAAAATATTGATTTAAGCCGTAAACGGGATTAATTCGAAAATGAAATGTCATTTTTTTGACTTATGGAGCTTTATTAAAGAAGAAGAATTTTAGATTTTATTTTTATTTTATAGACACTTAAAATTTACAATTTAAAAATTTAATATTTTGTACTTACCGAAGCTGAGGTTCGAACCAGGGACTTCTGCACTGCAGTACAACCGCGTTACCTCTAGGCCACCGAGACACTTTGTTTTCAAATGTAAAATAATATATTTACTATACAACAAGCTTTTTTCTGTTTGATTTGTTGAAGCAATCCGAATAGACTTGATTTAAGAAAATGTAAGTACGGATCGTACTTAAAAATTTAAAGAAAGATTTTGGATAAATTCAAGAATAAAATTCTTGATTTTAGAAAGCGAGTTTTCTTTCTGTGTATTAAATCATGGCTGAGATCAACCGGGACAGAGGACAGGCTAAACGGCTTAGCAATATTGCATATACTTACATAATAAAAATGGAATTGACGCATATGTCGTGCTTAACAGATTTAATTCAACAGGAACCCCAAAATTAATAATTAAATATGGTTTTTTACCTTTTTCTGTATCATAATTATTTTAAATGAATTAAAAACTTTTTGTTAAGTTTTTGTTTTAGTAAACCACTAAAAGCTAGTTTTTAAATTGTGTGCTCATTTAAAATCCTCCCCCCAAGAGCTTAAGCTGGATCCGCTCCTGGCTAAAGGTATATATGTATATTGATTCTTAGCCTACCCAGTGGGCCAAGTCTTCAAGACAACGACGAATACATTAGCATAGTTTGTACTTAGTAAAGGACATTTTAAAATATTTCTCACAAATCGTTGAGGAAATGTTAATGAAATTATCTCTAAAATTATTTAATGTGGATACCGCCTGCAATTTCGCACACCGATTTCTTTATCTAATGCACGATAAGATTTTGTACTATTAATACAATGACGTTAGCAGGTAAATAACTATTCTCCATCACTTTTAAATGATTAATGTCTAAAGTTACATATTTAGAAATGTCTAAAGGACATCGTTAGACAATGCTGTCTACGACGGTTTGGTCAGTTGGGTATAGGGCGCAGAAACCTGTGGCGTATATATCTATTTAACTGTTGATTTATAAATTTTATTATTTTATTTGCATTACAATTTGATAGACATTTAGGACAATATATAAAGTTAAATAAAAACTCATTTCTATGAACTTGTTTAAACAAGAGTAAACTCAGAAGAAATGGGTTTGAGTAAAAAAACTGGTAGTACGCTTATAAAAACATAAACAAAAATAACAATTATTTGTATTAGGTTTAAAGATAACAATATTTTTTCAATATATGTATGCAATGAGCTTTAAATAAAGAAGTTAATAATTTTAACTTTACAGCTCTGGGGAATCCCAATTTTTTCGCAATAAATAACACAAACAATTCAAAAATTAAGAATTAAGAAAATAAGATACATGTACTTACAAAGATATATGTTATTTATTAATACAACATAAGATTATAATATTATAATTTCTATTTTTTCCGGCTTTGGGTTAATTATTTTAATTGTGATAACTAAGAATGATAATTTTAATAAAGAATTAAGTTATTCCGATATTATCTGAGTGTAATGCGTTTCCGAAAGCAGATACGATTTCTCGTCCGCACCACTCTTTTTTCGGTGCTACCGCAGACTAGAATTGGAATACTGGAATTTTATTAATATTCTTTATTGCTTAGACCCTCTCTTATTTTCATTTTATTTGCATTTATGACTTATTACTTCTATTATTTCTTTAAATAATTGACCAAAACAAAATGAAATTAAAAGTAAATAATAAAGTAACAATTGTAAGTTACTTGCACAGATTGTCAGATTTTATCGAATAACTAGCTAAACCCCGGTGTGCTTCGCTACTTCAATCATAGTAAAATTGTTTATTCATTATCTATTATCAAAAGATGTACACAAAAGTATTTATATATTTTTTTAATTTACTTGTTGCCCCACATAAGTTGCAACAAATTATGAATCAGCCCTACTAATTAATTAACATATGAAAATTGGGAATTTACCAGTTTTATAAACTCCATTCCTTAAAAGTACTGAAATATAATTTTAACCCTTTTTATATCTCTTAGGTTCAAAATTTCAAAAAAGTATTTATATTTTTTAATTCTGTCGAACTCAGTTAAAATTTTCATATTTTTTAGGCCTGTCGCACGCATTCAAATTGCGTTCGTATCTAGATTGGATTAAAAGTTACAAAAAACGCCTAAAAAATCAAAATTTATTTTTAACCCTTTTTTCCCCTTTGGGTCCAAAATTGGAAAAAGTACGAAAAACGCAATAAAAAAGTCTATTTGTGGCAAGATACACATAAAGAAAAACACATTCGAAAATGAAAAATGTTTTTCAAAACCTTGCTTGAAATGGGTTATTTTAGGTTTTTGCTAATGCTTATGTCTAAAGTGAAAAAATCTTGCTGATTAAAAATGGCGATTTGCTTAGGAATATATCTAAAAATTTAACACCAAAACGGTTTCCGTCCGACTGTATTTTGCTCCGCAAACTTGGTTTGAATAGAAGGACAAACAAATTGATATTATAAAAATTACAAATGTTATATTAAACTGATATATGTACACCCCCATAAAAGTTGGTTTAAAGGGCTGTTACCAGTAGAAAATTTTTATTAAATTTTTAATATACTTTATCTCAGACTGTTAACCTGCTTAGGTGACTCTAGTAATATTTCTAGATATAAATTGAAAAAAAAAATCTTTTAAAAGAGGTATGAAGACTGGTAGTCCCCATAGAAATTGACAGCTGACAGCTGGCTCACCTACACGTCCGATCATGTGTATCAAGCCGTCGGCTCAAACTTAGCCGCCGCTTCTTTTTCATAACTAAACTTTTATTTATTGTAATTTCTTGTTATAATTAATGGTTAATTAAATATAAATAAAATTTGTAATTGTAAACTTTAGACATATTCTGAGGCCAATGAAAAGGTATATAAAATTCGGCACAGCCAAATACAGGGCTCTTGCTTGTTAAATATTTTTAAAAAATAATTATTGGTTGTAATTTCTGCTTTTTTAAAAATTTTGGTACTCTCCTGAATATTTTGAGATTATGAACTAAATATTGATACACCTTGTGGTAAAAAGTTATCTAGGAAAACAATAAGGATTGTTGACTCATATTGAGGTCGGATGTCAACTAAGTGTTTAAAAACAAACTGTTTTGAAATTTCTAACACCTTTGAAATTTCTGAGAAAATTAAAAACTTTTGACGCACATTGATGTTAAAAAAATTTTTTTACACTCTTGATACTTTTTGCGTTTTCGGAATTAACCCCAATTAAAAACGCAACCTTCAGAATAGTTTTTATTAAGTACATTTTTTTAGTACACATACATGGTTACATATATATAATATTATATGTTTACAGCCTTTAAAACTAAACCTATATTAATTTTGTTGGATTCTCAGTAGTATTTTGATCCTCAATAGTTTCAGTTTTCTTTGTGGCTAAATAGTCCATAGCATCCCAGGGTTGGACTTCAGTGCTACTCCAAAATAAAAAAACAAATCCACCAACAAAAAATACCAATGCAGTGATGCCGAAAACAATTTGCCACTGAAAGCGATCAGACTGGAAAAAATATACATAATTTAGTATTATAAGAGTTTTAATAGAAAACAAAATTACCGTATCAGAAATAATAACACCCACAACCAAAGGAGATATTAGAGCCGCAATATTTCCTATAGTGTTTATAATTCCCATTAATATTCCAGCATGATTTGTTGACAGATCTATTGTATTTAAGCCACTGCCAAGGGTGGCACCACTGTTTACCCCAACCAGTATAGTCATTAGAACTATGGTCAACGTTTTTTGATTAAAATCCAAGAAACCAACAGCTATCAAACCCGCTGCAGGTACAAAATAAGCAATAGAGTTAATGATCTTGCGAACACCTGAAAGTCCCATTATATTTTTTCGCTGCAATATATCGGCAAATAAAATATATACGAACGACATAGCCCACATGGCTAAGAACGGTAAGGTCGAATAGAGGGTATTACTTTTAATCTGCATGTTTTGCACACCATTCATATAAGAAGAGATTTGTGATTGCAATACTGTTAAGCTAAACCCTTCTGAGCCACGTGCTATTGCTAAGGCTATAAATGGCACTGACAACCATATCGATTTCCAGGGCACAGGAATTTTAATTTCGTGAAAATCTTCTGAATGTTCTAAGGATAATTCTATATAATTCTTTTCAGCTTCAGAAATGAACCGCGATTCGGTGCAATTGTTAGCACTAAATATCCACCACAATAGACACCATGCAAAACATATACCAGCCGAGACATAGGATATACCTGGCCAACCTAGAGGACCTTCTGCAATCAAGCCGCTCAATCCTAAGGCTAACACGTTGCCACATTCAATACCGGTTTGACTAAGGGCACCCAAGAGATTACGCTCTTGTACCGGCGACCATTTAGCTAAATGTTCATATATGCAGGGAAACAAAGTTCCCTGACATAAACCCTGTACAAAACGTATGGCACAAAATGCTTTCCAACCACCCCAAATCACACAAGACGGTGTTACCGCACTTAACAGAGCACAAAGAAAGCACGAAATGCCCATAATCGATTTGGCACCAAATCGTTTACATAATGCTCCTCCGGGAAACTGAGTTATCACATAACCCCAATAGAAACTGGATATAATGTAGGAGATTTCCTTGTCGTTCCAATCAAATTCCTGGAAAGTATATAAAGATTTTTAGACAAGGTGAAAACCTAACTGCGTTTGAAATAATTACCTGAAAGTTGGGATTTGTAGTTGCAGCATTTGTCATGGCCACAACAGCAATGCCAATGTTTAGGCGAATTATATAAATCACGGTTACGTTGAGAAAAATAAGGAACGCCTGCATGTGCCGCATACCAAAAGTGGGTCCTGGAAAATAATGAAAATAAAATATTATTTTTAGAAATTAAAATTTAGTTCAATATACTATGTTAGATAATATATGAGCTTAAGTTAACAATAAAGGGAACTTTAATATTTATTTTGATAGTACAACTTTTCTTTAAATTAAAGGGGATATAATGTCTCTTAATAAATTCATTACACTTACAATGAATAGAGAAACGACCAAAAATACAACTTTTAATGCATAAACCTTACATCAAAGTGTCTAGCATTATGATTCTTCCTTAAGCTAATCGGAAGAACACTTACTTGTAAAAAAAAATAGTAAATATGTGAACTACAGGGTGTCTGGTGGCAGATTTATAATCAATGGTCGACTGAGCATCGCATGTTCCCTGTGGAGACATTTTTTAAGAGTAATGAATTTTACGTAATTGCTCGTCGACAATTTTCTTCAAAGTTCGGAATTTGGCGAATACGTGATGGACTGAGTATAAATTTAATTGGTTCGTGGGTGCAGAGATTCCGCGCAACTGCTTTGGCTATGAATGTCTCCCGACACTAAACTCAATAAAGGCAGCTTAGTTGAAAATCTGCAACTTTCAATACCGAAAAGAGCATCCTCACTAGCACTTCCAAGAGCGATTATTAATGAAATTAAAAAAAAGTGCTAAGTTTTCATCCTTTTGAAATTCTAATCGTTCAAAAACTGAAAGAAAGTGTCTTTGATTTACGCAAAAATTTTTGTGAAACGATTTGGAACGTTTTCGCACTGTAAGTTCCATGTTTAGGAGCAACGAGGCTTATTTCAATTAAACGGCCTTCTAAGCAAGTAAAATTGCCTTTTCTGGTCTCCAAAAATCCGCAACCCTATATTGAAATATCAAAAACAATTGCATTGTCCCAGGGTAAGTGTTTGGTGTGCCTTATCCACGCATAAGATAATTGGACCATTTTTCTTCGAAAATTCTCGAGGCCAGGCGACGAATGTCAATGGGGAAAATTAGCGATGCATGATTACGGAATTCTTTTTTAGCCAAACCTGCGAGCTTATCCATTCTACTCTTCACACACTTGGTTTCAACAGGATGGGGTGAATCCATACACAGTCGCTTTGGGGATATCCAACGGCCACTGGGGTCGCGCGATCTAACTGCCATGGATTTTTTTATGGGACTACCTTAAAGGCCGAGTTTATAATGATAATTCCAACCCCTTGTGGCTTTAAAGGAAAATATTTTTTTTTTCGACGAAAACATCTGGACGATACTCTGTAAAAAATAAAATCCGCATTTCGATTCTATCGTGCAATGTTTTAAATAAAACTTTTTGTCAATTAATACGTTTTTAATTTAAGTTTGAATACATAAATCTGAAACCAGACACCCTGTTTATTCATTTAGCTTCTACACTTATTTGTAAGTATAATAACGTTTTACTTTTTAGTGCGAGTTTTATGCTGGAGATATTGTTCGAGAGTTAAGCCGTTTACATAGCGAACTCTGCTGGTGTCGAATTTGAGCACTGAACTGTCCTAATTTCGGTGATTTCAAGTTCCTTGAAGGTTAAGTCTTTATGCATTTGGTTTGCATTGATTCTGACACCAAATCATATTTATCCAATAACCTTAACAAACTTAATGAGAATTATTATAAACAAAGAAAAACGGTCAAAAGCTTTTTTCAACAACCCTACAAACCGTACTTTTTTACCTGTTTTTAATGAAAGAAAGAATTAGAATTATATTTTGAATATATTAAAAAATCCAAGAAAAACCTAGATTTATTATAATTGATATCTCTGTCAAAAAACTAACAACAAAAAATTATTTATTTTTGGCATAATTTTTACAGTCCCAAAACAAGATTAAATTCTTAATAATATTTAAAATTTTTGAACTTTTTCATATTACATATTTCAGAATTTTTTCAAGTTTTTTTAAGTAGAAAATTGAAGATTCCGCAACATGTGTAGTTGGAAAATTCTCAAATTATGAAAATTTGAAATACAAAAAGGAAATTCTGAAATAGGGTTGGAAAATGCTGTAAAAAAATTTGTAACTCATTTGAAAAATTTTGAAATGCATCAGGAAATTTTTGGAAAAGGATTAGAAAATTTTAAGTTTGGATTAAAAGATTCTAATATTAAATGAGCGGATTATGAAATATAATTAAAAATTTCTGAAGCTAAGCTATAAATATTCGAAATTTAATTAAAAAGTTTTCAAAAAGGAATTGAGTTTCGCAGTACTAGGTTAAGGCAGGTTCTGAGGCAGTAGCTTCAATAGTTTCCAAAATATTTTCTATCGAAAATCTTTTAGTTAGCTTAAAGCCGAAAGCTTCAATACTTTCCGAATATATCTTGCTAAACACTTCAGAAAATTTTTTCATTTGTACTGAAGCTGTTTACATTGTCACACCAGAAATACTCTAAAGTAAGTTTGAAGTACATGGCTGTAACAGCTATTGAGATATAACGTGTGAGCTAAAAAGTTAACTAAAATCTTACAGTAGATATGTACTTAAGTATGTAATAAATAGGCTATCTCAGGTTTTGATCTTTCTGACTTTTAACAGCAACTGTTTAAGGGATACTTAAGATAGTTTGACACCAAAGGTGGCTCCGTTAGGCTTAATTTGGCTTCTAAAACTTGATTTCTGCAGACTTACAGATAACCAAATAGACAGACGGACATAGCTAAATCGACTTTTGTATCTATATTTTAAGCATTCAGAGCAAATGCATTTTATGGGGTCGCATGATTTACGGCATTATACACATAGGCCGTAAACAGCGCACATTGTGAAAAATAGGGTTCTAAATTTAGTTATAATCCTAATTAGAATAAAGTCGTAATATACGCTGAAAAAAATTGATAAAAAATGTATGCAAAAAACTTTATTAATTATTTTTTTTTTTTTGTTAAATATACAAAATTCTTTTACATGTTACATACAAGAGTAAGTCTATAATACATATACGAATCGTCCGTAGTTATAACGAACAAATTTAGTAATAAAATTTTATATATTTTTTTTTAAAGTCACGAAAATTTTTTTTAAATAAAGAAATTTGTTAACTGTACGAAAGTTTCGCTTAAACAACGAAGCAAATTTTTTGACCAGAAATTCGTGATTTCTTAAAAGTAACGATTATCTTTCATAACATCAGTCGTAGTATTTACCAAATTTTAATTCAATTACAAAAAGATTGAATAAAGCTTAAGGGTCGCATTCAAAAAAGTAAAGTAAACTTCAAATACAGATTTTTTATGAAAATTTAGTTTATTTTTTATATTTATTAAATAACATTGATTTCTTAAGATATACAAAAGAATTTCGTACATTTGGTACAGTTTTCGTGGTAAAGTTTCGTGATGAAATATAACGAAAGATTTCGTGCCATGTACAAACGAATTCATTCATATGTTCCATGGATTTTTTTTTAGTGTAATCAAAATAATAGGAGATTATGAGATTAAAAACTAAATAGAATTGACAATGGTCGAATACTTTCATGCAGTATTAGGGTATAACCGTAATTACCCCTACTCTGACATACCTGAACCTCGGTTTAAATACATAACTTTAATTTTTTTCTTAGTGTATTCATATATAAAATACAAACAATTTTTTGGTTTATTACTTATAATGTAGTTTTAAATACGAATTTAAAGTTAATTTGTACTCTTTTGCACTTTTAAAAATCTCGCAAACTTAAGCTAGGTGAATTGCTACTAATTTTTCTGGCCGCCTCTGTAGTTTTCGAAGAACGCTTAGATCCTCTGATAGCTAGAAAGTGTTCTGCATCCCAGGGTTGAACTTCCGACTTACTCCAGAATAAAAAGACCAAACCTCCAAGAACTAATATTAAGGCGGTGGTAGAGAAGACAATTTGCCATTGGAAGCGATTGGACTGCCAAAAAAAAAATTTAACAAAAATTAGTTTAAAAGCAAAATTTATATGAGAAGCAAAAAGAAAAAGATCTTACAGTATCTGAAACAATAACACCAACAACTAAAGGTGATATTATGGCAGTAACATTTCCTATAGTATTTATAATTCCCATTAATATACCAGCATGATTTGGTGATAAATCTATAACATTAAGACTACTTCCTATCGTTGAACCACTATTAACACCCACCAGTATAGTCATTAATACAATGACCCATATTTTATGATTAGCATCCATGAAACCAATGGCAATCAAGCCAGCTGCTGGTACGAACAAAGCAATAGAATTGATTGTCTTGCGGATGGCGGTTAAAGTTAAGAGGTTTTTGCTTTGCAAGATATCTGCCAACAAAATATATATATACGACATGCCCCACATAGCTATGAAAGGCAAAGTTGAAAAGAGAGTATTACTTTTAATATGCATATCTTGCACACCATTCATATACGAAGGAATTTGTGATTGCAATATAGTCAGGCCGTAGCCTTCAGCACCACGAACTATTGCTAGTGCAATGAATGGCACAGACAACCAAATTGCTTTCCAGGGAACAGGAATTTTTATTTTATAAAAACCGTTAGAATGTTCCAAAGATGTTTCTATATACATTTTTTCAGCTTCAGAGATAAATCTTGATTCGGTGGCATTGTTGGCACCAAATATCCACCACAACAGACACCAGACAAAGCCTAAGCCAGCCGAAACATACGAAATTCCTGGCCAGCCCAAAGAACCTTCAGCAATAATACCGCTTAAGCCCAAAGCTAAAACACTACCGCACTCCACACCTGTTTGACTAAGAGCAGAAAGGCGGTTGCGCTCTTGTACGGGAGACCATTTAGCCAAATGTTCATACATGCAGGGGAACAAAGTTCCCTGACATAAGCCCTGTACAAAACGTATGGCACAAAATGCTTGCCAACCTCCCCAAACTACATTAAATGGCGTTACAACACTTAGCAGAGCACACAGGAAGCTTGATATGCCCATAGTTAGTTTGGCACCAAATCGTTTACATAATGCTCCTCCGGGAAACTGAGTTATCACATAACCCCAATAGAAACTGGATATAATGTAGGAGATTTCCTTGTCGTTCCAATCAAATTCCTGGAAAGTATATAAAGATTTTTAGACAAGGTGAAAACCTAACTGCGTTTGAAATAATTACCTGAAAGTTGGGATTTGTAGTTGCAGCATTTGTCATGGCCACAACAGCAATGCCAATGTTTAGGCGAATTATATAAATCACGATTACGTTAAGAAATATAAGAAAAGCTTGCATGTGCCGCATACCCAAAGTTGGGCCTAGACAAGATGTAAAATGAAATGTTAACTTAAAAATATTATTTAATACTTCCTAAAATAGGAGCAAGCAAATGCATACATATATCTAAATTGGTATATGTATGTATGTATGTATATCAGGATACACTAACATAAATGGTATCAAGGCGAATTTTAAAAAAGTTCTTTCTCTTCATTTCCTTTTTGTGTTTGAAAAAGTTAGTGTCAAACAAAATTTCACACAAAATTAATAAATCTGGCAATCAATTTCACAAAAATTCAAGACTTAATAATCATCTTGATTCCTAACACTACCTCTGTTAGTGTACCCTGGTAATAATTAGAAGCACCATGATTTTAGATTTCTGTATTTTTATTTAAGCGCGACATACAGGGCAAGACTGCAGTCAGTAGCAATATGTCTTGCGAAGGAAAGGTATCGAGAAAAAGAAAAACATCTAGGCTGCCAAAAAAAAGAGACAGAAACAAAAAGGCGTTAGTGGAAGCGTACTGAGATGTTCAAGAGTAAAAATTAAATCCGAAGTCTACCAAAGAGTAGAACACCAAACTAAAGACTTTGGTGACTAATACAGATACATAGTGTGCTGAGGATATCGAAAAGCCATGCTTGTTGGTATGTGATATGGGCAACGATGAAGGATCACATAGAAGCAACCCTAGAAGAACGAGGTCAATATAGCACCTACCCGCCGTTAAAATAAAAAGGCAGCAGAAGCCGAAGAAAATACAAATTATCCCAAAAATGCTGTTTTTTTTTTAAATATGCCCTAACAAATTTAGACTATAATTTTACGAAATTTTTGAAAAAGATGATAATGAAATAAATAATCAAATAAAAAAAATTTAAAAAATTCTTTAAAAGCGGGGTTTTCAAAATTACATGCTCTTAATAGAGTTGTGTAGTTCATAAATGAGCTAGTTCAATTGAACTATTCAGTTAATTGAACTATATGAGCGGGTTAGTTTACTGAGCGCTCTTAGTGGCATACAGCGTTGCCAGAAGCTTTGGGAAGAAAATCATCATTTGGCTAAAAAGAAATTATATTTTTAGGAAAAAAATAATCACATTTTTTTTAAAATAGATTTTATAAATGAATATTTTATGCAAAATATTAATGATAATTAAGCTTTTATGTATAAAAACTTGTTTTCTTAATAAACAGTCCGATTAATTTTGGACACTTTTGACCAAAATTCTTTACAACCAAAACGAAGTTCTCATTACACGCCATCTAAATTTGGAATATCTTTTTATCATCTTAGTTAAAAAAATTTTACGTTAAACCTGGCGAACAAGGAAATTTGCTAAAAAGGTCTTTAGAGCTTTTTTAAATAATTAATTAAGCTGGAAATTTTTTAACAAACATTCCTTAATAAAATTTTTAATTTTAATTAATTCTTAAACCTCAATCACAGTAAAATTACCAAAATAAGTAAAAAAAGCACTTTTAAATTAAAGGTTGCCCCACATAAGTTGCAACAAATTATAAGCTAGCCCTAATATTTAATTAACATACAAAAGTTGGGAGTTTAGCAGGATTATAGTATTGGAGATATTCAGAAAGCTTTAGTTAGCCAAAATTCTTTTACAAAGTTCTAAAAACTATCATAATATAATTCTAGCCTTTTAGTACACCTTAGCGCCAAAATTAAAAATATGTACCAAACACATATCAACATATTTTGGCAACCTGACGAATGCAATTTAAATTATGTTTCTATCTTAATTGGTTTTAAAGTAACAAAAAGTACTAAAACAAAATTTTAACCCTTTTTCTCCTTTAGGGGGCAGTAATTAAAAAAACGTTCTCATATTTTTTAGGCCGGTCGCGCCCAATTTGAATTATGTTCCTATTTTTATTGGATCAAAAGTTACAAAAAACGCCTAAAAAAAATCAAAATATATTTTTAACCCTTTTTTCCCCTTTCGGTCCAAAATTAAAAAAAAACCACATACTTGTCTGTTTATTTCTTAAGGAAAACGAAAATTTTTTAAAATTATTTTTCTATCTTATATACTTCAGAAGATAGTAGGTTACAAATTTTTCCCTTTTTGTCCCCTTTTTATCCCTTTACGGGCCGAATTTTTAAAAAATTCATATGTATTTAAACAAACATGGAAAGCTTAACACGTGTTATAAATTTCATGTATTTAGCTCTACGCGTTTGATCAGTATGGTACTATGGTGAATTTTGTTAGGCAATTCATAACCTTACCTTCCCACACAAATGGGCGAAGTGTGGGCGTGGCAGCAATAATTTCCAAAAAAAAGTAGCCTATTGTTCCTTCCAGACTTGAAGTAACTTCCTGTAAAAATTAAAAAAAAAATCGATCCACTGGTGTGGCCAGCTATAAAATACAAACATACATACATACATACATACATACATACATACATACATACATACATACATACATACATACAGACATACATACATACATACACACATACATACATACATACATACATACATACATACATACATACATACATACATACATACATACATACATACATACATACATACATACATACATACATGCATACATACATACATACATACATACATACATACATACATACATACATACATACATACATACATACATACATGCATACATACAGACATACATACATACATACATACATACATACATACATACATACATACATACATACATACATACATACATACATACATACATACATACATACATACATACATACATACATACATACATACATACATACATACATACATACATACATACATACATATATACATACATACATACATACATACATACATACATACATACATACATACATACATACATACATACATACATACATACATACATACATACATACAGACATACATACATACATACATACCCACATACATACATACATACATACATACATACATACATACATACATACATACATACATACATACATACATACATACATACATACATACATACATACATACATACATACATACATACATACATACATACATACATACATACATACATACATACATACATACATACATACATACATACATACATACATACATACATACATACATACATACATACATACATACATATATACATACATACATACATACATACATACATACATACATACATACATACATACATTCAACCATTCTTTATACAATAGATAATAGTTCTTTATGTTTTAAATGGTATTGTTCGAAAAATTTTGTTGACGTAAGTTAAACATAAAACCTTATCCAAATACGTCTGTGTTTTTCTCAAACCAATACATCTGAACATAGAATAACCGTTATTCATTTTGTGTATGTGTGTACCCTATAAGTGTATTAAAGCAATACACAAGCTAACATAATTTTTTATTGCTTTATACATTTTCTGCTAATAAAAGCTGCTATACAAATAGTGTATTTGTGCACACTTTTAAAAATTTAAGTATAAAAAAAATCATAATCTTTGAAAATAAAAAATCATCATTTGAGGAAAAAAATCTTCAAATCATAATATTGACAAAAAATCATCAAACATATGATAAAATCATCATTCTGGCAACGCTGCTTGTTTTCAATACTAAACACAGTGAAAAAGCACTTATATATTCTCATTCATATCCTCTCTCTTTGGGCAACGCTGCTAAACATATAGAGTAGTTTCGTTTAAGGTGCATTTTGTTCATGGGCACTTTTGACTTAACTGCAAAAAAACTGGTAGTGTCTGTCACTAATCTTCAAGGGCCCATACAAATTGTGTTTTTAAGTGAACTTTCTATACTTGCGTTTTTACAAAACATCTGAAAACAATAATGTCCGTTTAAAACAAAGCACTCCTACTTATTTTAAAATTTAATTTAGTTGCTTTTTAACGTTTAAAATATGAGCACTTTGGCTTACCTGCATAAAAAATCGTGCAAAATTGATAGTGCAGCTCAGTCAAAATTACTGTACAGAATTTTGACAGCGTTGCCAGAGTGGATTAGAAAAAGTAACAACATTTATTTGAAGTAAAATTTTTTTAAATAATTTATTATAAGTAGAGACAATTTTAAAACGACCTTATACATATTTTTAAATATGTAAAAAAAAATTTCGTACCTTTATCAACATCCACTGTCATTTTGGATTCTAAGGCTTATATTCTCGATTAATGGGGATGTGCTTAAACTGTATTAATGGTAAAACACAAATACGTCTTCATACTTATGAGTTGCAGATTTTACTGTTTAGATTACAAATCGAGCTAAGAAATGTTTAAAATTCCTGAGTAGTTTAGAAGCAGTTCGCTTTTATCGTTTGTGGGTAAGTCTTTGGTGCTAAGAGGTACATCAGTCAGTAATGTTCTTTTATCTGCGTTTTTTTTTGCAGTTTTATTAAAAATACCAAGAAAGAAAGTTTTAGTCGGTCAAGCTCGACAATATTATACCATACACCATATATTATTTTCTATATAGTACCACCATATGCAAAAAGTAAACGCAGGTTAAGGTTTCTTTCGTGAATGCTGTTAACAAAATGTTCGGCTTAATGTCTGTAATGTAATCAGGTACGGTCAGAATTTGAGCAGTCTTCAAAAAATTTGATTGGCGAATTTCTACTAAAAAAGATAATGTTTTGATGTCATTATTTATTCGCAGATTACCTATACTTTGCATTGCATTCTTCTTATCATCTGCGACTATATAAGGAATGATAAATATGTGCCCAATTTTGTATAAAAAAAGATGTATTAAAGTCAGTTATATCCCACATTTGGGCATTTGTAATAAGGCTGTGTCAAAAACTGCGTCGATCGTATTGATATTCAGTTTTGTTTATGCTAAATTTAGTCAAAATATTTCCAAAAAGTGACCTGTATTTTGATTACAATAACCTCGAAAGCGATTCGTAGTCGATTGGTATAATTGAGGGTTGGTCTCAAGCTTTCTATTTTGGGCGTAACAACCCAGCAAAAAATAATCGAGATTTTGTAAGCAGTAAATACTTTTTATAGTAAACTAATGCTCTTCGCAGCAAGCACTTATCTATTCCCTTAATAAATGCAGTAGTGTATGGCAGTAAATGTAAAAGTTTTACCGTTTTACACACTCGCTTACTCAAGTGCATACTAAGAAGCACTACTGTAAGGCAGTGAGTAAAAAAAACAATAGATTTTCGTCAATTAACGAACATAATAACTCGGCAAAACATTTATTTCGATGACGCAATAAATTTAAACAACTAAAGAAGCACTAAAATTACATGAATTAACTGGATATTCATAGCCCCGAAATAAGCACTTAACATGAAATGCAACTAAGTGGGACATCGCGAACAAATATCATGCCATACGTAAGCAGGTTTGTAAGCTTTGCTGTCTTGATATTCCCTTACAAACCTACCTACGGCGAAGCAGCAGTTTTTGCTGGGAAACGTCTGCAGAAACGTTTAATTTACAAAAATTAAATATAAGAACATCTTAAAATATTGTAATTCAATAAAGTTTTTGTTTTTAATAATTTAATTTTTCTCAATCAATGAGTGTTCTAGTTGTACAAAATTAAGATATATTTATGAAAAATGTCTAATTTTTAAAGAGTCGTTGGTATATTTGAACCCTCTTGGGGTGACTACGGGGAAGTTAAAAGCTTTTTACCCTAATTTTTGCAAATTTTGTATGGCAACCCCGTTAGGAGGTAGAGATAGGAGGTAAGTATATTCAAGAAAATTATTTGCAAGGAATAATGAATTGGGGTCAGTCCTACATTTTACCTAGGCGCGGGCACCCTGGAAGCTGTAAGGCCGGATTTTTAAAATTTCCCAAACTTTGTATGGAAAGCTTTCTTAGGCGATGGATGTAAGTATGATCTAGGAATATGTTTGGGAGGAAAAGCTAATGCGGGTAGTTCGTACACTTTATTTTTCTAGGGCCGACTCAGGGGAAGTTATGTGCTTTTTTACATTTTTTTTTTAAATTTTGTATGGCAACCCCGTAAGGGGGTGGTGATAAGGGTTAAGTTTGTCGTAGGAAAATGTTTACAAGGAAAAACAAGTAGGGGTGAGTCCTACATTTACCCTTTCCATGGGCACCCAGGAAACTGTAGGGGGAGGGGGCCTATTAAAGTTTCCCAAGCTTTTTATGAAAACCCTCTTAGCCGGTGGATATAGCGGACAAGTATGTTCTAGGAATATGTTTGAAAGGGAAAACAAAAGGGCTTTAGTCGTACACTTTATTTCTCTAAGGCCGACTCTGGGGAAGTTATGGGCGTTTTTACATCATTTAGGTGAGGGTGATAGGAGGGTAAGTATGTTCAAGGAATATGTTTTAAAGGAAAATCAATGGGTGTCTGTCATATATTGCATTCCTCTAGGGACGACTCCGAAAAACTTGTAGGGGTTTTAACCCAATTTTTTTAAAAATTTTGTATTGAAAACAAGTTAGGAGCTGGAGATAGGGGGTAAGTATGTTTCACAAAAATGTTTAAAAAGAAAATCAATTGGGGTCGGCCATACCTTTTTCATTTGTAAAAGCACCCTGAAGGCTGTAGGAGCAATTAAAAAAATTTAAAAAAAAATTTAATTTTGTATTGCAACCCTGTTAGAGGGTGGAGATGTGTAAGTATGTTGCATCAAAATGTTTGTGGGAAAAAATTAGTGTGAGTTGCTCTTACATTACACATTGTACAGAGACATTTTAAGGCAGTTTTAGAGGTTTTTATTTTCGAATTTTAGAGACACAAGCAAAGGAAGTATTGGTTTTTGGCTTATAGCTCAGGATATTTTGCTGGATTTTAAAAGCGATTTGCTCGCAGATATCTGATAGTTTAATACCATTTACGGGTCTCTGCGACATCGGGTTGCTTCAAAAAGTTGATTTCAACCATAACACGGACAGCCGGACGTCGCTTAATCGGCCTCCCTATCTATAACGACCGAGAAAATATATATTTTATTGAGTCGCAGATGGACATTAAAGAAATTACAAACATAATAACGAACTTAAATAGAGGGTATATTTCACGTATTACTTATATGAAGGGTAGAATTAAGAAGAAAAAAGAAAAAAAGGTCTTCTTCGACAACAAAAGCTTAGAGAAATAATATATATAAGTATAGGTAACACGTTCAGTCCATTTCAAAAATAAAAAATGCATTTGTTTTCATATGAAAGTCAGAAAATAAATGTTTCTCAAAGTGCGTATTCATTAGAGGAAAAAACTGAAATGTAATAGAAGCGGCCAACCACGTACATAAGAGCTTGTATATAGTAAGAAAAGAATTTAACTTTTTAACAAAAAAGTATTTGACTTTAATGGATTTTTCAAATTTCTGGAAGTGTAATACTCTACGTAGACATCTACAACTCTAGCTAAGTATGTATGTACATATGTCGCCATTTACAAACAAATTTTTAAAACATGTAATTGTACTTAAGCAACGTCGTTTTTATAGTAAATTTAAACAAAATCAATATTTTCTAATTCTATATACAAACATACATAGAGGGACCGTAATAATTATTTATTTTATTTTTATTTTATATATTTTTATGATTATTTTATGTTTTTTTTAAATCAATTATGATCAAAATAATCGTAATATTTTGAAAAATTTAAAATTCACTTGATTTTTAAAAATCTTGCAATATTTCATCAAATGCGAGTACTTCACTTAAGTCTCCGACGTTTTCTTCTGCCTACGTTTTTTTTTTGAAAGTCCAAAAATAATTATTATTTACGGTCCCTGCATACATAGGTATGTATGTATATCACTTATTTTTTTTCGTTTCTATCTGCCCTCAAAATTACAACACACACGTCTAAATAACACGACCGATTTATTTGTATTAATTTTTTTTTTATTTTTATATGATGGGGAGAGCTTTTTGTTTCGTTATATTTTTGTCACATTTTCTTAACATAGCAGAGTGGGGCAAAATTTAAAAAATAAAAAATAAAACATTTTGTAATTCCTTGAACCTCTGAATGCAGCCTAAAATATTTGCTTTATTTTCACGAAAAACGTACTTCTCTGTCAGAGGTCAAGTAGTTTAAAAAGTGAACAATTTCTTCCTTAGAAATAAAAAATTCCATTAATTTCTTAAGTTCTGCAAACCGAAGTATGGAAAAAACCTAATAAAATAAAAAGAAATTCTTATAAAAGTAAAGAGTATAAAGCGACCCTCCTGAAAAACTAAACTTAATGTGGAAATTTTAGCAGCTGTACATATGTTAAGATTTATCTCAATCGAATTAGACTTTTACAATTTAAATTGTTTTGTCGAAATAAACTGATTCTGCCCACTGTGCCTTATGTTGAGTTCATAACTCCGAATGTCTAATCTTAAAAGCAAAATAAACAAACATTACGAAATTTGACATATTTTTTGAGTGAGTGAAAAATAAAGAAGAATATTTCACATGCTTTTTGTGTGCTTCAATTACACAGAAAAAAATTTGTTGTAAATACAATTAAATTATTTGTAAATACAACAAAAATTTTTATTAAAACTCAACTAACAATTGATTTTGTAAATACAACAATGATATTTGTAAGTTGATTGTTGATAGCAAAGTCAACAAAATTATTAGCATATTAACAACACAAGTTGTTATATTTTATAAAATTATTTAACTGCAGTCATTGTTATATTAACAATAAAAATTGTTAAGAACAGAGATGCTTTTAAATAAATCTTTTGTTAAATCAACAAAAAAAATTTTTGATTTTCGCCCAGTTTTTTGATAAAAGACACCAATATATAAAATATATTAAAATCGATTTATTCAATATTTGTTCATTTTTTGGCAAATTTTTAAAGCTTTTTAAGCTTCACACTAAGGAATAAAAAGGAAATGAAGTTCATTTTTAAGACTTACACAACATATTTTTATAAATTAAATTAAATACATTTTTCATTATTATTTAGAAAAAACAAAGAGGGATGTTAATAATTTCTTTCTATGCATATCAAACTCAATCGCTGTTGCCTTCACGGTTCATATTACATCAAGTGAAAACATTGCATTTTGCTTTGGATCTATAAATTTACGTAATAAATCATTAGTTTAAAAGACCGATTATTGAATAATGTTTATTTACCGTAAGACTTTACCTTTGCGTTCCTCGTGTCCTGATTTTAAAGATCTCTATTGGCTCTTGATGTGTATCTATTATACTGTACAACCTAATACCCAAAGTAAGGTATTCCTCAAGATTCAAAAAGGCAGTTAAAAACTCAATTGTATATTAAAAAAGTGGACTTTCATGAAAGGATTTTATACTTACTAATATATAAAATAAAATTGTTATTCAGCTTTAGCATAATCTGTTATTAAAGAGTTCAATCTTTTTCATTTCCAATGTTTGGCTAAATTACAAATTAACAAAATTTCGTGTTCTTTGCAAAGCATTTTTCTTCCTTATAAAATTTCAGGAATTGATTTCCTGTTTGAGTACCTTTAAATTTTGTCATAAAAGATGTAGTAGCTTTAATCGATGGACTTTCCCCCGATAGGTTACCTAGACGGGCTTATTCTGAAGGATCTGGTACAGATAAAATAAGGTCAATATTAAAATAAATTTTCATTCTCCGATTTTTCAGCCCATTTTTCTCCTTTTGCTCATAGAGCAAGAATTTCGTTGATCCGAATTTGTGACATTAACGCGTTTTAGGTTTTTACACATCTTTGTTTTTTTGCACTAATTTTTTATTTTGTTTTTTTATTAGTTTTGTTTTTTTTTTACATAAACACACTAAACTAAAGGAAAATTGAGTTTTTAGTTTTGACATCTTTGCTTTTTCCAATGTTTGCTTTTCTTACATATTTTGAACATAAAAACCAGAAAAACAGTGGTGACAACCTTAATTTCTTCTATGTATGTATTTATTAATGTATGTATGTATGTATGTATGTATGTATGTATGTATGTATGTATGTATGTATGTATGTATGTATGTATGTATGTATGTATGTATGTATGTATGTATGTATGTATGTATGTATGTATGTATGTATGTATGTATGTATGTATGTATGTATGTATGTATGTATGTATGTATGTATGTATGTATGTTTGTATGTATGTATGTATGTATGTATGTATGCGTGTATGTATTATGTACAAAAATAACTTAAACCTAAAAAAACAATTTGCAAATCCACTCTACATTGACAACATTGGTGTTGTTTACATGCATACATACTTATTTTTTATGTTGGTTGATGTTCAACAAAAATTATTGTTGAGTTGTTTGGTTAGAGCGTAAAATAGTGTTTTTGTAATATTAACAAGATGCTTAATTGCATCAACAACCAAATTGTTTAAACAACCAACTTTATTTTAACAAAAAATGTTGTTAACCTAAACTGAGTGATATTTTTTTCTGTGTAGTGAACAAACAATGTATGTAAGTATGTATACATATACATACATACCAACACATTGTCATACGTATTTAAACAAATTGTGTGCATATAAACCAAACTATTGTAAATGTGCTTACAAAAAAGGCAATCTTATCAGCGGCTAAGATATCAAACCATTTAATGAGGCATGGCAAGGTCAAGGCTGTCAGTTTTTTCAGGCTCTTTCGCCAAAAGTATAAAACATTTCCAAACAAATATTTTTTTATTTGTTATAAGTTTGCCATTCCATTTGTAATTTCTTTAACATCCATTTAGGACCCCATAAAGTATAAATTTTCTTGATCCTTATAGATAGAAAAGTGGATTTGGCGATGTCCGTCTGTCTGTTAGTCTGTTCAAATCAAGTTTGTAAGTCCCCTTGATATTTCTCGGACCTGTCTATGTAAAAAAACATCAGGTGCACTTGCTAAAATTTTTTTATTGAAATTCAGCAAAACCACCCGATAACTGACTAAGAAATAAGCCAGAAATCACAACTACCTCTGTTTATTTCTCTAAAATTTGTACATTAAAACCTCTTCTAGTGCCTCATAGTTGCCCCTACACATTTTTGTGGAACACACTTACACAAAAATCACAACTACCTCTGTTTATTTCTCTAAAATTTGAACATTAAAATCTCTTCTAGTGCCTCATAGTTGCCCCTACACATTTTTGTGGAACACACTTACACCCTATCTCCACCCCCAAAAAGGGGTTTATTAATTTTTTTTAGTTCAAAGTTCCAAAGTGCTCCTACAAAGGTCAAATGTAAGGCCTCCCCCAATAAATTTTTCTTTCAAACTTTTTGTTGAAACATATTTACTCCCTACCTTTACCCCCTAATAGGTTTGCCGTACAAAATTTTTAAAAAAATTTGGGTAAAAAGCCCTTCAACTTCCCCGGAGTCACCCCTAGAGAAATAAAATGAATAATGGACCCTCAATAGTTTTTCTACCCAAACATATTCTTGAAACATATTTACCCCCTATCTGTAGCCCCTAACAGGGTTGCCGTACAAAATTAGAAAAAGTAGGGTAAAAACCCTTCGAGAAATAAGATAAATCACAATCCCCCATTAGTTTTTCCTGCCAAACATATTCCTAAAACATGTTTACCCCCTATCATCATCACCAAGGGGGGTTGCCAAACAAAATTTACAAAAATTATTTTAAAATACCCATTACTTCCCGAGAGTCGGCCTAAAGCTATATTTAACCTGAGTTCTCATCCGAGCTAAGTGTCAAAAATGTAAATTTTAATTTTTATGAGTGTCAAAAAACAATGTGAATTTCTGATTTTTGTGTTACATTACGGCTAAGGAATTAGTTTAAGTCGGCTTATAAAAAAGGGCTTAAACTGTTAAATATAAGGCAATACAACAACAAGCATTTATTCCGCTAACTTTTAAAACTTACACTTAAAACTCAGACGTTAAATAGTTTGAAAATAGAATACGTTCTATTTTCAACTGAAACTAGACAAAAATAATAACCAATAAAAACCGACATGTTTTTGCACTATACAAATGAGTCTTAGTTGTGAAACTCAGATGATAACTCAGGTATTGTAAATACAACTTTAGAATGAAGTGTACAACTGATCCCTATTAGTTTCCCCTCCTAAACATATTCCTAGAACATACTTATCCCCTATCTTTATCGTCTAAGCAGGCTGCCATATAAGGTGTGGGGGAATTGTAATAAATACCCCCACAGCTTCCAGGGTGCCGCTGGATAGGTCAAATGCAGGACTGACCCCAACAAATTTTTCCTTGCAAATATTTTGCTAAAACATACTTACCCACTACATCCACACCGTAAGGGGGTTGCCATACAAAATTTAAAAAATGTAGGGTAAAACCGCTACACGTTGTGAAGGGTATATAAGATTCGGCACTGCCGAATATAGCCCATTTTGTTTAAGCAATTAATATGTCGCTAACAATTTACCAAAATGAAACTTTATTAAGTTTTTGACGAAAAAAGTGTAAAACTATTATTTTTGAAAACAAAAGAAAGAGTTGTGTTTTGAATAGTAAATTAAAAATAAATAGACATGAACAGATAGTCATATGATTTAATGACTTTAATTTAATTTAAATTTCATTAAATGCATCCGAATTTTGTGTGTTTAAATAGATGATGCTTTTAGTTTTAGCCAAAGTTTTTCTGTATTTCGTTTTATTATACCCTTCACATAGTGACAGGGTATATATCACTTTGTCATTCCGTTTGTAATTTCTTTATTATTCATTTGCGACCCCATAAAGTATATATATTCTGGATCCTTATAGATAGGGAAGCCGATTTAGCGATGTCCGTCTGTCCGTCTGTTGAAATCAAGTTTCCGGAGTCAAATAAAAAGATACAGACCAGTTAATGGTGTCAAACTATTAGAAATATCCTGGAGACAATCGCTATTTAAAATCAGCAAAATCGGTTCACTATTGACCGAGATATAAGCGAAAATCCAGAGTAACCCATTTTTTTTAGGACAAAATCCGTGCATATATCCCTATATATCTCAGTAAGTATAGTCACTCTTGCCACAAAACTTGGCACGAATACTACCAAAGAAGGTACCTAAATAATTGAAAAAGTTTTTTCAGATTGGACCAGGGGAAGGGGTAGTTTTCCTACAATTGCAGAAATTTGGGGAAATATTTTATGCGCTATATCTCGTAAACTATAACAGCTATCGACTTAAAATGTTCTACAAAAAATAATTGTACGCAAAGACCTACCCTTTAAAGAAAAAATTTTTTGAGTGGGGGCAAAAATAGGGGTAGCTCCCATACAAATCGACAATTATTATAAAATATTCGATATGCTATATCTCGCAAACTATAAAAGATATCGAAATAAAATGTTCTACAAAAAGTAATTGGACGAGAATGCCTACGCTTTACAGAAAAAATTTTTTGAGTGGGGGCAAAAAAAGGGGTAGCTCCCATACAAATCGAAAATTATTATAAAATATTCGATACGCTATATCTCGGAAACTATAACAGATATCGAAATAAAATGTTCTACAAAAAGTAATTGCACGAGAATGCCTACGCTTTACAGAAAAAATTTTTTGAATTAGGGCAAAAGAAGGGGTAGCTCCCATACAAATTAACAATTTTTATAAAATTTTCGATATGCTTCTGGAAAACTATTACAGCTATCGACTTCGAATATTCTACAAAAAGTAATAATCAAATAATTTATACATTTTGAAAAAAAAGTTGGAGAAAAACAGCGGGACTAGAACATTTAATAAGTTTTATTAACCTTTAAATATGGATAATGTCGAAAACTTTTAAAACTTTCGACCTCAAATCTTCTTCATCTATTTCTGTTATTCATACGAACGTTAATATTTTGTTATTTTTTCAATGGGTTTTAAAACTCGCACAAGGTTTTTTATTATATTATTTGCAGTACAAAATTACTCGGCTGGGTATATTTAAAGACCAATGTGAAGGGTATATAAGATTCGGCACAGCCGAATATAGCGCTCTTACTTGTTTTTCTTTTAAATATATTGATAAAATTTTCATTTTTGGTATTTTTGATACTCTTTCTTGTATAGAAAGACTTGCGGCTTGCAAATTTAATAAAACTAAATTCGAAGAACTAATAAAATATACTTTTCTGTTACCTTTTGTTCTAGTTAAACTTGTAAGTTAATTTAACAGATTGTCTGATTTTATAGAATAATTAAAAAAAAAAGAATACAAAAACTACAGAGCATTTCAAATATGTATTTTGTTTTTAGAATTAAACAGCGCTGTTGCAAGCATGCAAGACAGGGGTAATAGTAGCAAAAAATTGTTTATAAATACATGGAGTTAGACAACTTAAAATAACCACGTGTGTGAAGAGCACTACAAATGAGCTCGCAGGTTTGGTAAAAATAGTTCCATTATCATGCGTCGATAATTTTCACCGTTGACATTTGTCGCCTGTCCTTGAGAATTTAAAAAAAATGGTCGTATTTCCTCTTGCGTGGATAAGGCACACTAGACACTTACTCTGGGGCATTGCAAAGGTCCGTGATGTTTCAATCGAGAGCGGCGGGTTCTTCGAGACCAATGACAGCAGTTTTGCTTGCTGACGTGACCGTTTAAAATGGGATTTAGACTGCGAAAGCGCTCGAACATCGTTTCAGAAAAATTTTTGCGTAAATCAAAGTCACTTTCTTTCAGTTTTTGAACGATTTGAATTTTAAAAGGCTGTAACTTTAGATGCTTTTTTAATATTTCATGAATAGTCGCTCTTGGAAGTCCCACCTAGACTGCTTTTTTCCATAAGTCGCGAATTTTCACGTAAGCTGCTTTTAACAAGTTCATTGTTTTCGAGAGTCCTTGAAGATCGACTGGGTCCTGGCCGTGGGACATTTATAGCCGAAGCAGTTGCGCGGAGTCTCTGCAACCATTAGCAAATTAAACTTACACTTGGTCCATCACGTATTGTCTGAATACCGAACTTTGAACAAATTTGTCGACTAGCAATTACGCAAGAGTCATTGCCCTTAAAAAATGTCTCCACAGTGAACGTGCGATGCTCACTCGACCACTGCGACTGAAAAGTCCGCACAATCAATAATTCCAACGGCACCACTCTCCCTTTACAGCGGTTATTGTTTTTTTGGAATAATCGTATTTAAAAAAATTTTGTATGTTTTACGAAAAAAAATTTTTTTTAACCTAACAATGTAAAAGAGGCCGTAAGGAGCAAAAAAAATTATAAATGTTTTGTAACACAAAAAATACATGTAACATTATATTTACACGGTAATATGAACAAAGAGTGTGGCTCTCCGAATCACAATTGCAAACCCTTGTGTTCAAACGATTGTTTTCGTTTCACTTTTTATAATTTTTTTTTTATATTTTTTCAAAATGGTTAAAATAGACGATTCTTCGTGAGGTTTGATTTTCAATATGTTTTTTTAAAAAATAAAGTGCGACTCATTCATTGTAAACTGCCTTATCATTTTTGTGCAGTACCGTTTGCAAAGCCATGACGAAAAGACACGCGACAGCGTCTCCCAATTGTTCAGGTGTATTACGAGAACCAGTGTTCAGAGAAAAATATTTTTTGGAAATTCGTGCACATTATCGATTTACTAAAACCACTATTGGCAATACCATTACCAAATTTGAGTCCCAGTTTACATAAGTGAATGATTCTCGCCCGGTTAGAGCACATTAAGCATGTAGCAGCTTTGACTGAGAGTGTTCGCGAAGGCCATGACAAATCGAACCGCCGTCGTTCTTAGCAGATTGCCTTGTTGTATTCAACAAGTTTGCATAATTTATCGAAGGACCTCGGCCTTAAAGCGTATCAAAATCCAACAAAACAGCGCTGCGAGCGTACGTAAAGGAAAAACTTCGTTAAGAAATCATTTTGGTGAGCACTTAATTTAACGGTTGGTTACGCTAAATCGGCCACCTACATAGATTGTGTGATATCACTCTATTAGGCCATTTTATCCGGGGTATGTGTAATCTCTAAGGCCTTCAGGAATGAAGGTTCAATTATATGTAACTTACCATAACGCGTTAACCATAACCGTCGCCATAAAAACAAAAACTCAATTGATTTCTAAGGTTATGGTTATGGCGTAATGGTAAGTCACCTATAATCCAATACAGTGTTGCCCATAAGTTTGGTTCGAACAGCTGTTTAATGTAGTATTATTAAGTCACGTTTAAATTAACCTTAAGAACCTTTGAAATCCAACATTACTTGTGTTGTTCGTAAGATATCAGTCGCCATGCTAGAAACGAGTCGCCCAAATTTGGATCCTTCGAATTGACATGAAAAAATTTTCAAGCACTAAATGCCATAAACTGTTCTTTTAACCGATAATAAAAATATAAAGTTCACTGTAAAATGTATGTGTTTTATTTAACATTGTTGATCAAACTTCACGCTGAATCATCTTATTTAAAATTTAAAATTTGCACTCCTTATTTGTTGAATTCTTTCTAAGCTTTTTTACACATTAGTTTTTTCCTGTGACCTCTAATATTTTTGGGTTCCAAGGAAGACTCAAAACAAACCAAGAAGGTTCGCTCTCAAAGTTTTGTATTGCGAACGAACCTATAAATTAAACAACGAAATACCTGGGTTTAATGGCTCCATTTAACGGCGTTTATCTAAGAAATGCTTAATAAGAAAACTACGACTTTTTTAAACTAAACTTATGAAATGAATGTGTCTTAAAATATATGTTGCTTTCTTTTTTTTCTAAAGCAAGGTCAAATATAAAAATAAAAATTCATAACAAAAGGTATTAAAGAAAAATTAACTATTTAAAACGTTGTATATTACTATTAAATAATTAAAAAAATATATCGTTGCAATAACCCAAAGATGGTGCATTGAACGATTTGTTAAGAAACTAGCAAGAGCTAAAAGATGTTAATAAAGAAGTTTTAGAAGAATTTTATCAGTATTGGCGAATGCAGATGCAGTGTTTGAACTCGTATCGAGTGTTTACAACTTCACCATTTCAAATTGTATTTTGAAAATTTCTAATTCAATTTCTTAAATTTTTAAATTCAAATTTAGAATTTCTTAGTTCGGTTTGAAAATTTCCAAAAAGAGTCTACCAAACCATATCTTTTTTTCAAATGAATGGAACATAATCTCTTTAATTTTTTAATTTCATAAATAATAAGAAAAAAAAACTTATTTCGATGTTTCTTAATACAAATCTTGCCCTACCTTAGACTTTCAAAAATTACTTAGACGCGAATATAGATTGACTTTTCGAAGCCCATATTTTTATTCATTCTACATTCTTTCAGAATTTTGTAATTGTACTTCATATTATTATACCATTCACATACCCTGCGGGAAATGTGTGTCAATTGGTCGGCGTACTCATCCTGTTACAGGTAAAAACATGAATTGAACAAAAGTTATTGGTCGTGATCGGTTAAAAAGGCACACATCAAGTAACTAGTCAAAAGGTGTTAAAGAGGTTAGGCGAAAAAATATAAATACTAATCCCTACACATAAACATAAATCGGTTTATATAAACACACACACACACGCAAACAAAGTAGATTGAATAGGATCTTAAACAATTAATTAAAAATTTGCTTATATAGGATTGGCCTGTAAGCTATTCTGGGGTCTTAGTTCTGAAACAATTGCCCTTTTGTATGACAACGCAATGTAAAAGTGACAGGTTCTCTTCATATAAAGTGCAAGAGCTAGAACCAGTCCCTACCCTAAGGAACCGGTCACGTCTATAGTCTTGGACCAGGCCACTTCCCCGTTGGGTAGTGATAAGGGTATATATAAGTTTGTCATTCTGTTTGTAATTTCTTTATTATCCATTTGCGACCCCATAAAGTACATATTCTGAATCCTTAGAGATAGGGAAGTCGATTTAACCATGTTCGTCTGTCCGTCGGTAAAATCAGAAATATCCATGAGACTATCTCTATTTAAAATGAGCAAGATCGGTTCACAATTGACCTAGATATAGGTACAATACTGTGATTGCCCCATTTTTCCACATATAATCAACTGGCAACGCTGTTAAGCATACATATGGACGTGAATAAATACGCATTAAGTTTCTGTGTTTATGTTTGGACGTAGGTTTGTATGAACATGTGGTGCTGATTTCGGCACACGTTTGACAATTAAAACGAACAAAAGTGAAGACTGCTAACACTCTTGCAAAGACAATACCTAAAGATGTACATCGTATCATATCTGTATATCGTCTTTGCCTAATTTGTGTTCTTTTTTTTAAAAAATCATTGGATGTGTGTTTTGGGCGGTGCTATGCCCACAAAAAAATCCTAATACTTATACTTTGGCTGCACTGATTTTTTTAACTTTGCCTCTTAAGTCCCTACTGTCAAAAGAAAAACAAATTAATAAACACGTCCACTTTCATGCAAGGGGATAACTTACACACAAAAAACTACAAAAAAAATTTTTCAAACAAATTCTTGTTCAAAATAATTTATTTTTTTAGTCAATTTATTTAAAAGTCTATAATAATATTTTTATTTGATTTTTAAATCAAACAAAATTTTCGCCTAGACAAATAAAATATTTAACCAGCTCAGCAAAATTTTTTAACAGAAACTAAAATTCTTGCAAAATTGTTTGTCTAAATTTACAACTTTCGTTGTAGGTCCTCAGCCAGACAAAATATTTACTGATTCTCTGAAATTTGTTACTGATTCTACAACTCAGTTTTTTCTGTGTAAATTTCAGGTTAATAGCGCAATCTCCGTCAAATTAGGTTGGCTTATTTCTTAAAAAAAAGACTTACTCATAACTTAATATACTTTGAAGGCATGATTTAATAACAATTTATAATAAAAAAGGTGTTTTGCTGGTGTAGGACTCAAATTGGACCCATGGTAAATTTTGCATTGCCCACTTCACTTGGTTGCATAACATGATAAATGTGCGCAATTATTTTTAAGATTGCTAATTTTTCCTCCCAAAATATAAAAAAATTATGGTTAAAACCACTACAAGTTCCCCGTAGTAGCCGTTGCCCTTAGAGAAATAAAATGCATCACAGACCCCCATTAGTTTTCCTTCCCAAAAATATTCCTTAAACATAATTACACCCTAATTTTATCACCTATGGCAACCCCATATAAAATTTAAAAAATTATGTAAAAACGCCCATAACTTTCCCAGAGTCGGCCTTAGAAAAATAAAGTGTACAACAAACCCCCTATTAGTTTCCCTTTCGCAACATATTCCCAGAACAAACTTACACTGAGGGAAAAAAGACGTTGCAAAATCGACCACGGCTGTGGTCAACTTGACACCCTTACGTTGTCAATTTTTTTAACAACGTCCGTTGTCAAATTGTACACAAGCGTGCTCAAATTGACCACATACGTTGTCAGTTCAAACTCGAGAGGCAAAATTTTTAGTTATTGACAACGTCCGTTGCCAAATTGTACACTAACGTGTTCAAATTGACAACGTATCGGTGTCAAATTCTCTGCTAACGCCGTAATATTTAGTTTTTGACAACGCCCGTTGTCAACTTGAGCACGTTCGTGTACAATTTGACAACGTACCGGTGTCGATTTCTCTGCTAACGCTAAAATATTGGAAAAATTTCATTATTTTGGTTTCAGTCAAAAGTGTTTTACGAAAAATTTTCAAAATGGAACAAAACCACGAAATTCAGTTATCTGAGAACATAAATCTTCTTGGTGAGTTACTAGAATTAAATGGTGATTTGGTAGTGGTCAGTGATTCGTGCTTTGCAAGCAACAATATTGCTGAAGACAGTGACGATGCTCAACTCATGGAATTTTTAAAAACTATTAATATGGAATCAATTTTTAAGTATTTAAAATGTAAGTAAATTAAAGTTAAATTAACATTTTAATATTAACGATAATAAACATATATTTTGGGTTTTTTAGCTTCACAAGTAACATTAAGAAGCTTGCCCTATTTAAAGAAAGAAGATTTAAAGGAAGCAGTGTCACCATTGGGGCTGCGTGTAGAATTTAGGGAAAAGCTTTTTTGCTGGAAAAAAATGAGGTAATATTTATGATTTTGTACTTTTATTTGAAAAAATATTTTCGTTTAATAAAAACAATGTATTATTAATTTTAAACGGTTTTTTTCATTAAAAAGAAACGGAATGGGAACGGAACAAGGGTTTATAAATCAACAACGAACGGTGTCAATTTGACACCGGTTGGTTGTCAATTCGACACCGATTGGGTGTTACTTCTACACCGGCTGGGTGTTAATTCGACACCGCGATGGTGTCAAATTGTACACATATGGTGTCAGTTTAACAACAATATCGTTGCAAATACTGCGTTGTCGAATTGACACCATACGTTTACAATTTGACCACAAACGTGGTTGATACACTTTCGACAACGGATGTGGTCATTTTGACACCGTATGGTGTCAATTTTTTTCTGGGTGTACCTACTTAATTCATTGCCTGAAGGCATGGGAGTTTAGGAGATTGTAGCGTAAATGGAATTTATCCAAAAACTAAATGTAATTTTTTGACTTGCAGAGCTTTATTAAAGAAGAACAGTTTTATATTTTATTTCTATTTTCTGTACTTGCCGTAGCTGGAATTCGAACCAGAACACTTTTGTGCTGTTGTTTTAAGACAAGTAGTGATCTTCTGGGTACGAATTATATGTATTTTGTTGTTGTAATCAAAAACAAAATACATATAATTCGTACCCAGACGATCACTACTTGGCTTATAAAAACAGCACATTTGTTTTTTTAAATGAAAAATATATTTGAAAACAACGAGTTTTTTTTGATTAATTTTTTGAAGTAAGCCGAATCGACTTGATTTAAGAAAATCTAAGTACGGATTTTACTAAAAAGATTTATGTGCAATTTTTTATAAATTCGAGGAAAAATTAATGATTTCAAATTGTGTTATTTTTTCTGTGTATTAATTACTAAATTAAGTAAGATGCGCTTCTTAAATTAAGGCGACGATATTTAATAGCTTTAAAACCAGAAATCAGCATAATATTGCATCTACTATGCTGTTTTTTTTTCTTTTCTTTCTTTTGCTTTGTTTGGACATGTACAATTCTATGGCCGCAAATATAAACCGCCCAACTCTACTTAAGAAAGAAACGAGTCTTACGACGTGATTCTTGTTCGAGGTATTTAAAAAACATATTTTCATAAGTCACCTTTAACTGTCTTAACATCATCAATGAGCAACAAATTATACTTAATTATTTATTTTTACAATATATTATTGTATTTAAAACTAAATTGCTTACGCAAAATAAATTATCGCACTTTTTTAAAACATATAAATATGTTATACCTACTTCAGCAACTTTTAATTGCAGTAATCGAGTCAATATAAACTTAAGAGCAATAAATTATTCAATATAAAATAAAAGCATAAGCTTCTGTAAGCTTTCAGAGTTGAAATATTTATTTTGCCATAAAGAATTAAGCCCATATTCATAACAATTGTAATTGGTTCATAAGAAGGATAATTGTCAAATTATTTTGAATATGAGCGTTAACGTTTTTTTATTTATTATTTGGTTAAATATCTTAATAACTACTTTAAGTCACCAACTTTGTAATGTGTGCTTAGTTACATATACATACATAATTTATTTTCTAAACCATAATTGTAAAGTTTTCAAAAACCTTTTCCAATATTGAAATTGAGTTTTATTAAAATTATATTTTCGATTTAGGCTTTTATTGCTTGTGACCATAGGTTTATTAGTATTTATTAAATGCCCCTCAACTAACTTTTTAGCGAAAAACAAGTGAGAAAGTTATATTCGGTCAGTCTCAACTATATTAAACCCTACACCACATATTATTTTAATCAGTTTGATAGTTGGTGGCTTAGAGATAAATACAAGGTGGGCCAAACGAAGTCATCCGATGTTGTTTGGCTCACATTTTTTTCTAAATGAAAAACTTCGATTCCGTTTTTTGATTATGTTTATTTAAAATTGGGGAGTGTGCCGCTCCATGGCTTGTTTACTTTTATTCTGCATCTGTCTAGTGGACAAATGTCAAAACATGTTTGACATTGGCCGCCATTTTCAAAAAGAAGAGCATCTTCTAATACAGTGATTTCTTTTGGCCTACCTTGTAGTGTAATATTCGAGTTAGTTATAGTTCAAAGTGCTGATTTCGGGACATCATTTGTATGGTAGCTTTGCCAAGAAATGGACCGATAATAACCGAAAACAAGAGACTTTGTGCCAGAGTAAAAAAACTTATCTGTGCCAAATTTCATCAAAATATTTTTTATATTGCGATCTGTAGCGCGTTCACAAGAATACATTGACGCTCGCCAGACGGATGGATGGACGTACGGACAGATTAACGGACATGCCTATGTCGACTCAGGAAGCAATTTTTAGTCTATCGGTATACTTAAAAGTGCGTCTCTGAACATTAGGCTTGGGTGTTACAAACATCTGCACAAACGCAAAATACCTCTACCACGTACATATGTATGAGGTGTGAGTATAAACACACTATTGAACAGCATAAGTAGAAGCGAACTTTATGTACAACTTTGATGTTCACCACTAACATTTTTTTGGCAAATTTTTATAAAATAATGTAGTCCTTGAATGTCTTTTTTAAAGAGTTTAATTTTTCAGAAAATGGGGGTCAAAAAGGTCCATACAGAAAAGAGCTAGAGGATTAACATTTTTTAAGAAAACTGATCCCCATAAAATTTCGCACTACACACAACTCTGTCAATAAGAATTCTCTCAGACAACAACCTACAACATTTTTAAGTAAAAGAAAATTCAGACCAACTGGAATAGAACTTTATTCTACCAAAACAAATTGCTTTGCATGCATTTTCAAAATTAAATTATGTGTTTCAATCAAATAGCCTTAGTTTGTTAAACAGTGTAAATAAATTAAGCCAAAAGTTAAGGTTTTAAAATTTTTATTTCTCTGCTAAAGCTAATAGCGAACGAAAATATCCCATCCTTTTTAAGTTGAATTGTTACATGGAAACCCCTAAAGAATTGGGTTAAGTGTTTAAATGAGTGAGTGATTGCACTTAAACTATTGTTAGCAATTTGTGTTAAGTTAATTATTTTTAATTTTTTCAGACAGTTTTTTGTCTAGCACAGCAATATAAATAACAAGGTACATTTATTTGTTTTTATATCGCTACGATTAAATCAAAATAAACATCATTTAAACATTTTTTTTATTGTCCCAAACTGTTAATATGATTTATTTGAACTTGGAAATCTTATCACACGAAATAATTGTCGACTGCTTGTTTACTTTTTGCATACATTGTATTTTTATGGGAACTTAAAAGAAAAAAAATTAGGGCCTAATTACCTAAAACGCAACGATTTATAACGCAAACAATCGTATGGGAAAAATTAAAATTTGAAAAACTTTTACATACATTTTAATTTTGTTTTGGGGCGTTGCGTTTAAGGAAATAAGGCGGCTAATTTATTTACACTTAACTCCGCTTATTTTAAGTAATAAAAGCTTCGCTCATTTACTTGAATAGTGACATTACTCAAAAAACATAAATTTTTATTTAACCACGTGCCAAGATATAAGCAAAACCAAAACAATCTTTTTTATAGGGCGAAATTCCACTTTTGTCACAAAATTTCGAACAAATACTTTAAAGGTGGGGACTTAAATTGTGGAATATTCCTTTTTGGTTTTTGGATTGCACAAATTGTATGAAATATTTTATTTGCTTAATCTATGAAACTAGAAGAAGAGCTATCGAATTTTAACCAGCTACAAGAAAAACCCAGTGCTAGACGTACAATTTTAAAATTAGTTAAATAGGAGCAGGGGGAGCAGTAGTCTCTCTACAAATGGACTTTTTTAAAGAAATTTTTAATACGCTTTATCTTGGAAGTTTATGACTTAAATTTTCCTACAAGAAGTAGTTGTGCAACAAAATCTAGATGCTGAAAAAAATTGATAATGTCAAGGGGAATAGTAATCCCCGTACACATAAAAAATTTTGTGAAATTTTTAGTACGTTATAGCTTTAAAACCCTAATAGATAACGACCACGAACCTTCTACAAATTATGATATCTTTAAATTGTAACAAGTAATAGCGTTATATTCAGCTGTGCCGAATTTTAAATACCCTTCATATTTTTCTTTTCATATACCCAGCCATCTGATCCAGCCGAACTATTTCGTACTGCAAATATTCTAATATAATTATTTTGTGCTGAGTTCGAAGTCGATAGCAATCCTAGTTTTTGAAATATAAAACTTTACAAAATTTTAACGTTTGTATGTCCCTGCAGAAACTATTGGAGAACATGGTCAGTTTAAAGTGAAAAGGAGTAGTTACAACATGGTCCGATGTAATGCAAACATGGATTATGATGACTAAAAAAAAAGATATTTGGCAATACTCGCAATACATTGTTAAAAAAAAAATACAACTATGGTAACACTGTTACGCCATGTTTTATTTAGTGTGTTTTCTGATCAGCTGAATAATTAAAAGTGTGTTAATAATGCGTAGAGTAATTACTTGGACTAGTTTTGGGCCTACTCTGGCGTAATGTTTTTTTGGATTACATAGTCCCTCCTAGGACATTGTAATGTTAAATGGAGCATGTTTCCCATATATTTGGATTACTTTTGGACTAGTCTTGGTCCTTGTGGAGTATTCTTTACACGCATGTAAGGAGTAGTCTGGATTTCTGAAGGGGTATAATAGAAATACCATGTAGAAGATTTGAGGTCGAGAGTTTTAACAGTTGCGACATTTTTAGTATTTAAAGTTTAATTATAGTTTATTTGTATGAGAGGTACCCCTCCCCCCTTCCTCCCCCCCTTCACCCTCCGTGCTTTTATCCAAATAATTTTTTTCCCCAAAATGAAGTTCTTTTCGTCTTACAAATTTTTGTAGAACATTTGAAGTCGATAGCTCTTACAGTTTCCGAGATATATCGTATCGAAAGTTTCACAAAAATCGTAAACTTATATGAGGGCAATCCCTTTCCCTTCTCCTATCCAAAAATTTTTTTCAAAAATGTAGTTTTTATTGTACGACTATTTCTTGCATAACATTTTAATTCTATAGCTGTAGTTATAGTTAGTAGTTGTAGTAGTTATATAGTTTCTCAGATTTAGCGCATTTTATATATTAAAAAATTTAAGCAATTGTAGGGGAAATATCACTTCCCCTAATCCTTTCTTAAAAATTTTTTTGCTTAATTCAGGGCTCTATCTTGAAATTATCCGTGCCAAGTTTCGTGGCAAGAGTGACTATATTTACTGAAAAATATAGAGATATATGCACCGATTTTGTCCTGAAAAAATGGGTTATTTCGGGTTTTTACTTATATCTCGGATTGACCCAAAAACATTTCTAATAATTTGATACCACAACCTTTTCTGTACGACTTTATTTAAGTCCGGAAACTTGATTTAAACAGAGACATAGACGGACAGTTGACAGACAGGAATGGCTATATCGACTGGAAGTTACAAACGGAATGGCATACTGATTTATACCCCCATCACTATGTGGAGGGCACAAGGGCTCGGGAAGTAGCGCACAGTGTCGTGTTTTCATATAACGAGCGGCCATAAATAGGAGAAGTTATTGTAAAGAGTTGAAATTTGGCACAAATATTTGAATTAATAAAAGATAACAAAATTTTTAAATTTCTAAGTTTTCGGAGCAAGGATTCATGTCCTTTCCATATATCCTTTATTAATTAAATTTAATTTACTATTAACTATATCCAGCATTTTCTTCTATAATTAAATTATTTATCTCTTCATTGATCCTTTTATTATAACTTCCATTTTCTTTTGTGTATATAGATAAATTTGGTTCAGATTGAAAAATCATTCGTTCTATTATGTCTTTATTAGTATTCACACGATTGTTTTTTCGAGTATGGTTCAAACAAATTTTTCTAAAAACTTTGTGAGTGGCTTTAATAGCTTCCTCAGACAACATTCCTGCTGGAATCCTTAAGTTTGTTATAAATTTTGCTCCATGCACAAGTATTTTGTGAACAGTAGCAGGCATAAAATAGCAGAATTATTTTTCAGCATATAAAGTCCTTGTTTCTCTAAGCAGTTTTTTAAAATTTGAAATATTTATTGTTTTACAGATCGAAATTGTCTTTAAAATCAAAGAGAATCTGCATATATATTGTTGAAAATCAATATTAGATTATATATTTAGATTAAATATGTGTTCTTCTTTAATATTAAAAAATGAATTAAGATACGAACTGTTTTTTTTTAAACAGCTCCTTCTTTCTGGAGCACTTTACCCATTTACGTTTTATGTTTACCCATTTGCGTTTTAAATTTGCTAAAATAAAATTAAGTCTTTTATTTATTTTCCACTTTAGTCTTGAATTTCTTTTCCAAAAAGTTAATTATTTCCATATGGGCTGCTCTGTAAGAAGTATGTTTGAGCCAAATATTGAAAAATTCTCTAATTTGTACCTTTGATGACACTGAAAAAAATGAAAAAAGTCGTATTTTCGCAACGTTTCGCAAATGTCACATACTTTTTTATAATATACATACTTGTATTAATATTATACTAAATTATAAAAAAAATAGTTTTTGATAGTTTTTTTTAATTGCCAGGCAAACTTGCAAGTTGTTAATAATTATTACTATTTTTTGGTTCACATTCAGAACAACGGCGAAACACATACGAGAGCTAAATGGATAAAAAAAAGTGCGTTACCATATTTTAGTAATATCACACTATAATATAAATGCAAATACTGCCGGCTTTATCGATAATTTATATTATTTTAACTCCTTAGAATATTTGCATTATTTTTCATTTTTCTTTACATTCCTCACATTCACCTTAAACATTCAACTTTGATTAGCTCTAACTTTTGTATATATTAACATATTTTTAAATTTATTTTTGATTATTGTTATTTGAAAACTATGCAATAAAACTGTATCAATCAAGTTCTAAAATTATAAAAAATATTATTTTCATTTTTGGCCACACACACCACACTGCACACAAAAAACTACAAAAAAAATTTTTCAAACAAATTCTTGTTCAAAATAATTTATTTTTTTAGTCAATTTATTTAATAGTCTCTAATAATATTTTTATTTGATTTTTAAATCAAACAAAATTTTCGCCTAGACAATTCAAATATTTAACCAGCTCAGCAAAATTTTTTAACAGAAACTAAAATTCTTGCAAAATTGTTTGTCTAAATTTACAACTTTCGTTGTAGGTCCTCAGCCAGACAAAATATTTACTGATTCTCTGAAATTTGTTACTGATTCTACAACTCAGTTTTTTCTGTGATGTGTAGCGTCGCCATACAAACGTTTAAGTTTTGTGAAGTTCTCTATTTTCTTCTTCGATCCACACGCAAAGTACTTTTGTTATAATATTTTCTGTTCCAAAGCAGGTTTGGCAAAAATAATTTCGTAATCCTGCATCTATAATTTTCACCGTTGACATTCGTCACTAATCCGCACAATTGAAAATTTTAGAGGCGCCACCCTTCCTCTCTCCGCACCGTTTATTAAATTTTGAAATAATTGTATTTAAAAATATAAATTTGCCGCCAGACACCCTGTACATGAAATGATATTTTCAAAATTGTAGCCGCTATCGACTTCAAACACGCCACAAAATAATTTCAATTTAATATTTATATTTTCAACACTATTTATCTGAACCGAATAGCTGGCTATACAAAAAGGCAAATGTAAAGGTTATATAAATACGGCACCACCGTATATAATACTCTTACCTAGTTATAATAACTAAAGTTTTTTGAAATGGGAGTTTTGTTATAAACTGGGTGATTTTGTTTTAATTTTTTTTAATAACTTTTACAAACTCTTCTTGGACAAGCTTTCTGAAGAGTATTTTATGTGTCTCCTACGAGTTTCCCAACATTCCTTTCTCTATGAATTATTTTTTAATTTTCACTTTTCACACAACGTAAGCTAAGGCATTCATTTTATTTTAGAAAAACCGAAATCAAACAATCCCAAAAAAATTTTTTAATTTACAGGTACACCAAGATTAAAATCTAAAATCGTTTTCTTCTCTCAGTTACATATTCAAACCTTTTTTTTCATTTTTGGTAGCAGTAATGAACTTTCCATACCTTTACTGTGAACGCCGACCATTTCTAAAATATTTTGTTTACATTTAAATGTTTAATTTTTTGATTATTTAAAGTAAAATCTATTAAATAAAAATTCTTAAATTCATATATTTAAAAAATTTTTTTAACTCAAATAATATTTAAACCTACGCAGCAATAACTACTTTCTAACTAAAATATTGAATCTTAAAATTTTTATTTGCAAAAGAAATTCGCAAAGTCGTACACATTTGAGGCGATTAAATAAAAAAATTCTTATATTATAAAATGGTTTTTATGGTTTTATTTATCAAAAGAGCAATAATGTGTAAAAAAATTAAATCTCAATTAGCAAACAATGTTAAAGTCAGGGATGATAAGGTTAATACGTTCGTACCATATTTTAATTGAAGGATCAAAAGTACGTTGGTACGCCTTTCGCAAATTAAGTACAATTTAGAAATTTCCAAAAATAAGTTTGTTTATAAATAAGCATGACCCAAACAAACTTTACTATGAGTGTAATAACAGAACAGTATTGTATTGGATTGCTCTTTGAACTCTTTAAAATTTGCGTCCATATGCGCTTCGTGATATAAAGAAAACTCTTACAAACTCGTAAAACGTGACTTTACCAAAGGAATTAATTAATGACTTCTGAATAAGATTGCGCAGATTTTTTAAAGCAACTGGACCTGGTAGTATATCTTCAAACAAGTGACAATCTGTCAATAAAATGGAAAAGCGTCAAACTGGGCAACTAGGCGTCTGCTGTGGAAGCTGTAGCAAATATATATGTACATACTTCATTCAATATAAAACTTTGCATCACACAGCTACCGTATTGGCGAATACCAGGAATACACTATCCATTATTATTTTTTTTATTTAAAATTTGTTCAAATAAAAAAAAAATACTAACATAAAATATCATACTTTCAAATTAATTTTTTTGGGTAAGAAAATCCCTATCAGTGCACAGGCGACAAAACCTGACCAAAAAGGGAAATGTTTTGGGGTAGTTTCTTTAATATCCATTTGCGATACAAAAAGTATATATTTTCTTGATCATTATAAATAGGAAAATTAGTTTAGCGATGCCCGTATGTCCGTTACTCTGTTGAAATCAAGTTTCTAAAACCCCTTGATATTTTTTGGACATCAAAACATCAGCCACGCTTGCGAAAATTTTGCTGTTTAGGCTCAGACCCCAATTCATTTTTCCTTGCAAAAACTTTCCTAAACCATACCTTCCCCCCATCTCCACCCCCAAGGGGGTTTCCAAACAAAATTTGAAAAAAAGTGTAAGAACCCCTACGTGTTTTGAAAAGTACATAAGATTCGGCACAGCTGAATATAGCGCTCTTACATGTGTTTTGGTTGCTTTTGCTATTTTTAATACTGTACATGTGCACATGAGCGTTTTGTTTCGATTTATTAAATTCTAGGATATTTAATTTTTTAATAAATTTAATATTGTGTCAAAAAGGTACCAATTTAAAAGCTTATTGGTACGAAAATAGCTTTCGCATTTATCATTCCTGGCTTAAGTGTATTTGCGATAGAATAAATATTTCACGATTATTATTCAAAGAACTGCCTATGCTTGTATTAACAAAGAATTTTATAGGAGTGAGAAAATATTCAATATTAAATCTATCAGATGCCTCTGCATGTTTTTATTATGTCATAATTTAATTTTAGTAAACTGCCAAACCATATTTGTGAACGATTAAAAAAACGCTGTATTTTAAATTGTAGTTAATGCATGTAGCGAAGCCACAAACCTACAAGAAGCGTAAATTTGCAAAGAAGAAGTTTGTATGTAGAAAAAAATTTTCAAAGTTTTAGTTTCCGTGATATACACATCATAGTTTGCTTAGCCGTTTGTAGATAAAGAAGTCAATTAAGCTACGTTCGGAGCCAAGTCAAATCCCACATACCAAGTTAAGATATTGTACTATGAGATAAATTCCTTCGCAGAGTTTTATCTTGAATTTATCCAAAATCGTACTTGAAATTTTGAAGTACGATTTACAGAAAAAACTTTACAAATTTTTATTCAAACAAACATATTTTTTTAGTTTTAGTCTTTTCAGAAAATATTTTATTAGATCCTAATAAAATTGTCTGATTCTTATGTGCAACAAAATAAACTAAAAATCAAAAGAAATTTTTGTCCAAAAGCATTATTTTTTTATTAAAAATAAAGGAAATTTTCTATAAATAAACGTTTTAAAAATTCTAAAAAAAATTGTTTGTCTTATTTTGTGATTTTCTGATGAGACTGATTTTAGAAAAAAAAAATATTGATTCTCTTAAATGTAGCAAACCTGTCACCCTGCCACAAAGTGCCGGACATTCGCAGAGTGCGTGCTCTGAGGTCTCATCTCCCAAACAGGAAGAACGGCAGGTCGATATATCGGCCCTTCTGATGTTGTACAAGCGAAACATGAGATTGCAGCGACCAGTTAGAAAACCTATGAGGACCCTCAGATATTTCCGGCCCTGCTGCTGTTGTGCAGGCAAAATCTGAGATTGCAGTGACCAGTTGGAAAAACTATCCTTATTTTGAGATAGAAGCCCCCTGATTTACCTTCAGATAAACAAAAGAATCTCTTGGTCTGTCGCTGTTTCTGGGCCTCACTTTAGTAATTCAGCGTTCCTAAGAGCTGCCAATTGCCCAATTGCGGATTTAACATCATAAACCGCAAGGGCCTTAAAAGCGATTTCTAGATGTCCAAAAGAATGTATATTGGAGCCTTCCTGCATTCCTTCTAACACATTTATAAGCAAATACGCATATAGTGTAGATGTTACCCTGAAATATTGATGGATATTTAACCATTGCTAGGCCCTTTTCCAAAACCCAAACTTCGACCCATCGGTATACCCAATTTAAAACCCCTTTTTAGCTTTCCAGGATCATTTGGTTCAAGAAGCATGCTCGAAGATCTAAACGTTGAAGTTTCTAGCAAAGATCTGTATTCTTGGAATCATGTCGCTAACCCTAGAAACAGGACTAAAGAACAAATACATATGTCGCTATCCCGAAGTATCCAGTAAGGTCCCACTCTTTAGCTAATTTATATCCTAAACACAAGCGGCACTTGAGCTAGCACTGTCGATTACAGAAAAATGGGACCGGGCTATTACGATCAAACTCTTAGTTGTTTTAATTAAAAGGGCTTATTTTGACTTTGGTCCATTATTGATCGTACATTTCCAAAAATGGGAGCAAATAAAATAAACATAGAAGCAAAAACAAAACGATATTTTTAGCCTTTAATATCTTAATCTGAATTTGCAAATCATATACATTTTGGCAATTTAACGAAATTTATTAGTTCATACTCCTTGCAATTCAGCCAAATAAAATGAATGAAATAAATCGTTTTCTACCTTAAATATATTTTTTTTTAATTCTTTAAACAAAAAAAGAACTAGTTCGCTTAATTATTTCTATTTACTTAAAAATTAAAAAAATAATCTTATAAATAAAGGGATACAAAGGATGAATAATATTTTTGTTATGTAAAATGTTCTTAATTAATTAACGCCCAAGACGTTCCGTCAAACGATTTATATAAACAGTATATAAATCTAATTTATTTAAAATTTGTTTAAGTTTAAATGTCTTCATAGAACAGAAGTTGGCTGTGAATCAACTTTAGATGAACTTTCAGCATCTTTAAGCACAAGGAAATTCTCCGCATCCCAAGCTTGGACTTTAGTGGTGCTAAACAATAAATAAACCAAATTGCCGAAAACGAAAATGGCAGCGGCAATAGCAAAAACTATTTGCCATTGGGAACGATTAGACTGAAAATAAAAAATAGTTTAAAACGAATGTTTTTTTTGTAAAATAAGAAAAAAAAATTACCGAATCTGAAACAATAGCACCAACAATTAAAGGAGATATAAGTGGCATAAAATTTGTTATAGTATTTACAACTCCCAATAATATTCCAGCATGATTTGGTGACAAATCAATGATATTAAGGCCACTGCCTATAGTGGCACCACTATTAACAGCCACCAGTATAGTTATCAAAACAATAGTCCATATTTTATAATTTATATCTAAGAAACCAACAGCTATTAAACCGGCTGCTGGTATAAAATAAGCCAACGAGTTGAAAGTTTTACGCAGGGCGGTAAGACTTAAAATATTTTTACGCTGTAATATAGCTGCCATTAAAACATAAACATACGACATGCACCACATGGCTAAAAATGGCAAAGCCGAAAAAAGAGCATTGCTTTTAATATCCATGCCAAGAACCCCATTCATATAGGCGGGAATTTGTGCTTGCAATGTACTCAAGCCATAACCTTCTGCACAATGCACGATCAGTAGAGCTATAAATGGCAACGAAGTTAAAACCGATTTCCAGGGCACTGGAATTTTTGTTTTATAGAAATCACTAGAATGCCCTAAAGCTGATTCTATATAATTTTTTTCAGCTTCAGAGATAAATCTTGATTCGGTGGCATTGTCAGCACTAAATATCCACCAAAGTATGCACCATGCACTGCACAAACCCGCCGAAATATAAGAAATTCCTGGCCACCCCAAATGACTTTCAGCTATAATACCGCTTAAACCCAAAGCCAAAACGTTTCCGCATTCAATGCCAGTTTGGCTAAGAGCAGCTATGCGGTTACGCTCTTTTACCGGAGACCATTTAGCTAAATGTTCATATATGCTGGGAAGCAAAGTTCCCTGGCATAAACCCTGCAATATGCGTATTACACAAAATGCTTTCCAACCTCCCCAAGTCACGCTGCCAGGTATTGCCGCACTTAACAAGGCAGACAGAAAGGTTGACACACCCATTGTTACTTTTGCACCAAAACGTTTACTTAGCGCTCCTCCAGGAAACTGAGTTATTAAGTAACCCCAATAAAAGCTAGATATTATAAGAGAAATTTCCTTTTCGCTCCAATCAAATTCCTAAAAAAAAGCAAAAAAAAAAAATTCGAAATTTTAATTCAAGTCAAAAGCTTAAAATTGTTTGAAAATTTACCTGAAAATTGGGATTTGTAGTTGCAGCATTTGTCATTGCTACCACAGAAATACCAATGTTAATACGACTTATTCCAATAACCGTTATATTAAGAAATATTAAAATTGCTTGCACATGGCGCACACCAAAAACTGATTCTAAGTAAATAAAGTATAAATAAATCGTTAAGTGAACATGCATTTGTAAATGATTTTTACAAATAATCTAATTAATAAAGTAGAAGTATATATCAGTTTTCCATTTTACAATATTCATTTACGACCTCATTTAGAATATATTTAATATGAACAGATATCTGAATAAGCTGAGTACTCTTTCGAATCTGTTCGATAGAAATATTCTGCAACATGGCGGACACACTTGTTTAAAGTTGTTTGAGGTTTTGTAGTTTTAGGGCATATAGAAGTTTGTCATTCCGTTTGTAATTACCCCATAAATTATATATTTTTTTGGTCCTTATGCAGGGTGTCCACCGGCAAGGTATACATAAACATTTCATGCGGTATTTCATTAAATTCATCACAAATATTTTGTTTAAATTGCTCCAGTGTCTGGTTTGTTTGCATGAACCTTGCTTTTTAGATATTTTCAAAAAGAAGTCCGGAGCAGTCAAATCAGGCGACCGTGGAGGCAACATCACCATTTCTTCAAACAACTTGTTGTGGAATTATGTCTCGTAGTAATTTAATTGCAATCCTGGCTGCATGCCATTTGGCACCGTCTTGTTGATACCACATGTTAACCAAACCCAAAGCATGCAGTTGTGGCAATTATATCGCTCCCTATTGACAGTTACCTTTACGCCGTTTTCAGTTTTAAAAAAGTAAACTCCAATGATTCCTCGTGACCGAATTGCACATCAGACTGTAACTTTTAACGGATGCAAAGGTGTCTGATGAATAATTTGAGGGTTTTCCATTGCCCAGCACCGACTATTCTGTTTATTCACATATCCATTCAAATGAATGTGCCCTTGCCACTCATTATGATTTTTTAACGAAAATTGGGATAGTCATGGGTGATTTGTAACATTCTGTTGGCATATAAACGGTGGCGTAAATGGTCTTCTGTAAGAAGCTCTTGTTTCAAATGAATCTTAAATGAAAACAAATGCAAATTCTTGTGCAAAATTGTGGCCAAAGTTGTTTTTTAAAGACAAAGCTTCTGAGCGCGGCGTCGAATTGAGGTTGATTGATTGTTTTGAAAATTTTTTTGAGCAGATGTTATGTTTTCAGCCGGTCTTGCAGTACGTTGCGGTCCATGCTTGGACCTTTCAAGTACAGTCCCTTTTTCTTCGTAATCAATTATTTAACGAGAAATAGTGCGTCTTTTGACACGTTGTTTCTCCTAAAAATTTCTCTAAACTTTCTCATCGTCACAGTAATCGATTAATGATTTTGATTAAATGTTTAACGAACTAAACACGTTGGTTAAACAAATATTTCTCCGCAATAAATTTGCCACTTCTCTACTTTACGACTGCCAAATATGAACTGTCAAGACTAACGTTTACCAAAATGACAACAAAACAAAATAGTATACCTGCCCGTGAACACCCTGTTGTTTCCCAAATAGAAAGAGCGAAGCAAAAATTTCATTAAAATTTTTTATTTTTATGGGGGCTACCCCTTTTCCTAATACTATCCAAAATTTTTTTTTTTCCAAAATGTAGGTCTTTTTGTCCAATTACTTCTTGTAAAACATTTGAAGTCGATAGCTGTTATAGTTTCTAAGATTTATCGCTTAAAATATTTTAGAAAATGTTTGCAACTGTAGGAAAAATATCACTTTCCCTGATTCTTTCTTAAGAAAAATGTCCCCTAATTTAGGTCCCTACTTTCAAAGTATTCGTGCCAAGTTTTGTGGCAAGAGTGACTATATTTACTGAGGAATATAGGGATATATGCACGGATTTTGTCCTACAAAAATGGATTATTTTGGGGTTTCGCTTATATTTTTGATTGTTTTATATCAAAACATCTTCGTGGTACCTTATTTGAGTCCGAAAACTTGATTTCAATAGACACACAGCTGAACAGACGACTTCTATATCTATAAGGATCCAGAATATATACGCTTTATGAAGTCGCAAATGGATAATTAAGAAATAACAATCAAACTAATATACACATACCCTTATCACTATGTGAAGTGTATGAAAACGAATCGTTTGATACGAAGTTTTTCCATACAAATTTGGAGTTATTTCATAATGAATTAATGCTTTGGACTTATTTCAGTATTTTCGGTTATCATCCTGGTATTTTGTTGGGAGTTATTTTATTTTTATTGAGAGTTATTTTATTTTTCTTAAGGAAACTAAATAATACAGTACTCTTATTCATCATACATCACAGGCAACGTTTGCTTCACATTATCTGCCATCTTTGTGGCCAGTATTTTTTCTGTCACCGCACGTTGGGTTGAAATGGTTCGAAAGTGACTCTTAATTGAATTTTTAAAATTAAGGTTTTGCATTAATATTTGGTATCAGATAAAGCTAGATAAAATTCTATATCACTATGTAAATTTTCAACCATTTATCTTGTCAGCTGACTCTGTAGTGACTTGTCAAAGTACAAAATTTATAGCAATTTTTTTAAAAAGCGAAAAAAGTAAAATTTTGCATTAAACGAGTCCGTAATTTCCAAATTTAACGTTAACAAAGTGGTATTTTAAGAATAAATCCTTCAACTTCAGGTATCTAAGTGTGTAAAAATGATGTAGTGTATTTGAAAATATGTGTAAAAGTTTTTTGACGATTTTTTTAAAAAAGGTACAAAATTGGCCTATTTTTAATGTTTCGTGAACCATAACTTCTAAGTTAATTTAGGTTGGGTTTTGAATCTTATATTTTCTAAAAGTATGAAATCTTAGCTTGATAATACAACAAAGAAAATTTGCGGTTTTGCTGCTCCAATTTTTGCTATTAACATTTTTCTGTTTGAAGTCGTTTTTTTTCAAAGTCATGTATTTAACAAAACTAACGTTCATTCAATGCTTACTATTGTTGTTATTGTTGTCGGAGATAGGTGCGTGAACAAGTTTCAGTCATCTTTATTCACGAAAGTGTTAAAATAGTTTTTTATAACTCCTGCAATACATAAATTTTTAATTCATGGTCCCAAAATTATAAAATATGCCCTTTCACCGATTGGAGAACTTTTAGAAGAAGCTCAGGAAGCCAGAAATAAGGATTTTAAAAATTATAGGGAACACTTCGCTCGCAAATGCAGCCGAGAAAAGTCGAATGAAAATATTTTAAATAGATTTTTTCTCAGTTCAGATCCATTCATATCTGGTATTAATGAACAAAATTTTCCGCTCAAAAGCAACAATTATCAAACCCCGAACTACAGCTTTTGCTATCGCCTATTATTTTTAAAGAAATACATGAAAGTGAGAGTAATGATAGCGAAGATTATGATGACGAAGGTGAGGATGAACATAATATGGTTTCTTTTTAAGTGTATGACAATTATTGATAAACAAAAAAAAAATTATAAAAATTTATTTCGTTACATTTTTAAAAAAGTTGTAAAATTCTCGAAATCCTTCAAAACCCAAAATCAGATTTTAAATTAAACTTATATTCATATTTATGCAAAATATATATTTTTTTTATTTTTTAGAAAGAAAACAATACCGGCTTTTGTTTATTTTTCATTTAAAAAAAAAAAAAACACTTTCTATTTAAAATTACGGCGAAAATTCTGAAACAAACTATAATTTTTCGAAAAAAAATGTCTATAAAATCGCAAAAAAAAGTTTTTTCCGTGTATCTTTTTTTCAGAATATGACTTTTTAGGCATATTTAACGATTTGAAAAATAAATTTCAAAAAAATTTAAATTGCGGCTCCCATGAATTAATAGCCACTTTCGGTGTGATCGAACCCACTGTGCACCGGCTCGAAAAGATCGCTCATCTCTAAATATAGTAGCCTCTTTTCGATATACCACCAACATTGTTTAAGAAACGTAATTTTTTTATTTTTATTTATTTATTTTAAATATTTTAATGTGTTTTTAGTTTCATTTTATAAAACATACCAATATTAGTGATCACCATTTTTATCTATTTAAAATGTAAAGGATGTAGTTAAGGGCAATAAACTTCAGATATAATTTTTGTTTAATTTTTTTCACTTGTTTTCATATTTATTATTTTACTTGTGCCAATTATGATGGTAAAACTTAAAATCAAAGAGCACACGTCTTTAGTGTAAAACAAAAATAAATTTAAAATGAATTTGGTTTTAACATTTTATGTTGCTTTAAGTTTTTTTGCAAGTATTTGTATGATATTCCTGTTAATGTATAAGATATTGGATAATTCTGGCACGTGTTATCACAAACATTTTTAATAATTAAAAATTATTGTTAAAAAAAATTTATCAGATAATGGGAAAGCACTTTGGTGTAACAAATTAATTAAAAACAAATCAAAATCCAAAAAATTAACTAATTCTGTGAAAAAAACTTTAAGAAATTTTCACCATTTATAGCTTTTAAGCTTTAAAAATTTTTATTTTACCAGAGTTGCATGTGAGTCTTATTTTCTATTAAAGATTTTTATAAGTGATAGTAATTTGATAATCTGTTGGTATTATTACATTATTTATAAACTATAAATACCTGAAATATAAATACATATTATTTTCAGAAAATATATTTTTATGTGTTTATGATTAGTGTTAGGTCAGCAAATTTTTTCCACTCGATTTTTTGACAATCAAATACGAAATGGTTTTATCGTTATCTTACAAAAATTAATGAAAATCTATGGACTTGTAAAATTTTCTTTACGGCCATATGCTTTCTTTGGGATTGTTAAGAACATTTATCTCTACATATTTTAATAATATAAAAAGGGTGTAATTTTTTTGTTTCTTTGCAACTCAATCATGCCTAAGCGGCTGCCAAAATGTAAATACAGGGACACTTATTTTGAAGAAGCCTTGTGTACATAATAATGTCAAAAGTTTGTAGAAAAACAAAAGTAGTCGGGCCAACGACCACAACAAACTAAACTAATAATACTGACACATCTACTGCACCGGTTTTTATAAAACTTTGGCCCTATTTTAATTAATTCAAGAATTATAGATCTGTATAAAGAATTAGATTTCTGTAAAACTTTCTGGTTTATATAATTATATATAATTAAACTCTTTGGACCGATATTTTTAATACACTAATTTTTAGAATAAATTCGGCGGTAAAATAGGCGATGTCATGTGCTTAAAAATTGATCGATAATTAAAAAAGTTTTTAAGGCATGAGTCAAAGTTTTCAAAGGAGGAAAAATAATAAATAAAATACGAATTAAAATTATATAAATCTAGTGTCATCCGATGGCCAAAACAAAATAAAAAAATGAAAGTAAATAATAGAATTATATAGTTATAAATGCAAATAAAATGAGAATAAGGGAACAATGAGTTGTATGTAGTTTAGTTCGGTCTAAGCAATAGCTAACAGAATATTAATCCAGTATTCAAATCCTAGTTAAAGTTTATTGAAAATGAAGAAATTGACATTCAACTTACAGTAGTACCAAATAGAAATCGCGAAATCGCAGCTGATTTCGAAAATGCATTACACTCGGCTAGTATCGGAATTATTTGATTTTTAATAAAAATGCTCATTCACAGCTATCACATTTTAATAATGAAGTTAAAGCCTAATAAAAAGACATATGTAATTATAAGTTATAAAAAAAGTTAAAATAAATAACTTTAAAATGTATTACAAACACATGGTTCAATGTAAAAAGTATGAATAGAAAAATTATTATCGAAAGTAATTGAAAAACAGAATGATAAATAAAATATATAACAATTTTAATAAATTAAGTGTCATCTAATGGGTGGCCAAAAGCAAAATAAAAATAAAATTAAATAATAGGAGCAACTATTGATATATGCGAATTGAATGAAAATAAGAGAACAAATAGTTGTATGTGGATTAAGTTCGGTCTAAGCAATATAGAATACTAGCTAAGCCCCGGTGTGCTTCGCTACTCCAATCATAGTAAAATTACAAAAATATATAAACAAAAGCATTGATATATTTTATAATTTACTGGTTGTCCCACATAAGTTGCAACAAATTATAAGTCAGCCCTACTCATTAATTAACATATACAAATTGGGAATTTACCAGGTTTATACTTTTGTTTAGCAAAAATTCTTTAGTTAGCAAAAATTCCTTTACAAGCTTCTGAAAAGTACCAAAATATAATTCTAGCCCTTTAGTACCCCTTAGCGCCAAATGTCCCAAAAAAATATTAACATATTTCGATAGCCTGGCGAATGCAATTTATATTATGTTTCTATCTTCATTGGTTTTCAAGTTACAAAAAGTAACAAAACATGATTTTATCCCTTTTTCCCTTTAGGGTCCAATAAAAAAAAGGACCCAAAACTGTACTCATATTTTTTAGGCCTGTCGCACCTAATTTGAATATTGTTCCTATCATTATTGGTTTAAAAGTTACAAAAAACGCCTAAAAAAATTAAAATATATTTTTAACACATTTTGCCCCCTTTGGGTCAAAAATTGAAAAAAGTACGAACAACGTATTTATCACCTATCACCTATTTACACCTATCGACCGCAACTTCAATAATGTTTCTATCTTAATTGTACCAAAAGTACCCGAAAGTACCAAAATATATTATAACCTTTTTTCCCCTTTCGGTCCAAAATTAAAAAAAAAAAACACCAGATACCTGTGTGTTTATTTTTTAAGGAAAACGCAAAACTTTTAAAATTTGGTTTATATCTTATATACTTCAAAAGGTAGAAGGTTACAGATTTTTCCCTTTTTGTCCCCTTTTTATCCCTTCACAGGCCGAATAAAAATTTATCTGTATTCAATAGTTCTAGACTTGAAGTAACTCCCTGTAAAAATTTCAAAAAGAAATCGATCCTATGGTATGGCCAGCTATAAAATACAAACATACATACACACATACATACACCCATTTTTTCTATAACAGATATATAAAGTCCAAATTTTACAGAATTCACAAAAACAACATTAACATTTAATAATAATTAAAAAATAAATAAATTTTTATCACTTTTTTTAATGTACAAAAAAATCCGTCTAGAAAAACTAATTTAAATTGAAACTCTAAACGTTTTATTTTTTACTTTCATCTAAATGTCAAACATCAGCTTTAGCTGTTGAATCAATATTTTTGTGAGAACAATCGTTAACATCTTTTGGTGCTAGAAAATCTTTAGCGTCCCAGGGTTGAGTTTCAGTGGTCCCTAAAAAGATATAAACTAAATTGCCAAAGAAGAAAATGACAGCAGTGATAATGAAAACAATTTGCCATTGTGAACGATTTGACTAAAAAAAGGAAAGAAAACAAAACCAGTTATTAAAAATTAATAAAACATTTTTCAAAATATACAAAACAAATCTTACCGAATCTGTGACAATAACACCTACAATCAAAGGAGATATTAGAGCCATAAAACTTGCTATGGTATTCGCAATTCCCATTAAAATGCCGGCGTGATTTGGTGATAAATCTAAAGTATTTAACGAATTTCCAATGACTGCGCCGCTATTGAAGCTCACCAGTAAAGTCATTAATACTATGGCCCAGGTTTTGTTGTTTTCGTCCAAGAAGCCAATGCCTATGAGGCCAGCTGCTGGTATCCAAAATGCTATAGTGTTAAAAGATTTACGTACTGCAGTAAGACTCAGGATTTTTTTACTCTGAAATATATTCGCCAACACAATAAAAATATACGACATGCCCCACTTGGCTAAGAAAGGCAAGGCCGAGAAAAGAGCATTACTTTTGATCTGCATTCTAAGCACACCATTCATGTATGATGGAATTTGTGTTTGTAAAATAGTTAAACCATAAAATTGTGCACAGCGGGTAAGCAGAACGGTTATAAATGGCACCGAAACCCAAATCGATTTCCATGGCACTGGAATTTTCGTTTTGTAAAAATCGCTCGAATGTTTCAATGATGATTCAATGTAGCATTTTTCATCTTCGGAAATAAATCTTGAAACAGTGGCATTATTGGAAGCAAAGATCCACCACAGAGCACACCATCCAAAACACAATCCAGATGAAATGTAAGAAATTCCCGGCCAGCCCAATGAACTTTCTGCTATAACACCACTTATGCTTAGAGCCAAAACTGTACCAAAGTCTATACCAGTATGGCTTAAAGCACTTAAGCGATTACGCTCCTGCGTTGGTGACCACTTAGCCAGATGCTCATGTATGCAGGGAAATAAAGACCCCTCGCATAATCCTTGCAAAACACGTATCACACAAAATGTTTTCCATCCTCCCCAGCCTACGCACCAGGGTATAAGAGCACTTAAAACAGCTGACAAAAACGTTGAAATACCCATAGTTATTTTGGCTCCAAAACGTTTACCTATAGCTCCCCCAGGAAACTGTGTGAGCACATAGCCCCAATAAAAACTTGAAATTACATAGGAGATTTCCTTTTCACTCCAATCAAATTCCTGTCAAGGAAAAATACATTAAAGTTAGTAATAGGAAAATAAGCATATCGTTAGCTAAGGCGCTAAAAACATTAATATTAAAAAACAAGTGTGATAATAATAGACGGTCAAGCCCGACCATATTATTCTCTACACCACATTGTTATGGTTTCAGAAATATGCCAATAATATTTGTATTTAATACAATATATTTTGGCTTAAAGATAAACATGTGTAAAAAATTCTGTGAAGAAGGAATAAAATTGGAACCAGTTACAGCCGAAATTGCTTATTCCGACTGGACATTTGTATAGACGCTATGGCACAAATGGACCAAATATTTCCACAAACAAAAATCTTTGTGACAGTGCCGAAAAACTTATCTTAATCGAATTTCATCAAAATATATTTTAAATTGCGTCCAGACGGATGGATGGACATGCTAACATCGATTCAGGAAGTGTTTCTGAGTCGATCGGTATACTTAAAGGTGCGTCTCAGGCCATTATTTTTGGGTGTTACCAACATCTGCACAAACGCATAATACCGCTGCCACGTATGTGGTGTGGGTATAATTATAAATCGATACTAACACGAATTCAAGTCTTTCTTATCAAAAGGTGCATTGAAACAAATGTCACGAGTAAATATTGCTTTAGTTTGTGCTGTAACATCCTTTAATATTAAAAAAAACTCTAACGTTTGGTTACAATGAAGCTAACGATATTATAGCGATATCAATTTACAAATTTTTAAAATAATTTTTAACAGCATACCGGAAATTCGGGATTGGTGATGGCTGCATTTGTCATTGCTACAACGGCAACTCCAATATTTAGACGACTTGTGTAGACCACTGTAAAATTCAAGAAAATCAATAGGGCTTGCACGTGTCGTATTCCAAAAACAGGTCCTGCAAAAAAAATGTAAATATTGTGTAAAAAAAAATCCAGTAACGTAACTTCAAAACTAGTAGGTTTTAGTTGTTTGCTGGTGCTATTTCCTATTTAACCACTGCTAATACGCATAGAAAATAATAATAATCATTTTAACCTCAAAATTTGTTTGATATCACTAAAAAAGGGTTCAAACAAACAAATCTAAAATTCAATACTAATAAATTAAAGTTTTATTTCATATTTTTTTTGTTTTTGCAATTTTTTATGTTTCTTTCAATTTCTTTATGTTTGTTTAATGCATAACAAGTCTCAACCACGACTCGAAGCATGGGTCATTTGCCAAGGATAGAGTATCCATTTACCCAACAAGGCATTCTATTTTTGAAAGTGTTAAATTTTATTTTATTTTCTTGCCTCCATATTCAAAAATTTAACTCCAGCGACTAAACTTGAGGTGAGCTTTGCATATGCATATAAAGCTTTAAGTAAAATTCAAGCTTTTATTAAAAGAATTTGTAAACAAATATTATTGTTGGCATTTACTTTTTAAAAACGATTCAAATTTTAATTGAGACAATTAAATTTTTAATTAAAAATACAAAATTTTTTTAAATAATGTGTTAAATGAAAAAATTTTGGGAATATTTTTTTTCTGTGCGGTTACATTCAGCTTATAACAAACAATAAACCAAACATAAATAAGAGTTTAAGTTTCGAGAATGAATTGCTTCGTTCGCCTGAGGTGCCAGATGCAACGCTTGGTTTAGTATACGATTTTTTTATTGTATATTTTATTGTTTTGTTTTCTGTACTTAACCCTTTACACAGTGGTAAGGGTAAATTTTTTTAAAAAAGCACCAACAACATTAATATTTTTTCGAGACTAATCGAACGCAATTTGAGTTATGGTTCTACCTTTATATATTTAGAAGTACCAAGAAGTACCTTAAAAGTACCAATGTAGAATTTGCACCCTTTTTGCTGTCTTTTAAGGTTCAATTAAAAAAATACAAAGGATATATTCATATTTTTTCCAGACCAAATGTAATTCTAATTATGTTTTTTCTTACCTTAATGGGCTTACTAGCTACAAGGGGTATCTAAAAAGTCCAACCCCAACTGTAAAAGGGAAAAAGAAAATCAAAACAGCTTAAAGCGTAAATGGATTGTTAGGTTTTAAAAAAAACTATTGAATGCTTTTGTTTGTTTATAGTAATTCTCAATAAGTTAACTGAGGTAACTATATAATGGCAAAAAAAATATTAATGAGATTTTTTAAAAATGTGGTTGAAGTCTACTGACGATTTAGTGTAAGAACCAATGAAATGCATATAGATAAACTTAACCTACAGCAAACGCTATAAATAAACTAAGGAAACGGGATTAAATCTTGCATAAAATTTTAAATTTTGATGTTCTAGGAATATGTTTGAGAGAGAAACCTATGGGGATCTGTGATACATTTTATTCCTCTAAAAGCGACTCCGGGGAAATTGGTGAGACTTTTACCCTAATTTTTAAAAATTTTGTATGGCAACTCTCTTAGGTGATAGAAGTAGGGGTAAGTATATTCTAGAAATATGTTTGGGAGGGAAAACTAATGAGGGGCTGTGACATAATTTGTGCCTTTATGGGCGACTTCGGGGAAGTTGTAGTAGTTTTTACCCTATTTTTTTAACTTTTTAATTGGGGTCGGTCTTACATTTTACCCTTGTATGAGTGCCCTGGAAGCTGTGGGAGCGATTTAAGAAAATTAATCTTTGTATGGCAATCCTGTCGGGGGCAGAGATAGGATGTAAGTATGTTTTAAAAAAATTTTCGTGAGGAAAAATTAATTGGAACCGGGCTTTCATTAAACATTGTACGAGGCAACTCAGGGGCAGTTGTAGAGGTTTTAATGTACAAATTTTAGAGAAATAAACAGAGGGATGGGGTCGCAAATGGATCTTAAAATATATTACGACTAAAAGGTAATTTTCCACCCTTTGCCGTAATAAAACATGGCTGAAGTCAACCATAACAGAAGACAAGCTTAACGGCTTAGCATTGTTGCATAGACAAAATAAAATTGAAATTAACGCAAATGTCGGGCTTAACAAATTTGCCGGAACAGAAAACTATAAATTATTAATTAAATAAATATGTTTTTTTTGACTTTTATTTAATTATAGTTATTTTAAATGAATTAAACATTTTTGTTGAGTTTTTGTTATAATAAATCGCTTAAAGCTAGTTTTTAAATTCGGAGATTCATTTAAAATGTTGAGAGTTTTATGTTTCGAAAACTATTGTAGCTATGCACTTTAAGCTCACCACAAATAATTATTATATTTACAATTCGAAAACAACTTGCCTAAATCAGGTGACTGGGTAAACAAAAACAAAAAGCTAATGTTTTGTGGTAATGAAAAGTCTACGCAAAGTTAACTTGCACATTCTTGTTTTAAATATTCTTCTAGGTATATTTTGAAAGTTCTAAGCTTACCTGCCATGGCGGCAAATTAAGCCAATCAATAGCAATTGAAATTCCCATATTATGTGCTGTTTATAGAACACCAACGGGGAAAAGTCTTGAATGTTTTGTAGATATTTTGTTACTGTAACACAACCAAACCACTTGCAAAACGTTCAGGACGTTTCGTCTTTCGTAAATCATTCTCTCAGTAAATCATAGAAAAGTTGTCACATTATCGACGCCCTAATTTTCAACACGATGTCCTACTATGCTTATTGAGTTTGTGTTTTGACTTATTTACATTTTTTTGTTGAAAGGCTTTCCGCCAAATTTGTGATATATTTTTTTTAAACATAATATTGTCTTTTATTAGAATTTTACATTAACCCACATAACATTTTCATAAGGCACTTCCACAAACAACACCTACTCTACATGACTGTTTTGGGGTGACTGGAGTTATTCTTATCGAAATTATAACCAAAATGTTTAATAAACCTTACGTTTGACATTCAATTTATTTTAGTAGCATTTTATCTTTAATAAAGTGTACTCTAGTAAGAGTAAGATTTCTATAACAAATTTTTTGATGTTGTTAGAATTTATCTTTATTATACCACTGTTAAGCAAAAACAAGTTGTCAAACTGATTAAACACAAACATAAACGCATTTACACTCTGTTATATAAATATGCTTTCACCCTTGTATTTTTATACCCATCACATTACTGAGATATAACCATATAAGTTTTTCATTCCATTTTTAGTTTCCTTAATATCCATTTCCGAACCTATAAAGTATATATATTCTTGATCTATATAAAGAGGAAAGTCAATTTAGCGATGTCCGTCAGTCCGTTAGTCGCTTAAAATTAACTTTCTAAAGCCACTTGACAGACAGTTCTCAGACCTGTTTGTGGTATCAAAACATTAGGAACACTTGCAAATTTTTTTCTGTTTAACTTCAGTAAAATCGCCTAATATCCGACAGAAACATAAGCCAGTACCCACGACTACCTCTGTTTATTTCTTTAAAATTGTTTAAAACCACTGCCCCGTAGTTGCCCCTACACGGGTGCAATGTAAATCCAACTTCCACTGATTTTTCCTCACAAATAATTTTGTGGAACATTCTTAAACCCTATCTCCGCCCCTAACACGGTGGCCATATAAAGTTTGATTGTTTTTCAATATTTTTTATATCACTCTCACAGCTTCCAAAGTTCTCCTACAAAGGTCAAATGTAGGACCGACCTAAATTAATTTTTGCTTTCACACAGTTCTGTAGAGCATTCTTACCCCCTAACTCCTGCCCCTAACAGGGTTGCCATACAAAATTTTAAAAAATTTAGTGTGAAAACTTCTACAACTTCCACGGAGTTGCCTTTAAAGGAATAAAATGTATCACATGTTTTAACCGAGGTTATAGCTAATGGATACCGTATATTACTAGTCAATTTGAAAAATTAAAAGCTACTGTTTGTGGTGATGATCGGCCCTCCCTGAATAGGCACTTTGGGCTATAACTCCGACTAGAACATTACTCTATGTTGACAAAAAATTTTCATATGTGTCTAACTTTATATCCCTAATATACTCAACAAAAATGTAATCGATCCCTTTCTTGACACAACTCCGTTACAAATGTCCCCCGGAAAAGGCATATTTGGCTATTATTGACTCAAACATTTCTTTATTTTGACAAAAAATCGAAATGAATTGAAACACCCTTGTTGAGTTTTGGTTTTCATAAACTGCTAAAATCTAATTTGTAAATTGTGTGCTTCAATCAATTTTGCCTATTATAATGACCAAATGCCGCCCTTAATGTGTAATGTGTAGTATAATGTATTAAATGTTTTTTCTTTCTTTTACCTTTCTGTTGAACCGCAGTCATTGCTAATGATTGATATTTTGCACAATTTTTTTACAATTATTACCAAAACGAAAAAATACGTCCCAAGCGCACGGCTTACTTAACAAATATTAAACCCATCTACATTTTTACATGATGTCAAAGTTTTGTTTTAGTTTTTTCGCTCTTTTTTCTAACATTTATCTAACAAATTTTGAAACCATGCGGCTATTTTTGTAATCTTTACACCCGTGCAATTTAAATATGATAAAAAAAAGGTGACAGCCACCTTCTATTGTCTGTAAATATAGACGACATATGTAAATATTTGACGCAATGTTCACTCATTTGTTGATTACCCAACATAAAAACGCTTTTCATTTGGCAGTGACAAACTTAATTAATAACTCTTTACTAACATATTGTAAAAGGCAAAGATTAAACAAAACTTTTCAACAGCATATTCATACGGTAATAAAAACCACTTGTTACGCGCGGGCAATCAGACTGATGCAAACTTTGTGGCCAGCTTCTGGACAACAAAAGTCAAGAGGCATGAAAAAGATTTTACCCGCTAGCTCTTTGGTAGAAGTAGTTCTTAACCCGTGTCCCGAGTCGCGTAAGCATATAACATACTCTGCTCATGCCATCAAATTACCAGAGAGTATGCAAAAACATATGAACAAAAAAAAACATTATAAAAAAAAAACATAACAAGGTGACGTGTCATGTAGGGTACAATTCTCCCACCCATTATAATTGTAACGCCTAGACAGATACATTACCCATAGTTTTAATTCTGTCCCTTAAAATTTTTATTACCTTGAACTATCTAAATCTTGCCATGGGTGTCATTCCCATTAAGTGAAACGTTTAGTGATTCATTTTTATACAAAAATTCATTGATAACATTTTATTTTAAAGAAAAGAAAAAACAAAACAAAACAATATACAATAAAAAAACAGATCGATCAAAACAGAATAAAAATATAATATTTTGTTTATTCTATCGTTTAATAAATAGAAAATAAATATATGTATAAGTAGGAATGAACAAAAATGATATCTCTAGAGAGTGGAGATTATCACACGAAAGAGCAAGGGGGACAAAATGGCAACGGACTAACAGAAAATTAAATGAGTAAAAATATCAATTCCATTTATGATAGGTAAAGCATATGAAATTATTAAACAGTAGTTCTAAATTATTCAATATATTTACTCACAAAACCAATGTTCCATAATCGCTGTCTCCTCGATGATGATGGGCCCAGCATTCAGAAGCACATGTCGATGGTGTTTTTGTAATAATTTATATTAAAGATATTAGTTTTGCAAATAAAAAAAAAAGCGATAATGCAATAAAAAAATAATACTAGTCAAGAGATATTTTTACCCTCACAAAAAAAATGTTAGTTCTAAGAATATGTTTAATGTTATAAAGGTAGTTGATAGCTAAGCTTACATTATAATGTTTTAATTTTTCAATTGTAATTAAAGGTTTACAATTTTTGTTAAGATATTTTTATAAGTTTACTTTAAATAAATAACTTTAGTTTTAATATATATCACATTATATGATTTTTTTATTTTATATTTCATAATTTTGTATAGTCAGGAATAATTTAAGGTTAGGGCATAATTAAAGTGCATAATAGTTTTAAAACAATTGAATATTTTATTGCACAAGGCTTTTAGGTTAACTTTCGTAAGCAAAATTTTTTTTTTTACAATTTTTATGTAACTAATAGAGCACGCTTTAGAAATTTAACCGTTTTTAAAGATATTAGAAATCTTAATTTTATACACTTTTATACACAATTTTTTTTTTTTTTTAAATTTTAATTTCAATATTTGAACTGACTTTGGTCATGAAGTTACCAGATAAAAGTTGACTCCACTTTTTCTTCTAATTGGCTCTGCTGTGTAAATCCTATTTAAAGATTGTGGAGAAATGCATGCTTTCCTGATCGCTTACCCACTTCTTAGGTTATAAGTTCAGATGGATTTGCTTAGATTGATCTCGCCTCGTGTACAGCAGCGTTAAGTTTTAGGAACAAAACTCCAAAATTGCTGTCAGACATAACTTTTGTCTTATTTGAAAAAAATGGGAAAGGATCGTTTAGATCCTTAGAATTATTTAATTAAATTATTTAAATTGACTTCTGCACTTTACAAAAAAACTTGGTTTAACTTTACTCGACCACTTTTAGAATCTTAATGCCAAAACGAGTTTTTGAAAAAGCTGTACGTAGCTTAGTTAATTTCTAAAAAAAAATTCTTCGTGGCGTGATTTTTAACAATAACTATTTACAGTTTTAATAAAGCAATTTACCATTTACATATATTGAAAGAAGACAAAAATATTTCTTCTTATCTCTTATCAAATGGTATGTATATTTCAGTTAATGAAAGATATACAATGTAACAAACATACTTTTGTGAGAGAATTTTGTTAGGTAAAAAAACTAGCCAAAAAAATGTAGCATGCGATCTTATAGGAGAAGAACCCTATTTTACAACTTAAATTTTTCTTAATTCCTGTTTAATAAAATTTGTAAAGGCAAAGAAATTGTGTTACGTTGGCCGCAATTTTTATGCCCTAAGATTGAAACTTGAATAATTTAAGGTTTTACAAAAATCGTAACAGCACTGCTTCGTTCTAAAAATGCGAAAAATTGTGGACGAACAGGAAAAAAGATTTTTGTACAAAATTTTTTTGGGCGATTGCTTCCAAAGAGGTCTGGGCAAAAGTTTTGATATCGAATTGTGTGGCACGACCCACGAAAAGCCGGGCAACATTTAAATCTTTAAGTCAGATGCATGGTACTTTCCCACATATTGACCTTTAAGATCCTCAATTTCATAGAGATTATGGCCTACTTTAGATTTTATTCGGCACTTTATAAATTTTGGCATAAACTTCTTATTAACATGCTTAGACTTATCGCTCAGTGTATGGTTTTTTCTAAATACTATTTGGCCTTCCGAAAAGCTAATAGGCTTACTTCGCAAATTATAAACTCTTGAAGATTTTTCATGGGCTTTATCCAGATTTTTCTTGATCTCGTTACGAATGCTAGTCATTTTGTCAACATTACTGTCTATGCAAAAATCTTCCCCGGATTGACATCCTAATTTGTCCAAAATTTTATATGCTGAAGCATGTTGTATCATGTTTTGACCGAATGTTGCAAAGTAGGGTGAACATTTAATGGAGGTGTGGTAATCACTTCTAAGTATAGTCAAAATCTGAGGAATGTATCTGTCCCAATTCTTATGATCCTTATGATCTTTTAAAAAGCATCGTATTTTAGTAACTATTTCTCGGTTAACACGCTCAGAAGCATTAGAGTGGGGAGCATAAAAACCTGTTGTGATGTGCTCTATACCGTATAAAAAAAAAAAATCAGTCATTTCTTTCGAAACAAATTGTTTCCCGTTGTCGCTGTGAATAACGCGCGGTACACCAAACGTTGGAAAAACTTCAGTTTGTAAAAAGAGGATGACGTTTGCTGAAGTTGCAGATTTTAAAGGTTTAAGGAAAATAAATTTTGTTAAATGATCTAGGCAAATGAAGATGACTGAATTTTTAGAACTTGTAAATGGATAGGGACCGAGGAAGTCACAGTAAAATCGCTCAAAAGGCCTATTTGTGATGTATTGTTTCCCCATAGTAGGCCTAGATACTTTATTGTCAGATTTAACACACTTACACACATCACAGTTTTTAACGTATAATTTTATGTCATTAACCATCGTAGGCCAGAAGTATTTTTGCCTAACTCTATACAATGTTTTTGAAAACCCTCCATGACATGCAAGTTCAGAGTCATGTGCCGATTTTATAACGTCCGTTATTAAAGGTTTTGGCAGCCAGAGACGCCAAAGACTGTCTTCTTCATTTGTAACTCCTGTTCTAAATTTTACACGTTTAAGTATAAAATCCCCGGACACACAAAGATCTGGTAAAATTTCACCCTTTTCTTCTATAGTCTTTTTCAATTTATTATACTCCTCATCATTGAATTGACAGGATAGCAAATCAGTTTCAAAGTTTTTGTGTGATAAAGTTACTTCATCCACATCTACCCGAGATAAACAGTCTGGTACTATGTTAAGAGAACCTTTCCTGTGTTCAATCCTAAAATCGTATCGCTGAAGTTTTAGGCTCCATCGAGCTAAGCGCCCACTTAAATCCCGTTGGGACATTAGCCATTTCAATGAAGCGTGGTCCGTAATTATCCTAAAAGGTAACCCATCAATATAAGGCCTAAACTTACTAACGCATACCACAGCCGCCATGCACTCAAGCTCTGTTATGGTATAATTTTTCTGTGCCTTATTTAACTTTTGAGAAACATAAGCGATTGGGTGTTCCTTCCCTTCTTCATCATATTGAAAAAGAACTCCTCCTACACCAACAGTTGATGCGTCACATTGAATAATAAATTCCTTCTTAAAATCTGGTTGTGACAAGACAGGGGCAGAAGAAAGTGCTGATTTAAGGTTCTCAAAGGACTTTATTCCGGCTTCAGTCAAAGAAAAAATTTTTCTAGATTTCTTTAAACAGTCAGTTAATGGACCGGATAGATCGGAAAAGTTATTAATGAATGACCTATACCAATTAGCCATCCCTATAAATCTGCGGAGTTGTTTGGGACTTTTTGGGACAGGAAACTCTTTTATGGACTTTATTTTCTCCGGATCAACTTTCAAGCAACCGTTACCAACAATGTACCCTAAGTACCTTATTTCTTTCTGGCAAAATTTGCTTTTGCTAACGTTTATTGTCAGATTTGCCATTTTTAAACAATTGGCCACTTCGGACAAAAGATCTATATGTGATTTAAAATCAGAGCTACATACCAGCAGATCATCTAAATAAATGAAAACATTTTCTCTAAATCGCGACGGTATAACTTTATCCATGAGCCTACTCATGGTCTGAGGACCATTACAAAGTCCAAAAGGCATATATTTATATTGGTAAAGTGGCTTACCCGGTATAGCAAAAGCTGTTTTCTCTTCAGACGATTCTGACAGTCGAATTTGCAAAAACGCATCCTTCAGATCTATTCCAGTTATAAAAAAGGTGTCTTTAAGTCTACTAAGTAAACCGTTAATATGTGGGAGAGGGTAGGAATCCTTTTTCGTAACGGAATTTAATTTTCTAGAGTCAATGCAGAGACGTACTTTTCCTGGCTTCCTTACTAATACCGCAGGAGAACACCAGGGGGAGTTAGACTCTTCTATAACACCCATACTCAATAAACGATCTATTTCCTTATAAGCTTCCTCTTGACGAGGGGGAGAAAGAGGATAATGTTTGCACTTGATTGGCACTGCATCCCCAGTGTCTATATGATGCTCTAATAAATTCGTGCATCCTAACCCTTGTCTTTCGTAAGATGGAAACTTTTGAATAGTTTGCTCAAGAATTAATTTCTGTTCGGGTGATAAATTGTGAAAGTTTTCGCAAGAATTAGCTTCCTTATTAAGTGCAGCTATTGAGGAAAAGGGTGATGGTATTATTTCTGGTGCTATTGCAAAGGCACGCCAAAAATTTGTGCCTAAATAAGCCTGCTGATTCAACGATGGTACTATATAAAAATTAATATTTCTAGTCACTCCTTTGTAATGAGTCGGTAAGCAACAGAATCCTACAATATTTTGTTTTGAGCCGCTGGCAGTAGAAATTGACGAACTTATGCTTTTAAACGAAATATTATTTCTTTCTAAAAATGCCAAACTATTACGTCCTAAAACAGACACATTTGCCCCAGAGTCTAGTAAACCGACTATCGTTTCACCAAAAATTTTCACATTCGCATATGGCCTGTCATCGGTATTATCAAGAAAAGTTGATTCTATTAATTTCATAAAACATCTTCGCTTTTTGTAGCGTATTCGGCATTTGGCAATTCTATGTAATTTATTATTGCTAATTTTAGGAGCAAAACTTCCTTCTAATGTAAAAGGTTCTGGGGCTTGAGTCGAAATATTACTCCAATTTTTTTCTGTAAAGTCAGGGTAAGTAATTGCTTCATCACTTTTATGAAAATTACGATTTTTTTCGGAATAAGAATCTAAATTATACTCGGGGGTTTTGTAGTTGGACGAGTGTCCCCGGTCGCCAGATCGCCCATTTTCTGGTTTCCCTGAAAACCATGATTGTTAACACAGTTGGGGGTTAAAACACCTTTAGCACCACATTTAAAACAAAATGGCTTTTCAATAGGTCTGGTACAATAAATATATGAGTGGCCGTATAACAAACAATTCCAACACTTTATGGTTGAAAAATCATATTTGTTTGCGTTTCTCGTGTATCTTAAGGCCTCTAGTTGTGGATCTCCAATATCCGTATTATCTTCTTCAGGAGATGAGAGATCCATCTCACTGACATTACGAGCATTTACCAAATTCGGGTTTTGAAATTTCGTATCCCGAAGGACTTTTTCTGCCTTACGGGCTATATCCCTAAATTCGTTCAAATCACGAGAACTGGCATTAAACAATAAAAAGCGTAAGTTTGAATTCAAATTCCTTTTAATTATATCTATCAATGCAGAATCGGGCAAGGGATTTTGTAATCTCAAGTTCATTGAAACGACCGAAGTATGGAAGTCATCATAGCTTTCCTTATAATTTTGTTTCCGCAAAGAAATTTTAAAAATCATTTCGTGGTCTGATTCAGCATGGTCGAATTCTTTAGTCAATGCATGACGAAGTAAAGGGTAGGTAACAGCTCGGTTTTGCCTGGTAAAAAGCCAATACCACTGTTCGGCTTTGCCCTCCAGAAGAACGTGGAAATTTGATAGCAAATGTTCGTCAGAACATCTGGACCTTGCTGAAAGTGTTTCCACTTTAAACAAAAAGTCAGACACAGAGCCGGTGCCATCAAATGAAATTTTCCACTTTTCTAGTTTTACATTACTGGCATTATCATTATGCATATTATGCTGAATGTTATGAGCTCGAAGAGCATTGGAATTAGGGGTATTTGAGTTTGGGTAAATCTGTAAAAATTCCGGTGGTCTGTTAGCGCTAGCCATATTAACACTTCCAGCCTGAGAGATGCTTTCCCTTATTGAGCTTAGTTCCCTTTGAAACTCTTCTCTCGTATTTCTCATTGTCTGCTCCATTAGAGCAATCAGCGAGTTCATTGAATTTTCTACGCCTGAATTTGGCGCAGTGCCAGCGTTATCCGGATGTCGTGGCAGTTCCAGTTGGAAATTTCTACCAGCATTAATACCAGAGACTGATTCTCTCTCAGTAGAAGGTATAAAAGTCTGAGCTAAGGGGGGTAAATTTTGATTTTCAACTAATTGAATATCCTGGAAAAGAGCTTGCGAGGATAAATTGTCCACACTAGGAGCTCGTTGTGTAGGCCCAGTTTTGGGCGCTACAGGAGATCGCACTACCTTAGGTCTAGCACCAAAAGCGTTAGGATCCGTTGTATCAATAGGTATATTGTTCCGAGAGGCCGAGGTGTGTCTAGAACCTCTAGAAGAGCCGTTTGCCTGGCCTGATAGAGAACTTCGAGTATTCATTATTAATTTGATCAATTAAACTAATCTTCATAAATAAGCCAAATTTATTACTAGCAAAAACTTTCCCTATCTTTATCTTTTTATAAAAAAATATGGATCGTAGTCTTTTTTTTTTTTTCTTATGCAATTAAGGGTGATAATTATTTTTGATTCCAAAGTATATGGTTCTTGTAAAAAAAATATCTTCAATAAAATTTGTAGGTTGTTTTCTTTTTCTTAATATCAATCTTTTGGGAAAACAAACCATGACAATAAGTAAACATTCAAGGCAAAAAAAAATTTCTTTATTCAAGCAAAAAGTGCAGCATATTTTACATTTCACTATGTCATATAAAACACGGATCTACTTCTTGCTTAAATATTATAAAACTCATTCGATGTAAACCAATAATATGCAACGTTAAAACTTTTACACAAGTTATTAAGCGGACTCTATTAACATTTACATCGCAATGATGTTGATGATGATAATGAAGATTAAGCTAATTAAGTGCAACAGTATAAAACCTTATCTTTAGTTTATATAACTGGACTCCTTAAGGTAGCAAAACCTTTTAGTTGGTTAAATTAAAAAAAATACAAAATTTCAGTTTGTTGCAAATGGATTCGTAGCTTATCAACTATATGAAAACTATGACTCACAAACGAAATTTAGTATCGTAGATGTTAATAAACACTCTGGTTTAAAAGAAATTTTTAACCAAAATAATGTTTTTCGAAAATTTCAAAAGATCGTATTGGCCTATAAAAAGGCTTTCCGTTGGGCGCCATATATGTTACGCGCGGGCAATCAGACTGATGCAAACTTTGTGGCCAGCTTCTGGACAACAAAAGTCAAGAGGCATGAAAAAGATTTTACCCGCTAGCTCTTTGGTAGAAGTAGTTCTTAACCCGTGTCCCGAGTCGCGTAAGCATATAACATACTCTGCTCATGCCATCAAATTACCAGAGAGTATGCAAAAACATATGAACAAAAAAAAACATTATAAAAAAAAAACATAACAAGGTGACGTGTCATGTAGGGTACAATTCTCCCACCCATTATAATTGTAACGCCTAGACAGATACATTACCCATAGTTTTAATTCTGTCCCTTAAAATTTTTATTACCTTGAACTATCTAAATCTTGCCATGGGTGTCATTCCCATTAAGTGAAACGTTTAGTGATTCATTTTTATACAAAAATTCATTGATAACATTTTATTTTAAAGAAAAGAAAAAACAAAACAAAACAATATACAATAAAAAAACAGATCGATCAAAACAGAATAAAAATATAATATTTTGTTTATTCTATCGTTTAATAAATAGAAAATAAATATATGTATAAGTAGGAATGAACAAAAATGATATCTCTAGAGAGTGGAGATTATCACACGAAAGAGCAAGGGGGACAAAATGGCAACGGACTAACAGAAAATTAAATGAGTAAAAATATCAATTCCATTTATGATAGGTAAAGCATATGAAATTATTAAACAGTAGTTCTAAATTATTCAATATATTTACTCACAAAACCAATGTTCCATAACCGCTGTCTCCTCGATGATGATGGGCCCAGCATTCAGAAGCACATGTCGATGGTGTTTTTGTAATAATTTATATTAAAGATATTAGTTTTGCAAATAAAAAAAAAAGCGATAATGCAATAAAAAAATAATACTAGTCAAGAGATATTTTTACCCTCACAAAAAAAATGTTAGTTCTAAGAATATGTTTAATGTTATAAAGGTAGTTGATAGCTAAGCTTACATTATAATGTTTTAATTTTTCAATTGTAATTAAAGGTTTACAATTTTTGTTAAGATATTTTTATAAGTTTACTTTAAATAAATAACTTTAGTTTTAATATATATCACATTATATGATTTTTTTATTTTATATTTCATAATTTTGTATAGTCAGGAATAATTTAAGGTTAGGGCATAATTAAAGTGCATAATAGTTTTAAAACAATTGAATATTTTATTGCACAAGGCTTTTAGGTTAACTTTCGTAAGCAAAATTTTTTTTTTTACAATTTTTATGTAACTAATAGAGCACGCTTTAGAAATTTAACCGTTTTTAAAGATATTAGAAATCTTAATTTTATACACTTTTATACACAATTTTTTTTTTTTTTTAAATTTTAATTTCAATATTTGAACTGACTTTGGTCATGAAGTTACCAGATAAAAGTTGACTCCACTTTTTCTTCTAATTGGCTCTGCTGTGTAAATCCTATTTAAAGATTGTGGAGAAATGCATGCTTTCCTGATCGCTTACCCACTTCTTAGGTTATAAGTTCAGATGGATTTGCTTAGATTGATCTCGCCTCGTGTACAGCAGCGTTAAGTTTTAGGAACAAAACTCCAAAATTGCTGTCAGACATAACTTTTGTCTTATTTGAAAAAAATGGGAAAGGATCGTTTAGATCCTTAGAATTATTTAATTAAATTATTTAAATTGACTTCTGCACTTTACAAAAAAACTTGGTTTAACTTTACTCGACCACTTTTAGAATCTTAATGCCAAAACGAGTTTTTGAAAAAGCTGTACGTAGCTTAGTTAATTTCTAAAAAAAAATTCTTCGTGGCGTGATTTTTAACAATAACTATTTACAGTTTTAATAAAGCAATTTACCATTTACATATATTGAAAGAAGACAAAAATATTTCTTCTTATCTCTTATCAAATGGTATGTATATTTCAGTTAATGAAAGATATACAATGTAACAAACATACTTTTGTGAGAGAATTTTGTTAGGTAAAAAAAACTAGCCAAAAAAATGTAGCATGCGATCTTATAGGAGAAGAACCCTATTTTACAACTTAAATTTTTCTTAATTCCTGTTTAATAAAATTTGTAAAGGCAAAGAAATTGTGTTACGTTGGCCGCAATTTTTATGCCCTAAGATTGAAACTTGAATAATTTAAGGTTTTACAAAAATCGTAACACACTTGGTCCGCTTTTCTTATCACGATTGTAAAGTCTGGTGTTCAAGTGAATGTTCTTGTTCTATTTGAACTGTTTTTATACCCTTCACATACATAAGTGATAAGGGTATATATAAGTTTGTCATTCCGTTTGTACTTTCTTTATTACCCATTTGCGAACCCATAAATTATATATATTCTGGATCCTTTTAGATAGGGAAGCCGATTTAGACATGTCCGTCAGTCTGTCTGTCCATGTTATGGTTAAATTGAACTTTCTAAGGCCACCCGACATCGCATAGACACTTAAATGGTATCAAACTGTCAGAAATATCCGCTAAAAAGTCGGTATTGAAACTCAGTAAAATCGCCTGATAGCTGACCAAGATATAAGCCAAAAAACAAGACTAACTCCTATTTTTATGTACATATGTATGTAATAATAAATAAAAACATCAAAAACAGAAAAAACAGAATCAGTCATGTTGATATTATTGAACCACACCTAAAACGAACATTTTATTAGTATTAGTATTAGTACATATTACAGGGTTGCCATACAAAGCTTTATTAAAAAAATTTTTTTAGATCGCTCCTACGGCTTCCAGGGTTCTTCTACAAAGGTAAAATGTAGGACCGACCCCAATCAGCTTATCCACCCAAACATTTTTGTGGAACATACTTACCCTCTATCTCCAGTCCCTTACATGGTTGCCATTCAAAATTTTAAAAAATAAGGTAAAAACTGTTACAACTTCCCCGGGATCGCCCCTAAAGGAATAAAATGAATCACGGACCCCCACTAGTTTTTCCTCCCAAACGTATTCCTACAGTATACTTACCCCCTATCTCAAAGCTTTAAGGGGGTTGCCATACAAAATTTACAAAAATGATGTAAAAATGCCCGACCCCCTCTCCCCTAGTTTCTTCTCCCAAACATATGCCTAGAACATACTTATCCCCTACCTCCACGCCCTTAAGGGGGTTGCCATACAAAATTTACAAAAATGAAGTAAAAATGGCCACAACTTCTTCAGAGTTGGCCTTATAACAATACAGTGTACGACCGACCCCTATTATTTTCTTCTCCCAAACATACTCCTGGAACATACTAACCCCCTATCTCCACGCCCTAAGGGTGTTGCCATACACAATTTACAAAAATTATGTCGAAATGGAAAAAACTTCTACGACTGACCCCCCCTCCCCTAGTTTCTTCTCCCAAAAATATGCCTAGAACATACTTATCCCCTACCTCCACGCCCTTAAGGGGGTTGCCATACAAAATTTACAAAAATTAAGTAAAAATGGCCACAACTTCTTCAGAGTTGGCCTTATAACAATACAGTGTACGACCGACCCCTATTAGTTTCTTCTCCCAAACATACTCCTGGAACATACTAACCCCCTATCTCCACGCCCTAAGGGGGTTGCCATACACAATTTACAAAAATTATGTCGAAATGGAAAAAACTTCTTTAGAGTCGGCCTTAGAGCAAAAGTGTTTGACCGACCCCTATTAGTTTCTTATCCCAAACATATTCCTAGAACATACTAACCCCCTTTCTCCACGCCCTAAGGGGGTTGCCATACAAAATTTACAGAAATGGTATGAGAATGCCCACTTCTTCTTCAGAGTCGGCCTTAGAGCAATACAGTGTACGACCGACATACCTACAAAATTAAATATTTGTTAAAGTGAATGCCAATTTTTTTATAGTCCGCTGGGCTCTTGATATTACCTGTATGAGTGTACCCAGAGCTGTGTAATCAAAATTTTTGTGAGAATAATCGTTAGCCTGTTTACAAAACTTGAGCATGTTTTGCCTTTTGAACTTTTCGAACTTAAGACCACTTCGATGTCATTTTTTTTTTCATTTAGGTCGTGACTCAATTTGACGGTTAAGTATATCAGCTGATTTTAGTTATTTTTCATGTATTTTCGTTTCTTCGCGTACCTGCTTGTACAAATATTCGGTCGCAAATAATTTTAACTAAGTTTTTGTGCATTTTACGTTTATTTACATTTAAGTTTAAATAAATAAAATAAAAATAAGTTATATAACACATGTTTCGTTGTACCAAAATTTAGTTGTAAATAAATAAAAAAATGTAATAAAGATATATATTAAATAATTTTGTTTTTCGTATAACAAATATTCTGCCGCAAAGAGAGCATTTGAATGATTCTGCCTTGACGACGGCATCTAAAAAAATAAAATTAATTATCAAGCTGCGGGCAGCCTACGTCACAATAAAAAATTCGAATGAATTTTAAAAGCAATATATGTATGTGATCAACTTGGAAGTAAAAGATTTTAAGTGACTGCAGCGTTAGATGCTAGGAAATCTTCGGCGTCCCAAGGTTGAGTTTCAGTGGTCCCTAAAAAGATGTAGACTAAATTGCCGAAAAAGAAAATGACAGCACTAATAGCGAAAACAATTTGCCATTGTAAACGACTTGACTGAAAGTAGAAAAGAAGATAAAACCAGTTATTAAATAAAATTTGTTTTAAATATACAAAACAAATCTTACCAAATCTGTGACAATAGCACCTACAATCAAAGGAGATATAAGAGGCATAAAACTTGCTATGGTATTAACAATTCCCATTAAAATGCCAGCGTGATTTGGTGATAAGTCCAAGGTATTTAACGAACTTCCAATGGTAGCAGCGCTATTAATGCTCACTAGTAAAGTCATTAGCACTATGGCCCAGGTTTTATTGTTTTCGTCCAAGAAGCCAATGGCTATGAGGCCAGCTGCTGGTATCCAAAATGCTATAGTGTTAAATGTTTTACGTAGTGCAGTAAGACTAAGGATTTTTTTACTTTGAAATATATCCGCCACCAAGATAAAAACATACGACATGGCCCACATGGCTAAGAAAGGCAAAGCCGAGAAAAGAGCATTACTTTTGATCTGCATTTTTAGCACACCATTCATGTATGAAGGAATTTGTGTTTGTAAAATGCTTATACCATAACCTTGTGCACAGCGTGTAAAAATAATAACTAAAAATGGAACTGATATCCAAATCGATTTCCATGGTACGGGAATTTTTGTTTTATGAAAATCGTTCGAATGTTTCAATGATGTTTCAATGTAGCATTTTTCATCTTCAGAAATAAATCTTGAAACAGTGGGATTATTGGAAGCAAAGATCCACCACAAAGCACACCATCCAAAACACAATCCAGACGAAACATAAGAAATTCCCGGCCAGCCCAATGGACTTTCCGCTATAACGCCACTTATGCTTAAAGCCAAAACTGTGCCAAATTCTGCTCCAGTATGGCTTAAAGCTCCTAAGCGATTACGCTCCTGCATTGGAGACCATTTAGCCAGATGCTCAAATATGCAGGGAAATAAAACACCCTGGCAAGCTCCCTGTAAAATGCGTATTACACAAAATGTTTTCCATCCTCCCCAGCCTACACACCAGGGTACAAGAGCACTTAGTACAGCTGACAAAAACGTTGAGATACCCATAGTTATTTTGGCTCCAAAATATTTACTTATAGCTCCCCCAGGAAACTGGGTTAACACATATCCCCAGTAAAAGCTTGAAATTACATAGGAGATTTGCTTTTCATTCCAATCAAATTCCTGTCAAGGCAAAATACTTAAGAGGTAGCAATAAAAAATATTTATATCGTTAGCTAAGTTGCAAAAGCCAATAATAAAAAAAAACAAGAAAGGATAAGACAGTCAAGTCCGACCATATTATACCCTACACACATTTATGGCGTCCGGATGGACGGACATGCTTTAATCGACTCAGGCGTATTAGTGCGTCTCAGACCATTGTTTTTTGGCGTTACAAGCATCTGCGCCTGCGCATTATAGCCCTTCCACATATTAGTGTAAGTATAATTATAATTGGATAATTAAACTAACATTGCAATAAAAGTCAAGAATAAATATAGCTTTAGTTTTTGCTGTAACATCTTTTAATGTTTTACGTATTGTTGCAATGAAGCTTACGATATCAATTAGCATATTTTGTTAAAAGTTTTTAATAGCATACCGGAAAATCAGGATTAGTAGTGGCTGCATTTGTCATTGCCACAACGGAAACTCCAATATTAAGACGACTTATGTATATCACTGTTATATTCAAGAAGATCAATAGGGCTTGCACGTGCCGTATTCCAAAAATAGGTCCTGCAAAAAAAAAATGTAAATATTGTGTAAATAAAAAAACTCTACTAATGTAACTCAAAAATAAGTAAGTTTTCTAGTGGTACTTCCTATTTTAGCACTGCTAATACGATTACATACAGCATTCATAACAAAAAACGATAACGCTAACATAAATAAGAATTTAAGTTGCAAAAACACAATGCTTCGTTCGTCTGGTGGTAGAGACTTAGTCTGGCAGTCATAAATGTCAGGTTCCACGCTTGGTTTGGTCTACGATTTTTATAATGTTTTTTTATACCCTTCACATAAATGATAAGGGTATATATCAGTTTGTCATCCCCTTTGTAATTTTTTATTATCCATTTGCGACCCCATAAAGTATATATATTCTGGATGCTTTTAGTTTAGGAATTCGATTTAGCCATGTCCGTCTATCCGCATTAATGTCAAACTATCAGAAATATTCCTAAGATGATTTGTATTTAAAATCAGCCAGATCGGTTCACCACGAACCTTGATAAAGGCAAAATACTGCGATTGCGATTGTATGCACATATTTATGTATGTATAGGTACTAATTAGAAAGGATACCGCAATTAGCGAGAAAATTATAAAGTTCTGAGTAAAATACTTTCGTGAGCCTATAGTGTTTAGTAGACATCTGCATGACTATATTCATTTGATTGCCTATACACAACAAAAACAATATTCATTCAAACATTTTTCATTCTATGGGAGATAAATAAAGTTAAGCCAGTAACAACACAAGAAAGAATGTATTGTGTGTTACACTCAATGATACAAGAAGAACACATTCATTTTACAGTTTTCGTTTTGAATATGTATAAAACTCACTTGAAAATACAAAAACATAGCAAAGTCTCATTACAGTTAGAGTTTTTATAAAAACATTCAGGTGTTTTTTCGAGTTACTGAATGTTTAACAACAACAATAACGACAAATTTGCAAACACAAATGAATGCGCTGAATAATAATTTTTTACACCAATCATACAGCAATATTCACACATTCTATTCAGTATTTATTTATATGAATGTATGGGTAATATTTTGTTTTCGGTTGAAGTTATTTTTTATTTGCTTTCGCTTGTGGGTTCATTCATTTAGTTTGTTTAACATTGAATGAAAAACACTATGTTGTTGAAAAACAAACGAATGTGTTTAAACGGCATTTGGGTGTAGTCAAGCAGACCTCTAGTGTTTAGTTTTTTTAGGCTAAGAAGCACCTTCAGTTATAACATATGAAAAATCAGCCTTTATACTGATGAAAACAGTAAATACGAATGGTCGATTTTTAAATCCTATGGTCTCATCTGGTAAACGAAAAACACCCTTTATAAAAACTCCAAACTAATCAAAAGTTATAGATTTTTGGCAGCCTTCTCGCGAAATTGCCCACTGTGTGCCGGACTTCAACTTAACTTTAACTTATCTTTAAACCAACAAATTCGCAACTAAAGGTGACTGACACTTAGATTACTTAGAATACACTCCCCAAGAACGCGGAATAATCGTGTCTATTTTTTTGTGTAACAATTCGTCTGTGGCGTTGGCGCAGCGCAAATTTTATCTCCAATTCTCCAGTCGACCGGTACCGACTATGAAAACACTGCGAGGTTTGGAACCACACGAGACGCTACCAAGAGTGGCCAACCCCAGAGCGCCCGTTCTGCCAAAAATGTCGAGCTGTCGCTAGAAATATGTCGAACTGTCGCTAAAAATATTGACCAGATGCCGTGCATCGCAATTAGCCATCAGCCGGTCGTCCCTAAGACGGATTTTGGTCAAGGACCTGCGTATGTTCCCATACAAACTCCAGTCCATTCGTCAGCTGCTACTTGTCGATCGTCCAAGCCATCCTTAATCTTGAGGCCGAAGTGGATGATTTTTCGACCAAAATCATAATCAGCGATGAGGCTCATTTCCACCTCAGCCGGTACGTAAACAAGTAAAACTATCGCGTCTGGGCACCAAAAATCCACGAGTAATGCACGGGGAGCCATTACACCCGCTCAAAGTGACTGCATGGTGCGCTGTTCACGCTGGAGGAGTCATCGGGCTATTTTTTTCGAGGACGCCGAAGGTCAAACGACAACAGTGGACGGTGCGTGCTATAGAGCCGAGTTTTTTCTGCCGCAATTGAACGAATTAAGACTGGAGAACGTGTGGCTCCAACAGGACGGAGTAGCGGCATATACTGAGTCAGCCACAACCGATTTTCTGAAGGCGGCGTTCCCGGGTCGCTTCATCTCTCGTTTTGGCAATTTACCTTGGCCCGCAAGATTGCCCGATTTTACCGTTCCAGACTTTGTTTGTGGGGTTTTTTGAAGTCCCGTTCCCACGTGAACAATCCCGAGACCTTAGAAGCCTTCAAGAACAACATTCGACACGAGCGCGAGAATATGTCAGCCGAAGTTCTTGCCGAAATTATGAAAAATGCCATAAAGCGGGCCCGTATGGCAATCAATTGTGACGGCGCCCATTTGGCCGATATCATCTTTTCGATTTCATCAGTAAAATTCTACAGGTTCAATTAAAACAGAATCGAAGTTTTTCAGTTAGAAAAAAAATTAAAGCCAAACAACATCGGATGACTTCTTTTGGCCCACCTTATATAAATAAATTTTATTGAATTTTTACGTATAGTCCGAAAGTCGCCAAAGCTAAGAATCTCTGAGTAAAAGATTTTTAATTGTCAATTAGGTCAAAAAGATTACAAACGACCACCACGTACCGCCCCCCTGCTTGCATAAGCGATTACGTCTTGTGCTTTTTTACTGCTGGGCATTGCTGTTGTCGCTTAAATATAGCGTAGAAGTCAACCAAATTCGACATGAAAAGTTATCACTTCTTTGGAAACGTACAAAAAAATGCCTTTTATAACCATTTTAACTGATCACCTTATTTATTTATGCATGTGAACCTACTTGAGACATTTCATTTTGCATCCACGCTGTTATAAAATGCACATCTGTTAGTATAAGACCCAGATATTTAACTCCTTCAAATACTTTATTAAAAATTTAATTTATTCTAGTTTCTCCTTCTTTTTACCTTTATTTTCAGCTTCAGTCATTACCAACAAATTGTTTTAAGGTTTTTCAAATTGTTTTATTATTATATTATTATAACTTTTATTTTACAATTAGCATCACAAAGCACGTTAACAGCACACAGCTTACTACAGTAATATTGAAGATTAAATTTTATTTTATTTCTACATATTTTTATATTTACTTGATTATTTTTCTGTTACATTTTTGATAAATTGTTAATGTTTGTGCATTAATCTTAAATCAAATAATAGAAACAAAAAATATTATGTGTACGTCTGTGCCGAATCTTGTAATCCCTTTACCAATATTTTGTAGTAATGAAAAGTCTCAAGAAAGCTAACCAGCACATTCTTGTTGTAAATATTCTTCGAGGCATATTTGGAAGGCTCTAAGCTTTACTGCCATAGCGGCAAATTAGGCCAATCGATAGCAATCATAATTCCTATTAGTAAATCATAGAAAAGTCGTCACAATTTCCTAATTTCAATAGCTATCAAAGGCTCTCATTTTCTACTCGATGTCCTTCTACACTTATTGAGTTTTTGTTTTGACTTTCTTAACAAAGATATTTATTTAAATTTTTTTTGTTTAAAGGGACTTCCGCCCATTTTTCATTTAATTTTTTTAACAATATGATTTTTTCTTTTATAATAATTTATATTTACATTGACTCAAACAACGTGTCCATGAGGCACTTCCACAAATAACGCCTATTCTACATGAATGTTTTATGGTCGCTGGAATTAATCTTGTCGAAATAATAACCGAAATGTTTAATATACTATACGTTCGACCTTCAATTTATTTGGTAGCATTTTATCTTTATTGGATTCTCTTATCTTTAATTAAATTTTAAAAATTTGAAAGCTTATGAAGGGGGATTTCTATAACAAGTTGTTGGGTTGTGTTCGAATTTATCTTCATTAACACCAATATGAACCTACTTACACTCTATTACATAAATATTCTCTCACCCTTGTTATTTTTATATAAATTGAAGAAGTATTTAAATATTTTTTTAATATATATCCTTACATGGATGTAGGTGATAATATTGATATCTTCTAAACAATACACGATAGAAAACAAGTAAGAGCGCTATATTCGGCTGTGCCGAATCTTATATACACTTCACATTAGTCTTTTAATATTCCCAGCCGAATTATTTTATACGTTGTGCCAGTTCTAAAGTCCATAGAAAACTTTACAAAATTGTAACGTTCGTATGAATAATAGAAACAGATGTAGAAGGTTTGAGGTCGAGAGTTATAAAAGTTTTCGACATTATTCGTATTAAAAGGTTAAAAAAGGTTGTTAATTTTTATTGGATTTTATAGTCCCCCTTCTCCTCTCCAACTATTTTTTTTCAAAAATGTATGAATTATTTGATCATTACTTTTTGTAGAACATTCGAAGTCGATAGCTTTTATAGTTTCCGAGATATAGTGTATTGAAAATTTCATAAAAATTGTAAATTTGTATGGGAGCTACCCCTTTTGCTGCCCCCACCCAAAAAAGTTTTTCTTTAAAACGTAGGTATTGTTGTATAATTACTATTTGTAGAACACTTGATGTCGATAGCTGTTATAGTTTCTAGGATTTAGCGCATGTCATATTTCACTAAATTTGTGCAATTGTAGAAAAAAAAACACTGCCTCTGATCCTATCTGAAAAAAATGTTTCCTTTATTTAAAACCTTATTTTCAGAGTATCCATGCCAAGTTTTGTGTCAATCACGACTATATTTACTGAGATATAGAGGGATATATGCACGGATTTTGTCTTAAAAAATGGGTTATTTTGAGTTTTCGCTTTTATCTCGGTCAATAGTGAACCGATTTTGCTGATTAAATAGCAATTGTCTCCAGGATATTTCTAACCGTTTTACAGTCCGTCTCTTTTTATTGGACTTCGGAAACTTGATTTTAACAGACCGACAGATGGACAGACGGACATGGCTTTATACTTTTGGGGGTTGCAAATGAATAGTAAAGAAATTACAAACGGAATGACAAACTAATATATTTATACCCTTATTACTATGGAAAGGGTATACAAATTGGAAAGCATCGTATTTTGATAAGAACATAAACGGACGCGTGTCTCGTACTGCTTCGAAATTTTTAATACTTAGAGGTGAAACAGGGAAAAACAAACAAGGTAATTTTAATACTGCGAAATTCTAAACTAAAAGAGCCAAGCTCAAATTGCGTTTGACAGGTCCCAAGAAAATATGAAAAAAGGTCTCTCTTTTTAAAATATTGAACCCTAAAGGTAAAACCTACTTCTTGATACTGCTTAGGCCGATTTGTAACTTCTGAACCAATTAAGATTCAAATAGCAAAAATATATAAACATATTTTCGTTATTAAGATAAGTTTTGTTGCACTAAGTACCTTTAAAAGGGTAAATATTACATAAAGTTCTTTTAAGTTACTTTTAGCAGAAGACAAAAAGGATTTTCTGCTCTTTTAGCCTTTTTTCGAATTTTTTGTTATAATAAGTCTTGAATTGTGAAACTAAAGGCTAATAATTTAAAAAGAGTTTGGAAGACAGAAAGTTTCAGTTTAAGACTCAAGAAATATAAAAATCACTCTTTTACATGGAATTAAGTGCTATTGAAGTTGGATTTCATACAAACATAAAACTATAGATAAATTATTAAAATTTTATAGAAAATCTTGTAAATTTAACTTGTGCTTGGTTAATTAAGATTAAAAACTTCGTTTGCAAAGAAGCGGGTTCATTGCTAGTATATGCATCGAATAGGTATTTGATTCGGTATATATACTTTGTCTTAGCTCTGATTATAGGCGACAATTTAGGGTTAAATAGTGTACTAGGATTTACCAAAAGTTTTTCTTCAAAGTTTTATTGCAGACATTGTTTATGCAGTAAAGAAGAAGCTTTAACCTTAGCATCTGAAGATAAAAATAAACTCCGCTCTGAACTAGACTATACAGAAAGTGTAAATATGGATGAAACTCCAGAAAAAAGAATTAAGTTAACTGGTATTTCAGAAACTTCAATTTTTAACTCTATTAACTCATTTCATGTCGTCAATAATTTCTACGGGGATATTATGCACGATTTATTTAAAAGTGTATGCGAGTATGATCTTTCCCAAATTTTATTTTATATTATTGAAACAGAAAAAATTATTACAATTGATCTTTTAAACGACAGAAAAAATTTATTTCAATGTGGAGAAACTGAAAAGTGTAACATTTCTCCTCCAATTAAAGTCTCACATTTAAAGCAAAAAAAAAACATCACTTCTTAACTCATTACCCATCAATAATTCGACAAGTAGGACCATTGAAACACCTGTGGTGTTTTAAATTTGAGTCTTAACATAGAGAGTTAAAATTATATATTAATTCTATCACGTCTAGAAAAAATACACCACTATCCATAGGTACTAAATGTATGCTAAAATTTTCTAATCGTTTGTTGTTTGAAAAAGGATTACAAGATAAATATATATTTGGGGATATAAAAAAAGATAAATTAATTAACAAATGGTATTACAGCAAAATATTGCATGTATGTAATAAAGAATATGTACAAGAAATTAAAAAATTTACAGATAAAGTTACTGTTAAAGAAACTATTTATTAAATCGGATATTTTTTATTTTCAAAAAATATGATTTTATATCAAATAAAAGATATAGTAGTTTATAACAAAGAAATAGATTTCATTTGTCTTAAACATAAGATTGGTTCCTACATAAAACATTACCAATCTTTTTCTGTTTTAGAGACAGAAAATTTATATGTTTTAAAACCCATTGAATTTTATTAATCACCATTACATATAAGTCATTCTCCTAATGGAAAAACATATATTCGACCTAAGTACTATTAAAGTTTAAATGGCATTAATTAATTTTAGGTAGAATTAAGTTAAACTTCGTCTATGTTTTTTTTTATCTAAAAGAATGTAAAATGTAAATAATTTTAAAATTATAATAAAAAATTATGAAACGAAAATAATGTTCTTGTTTTGTTTTATATAGTACAAACTTTGCTTTGGTAAATGTACAAAATATCTTGTAGATTTACCGTAAAAATAGTTTAATAAAAATTTTTGTGGTATTAATACCATTAAAATTGTATTACTAACAATAAAATTGTTGTATTACTATTATAATGGTAATATTACCATTAAAATAGTTAATTTACAAATATTGTAGTAAAGTCACCATAACTCTTGGTATATTTTACTAATTTATTGTTCACAGAAAAAACTGAGTTGTAGAATCAGTTACGAATTTCAGAGAATCAGTAAATATTTTGTCTGGCTGAGGACCTACAACGAAAATTGTAAATTTAGACAAGCAATTTTGCAAGAATTTTATTGAAAAAATAATAGTTTTAGTTTTAGATAAAAAAATTTGTTGAGCTGGTTAAATATTTTAACTGTCTAGGCGATAATTTTGTTTGATTTAAAAATCAAAAAAAAATATTATAAGAGAATATTAAATAAATTTACTAAAAAAATAAATTATTTTGAACAAGAATTTGTTTGAAAAAATTTTTTGGTAGTTTTTTGTGTGTACCTTACCATAAAAATTGTACTAAACCCAAATTTTTTGTAAAATTTTTTCTAACAATACCATATTGGTAATATTTACTGTTTTTTACTGTTAGTGCAATTTCAACCCATAAAATTGGTTAAATATACCTATAAATTTTTTTGGGTGTAACAATCATGTGCAGTGTACCCATTTACACATGGGATAAAGTCAGACAAATTTTTTAAAATCATTTATCGCTCAAAGACACCTACGAGGCGGGCCAAAAGAAGTCATTCTTAGTTGCTTGGCTCTCATTTTTTTTTTCTAAATGAAGAACTTCGATTCTGACTTTTGATTATGTTTTCTTGAACCTTTAGAATTTAATTGCTCAAATTGAGAAGGAAAGTATTCGTTGAGAAATCAGCTCAGTTGAAACAGGTTTACTATAGCGTATGGCGCAGAACTCAAGGCTCCGTTTTAAACAGTGTGTGTAACTCAACGGAAGACACCTGGATGACATACTCTTTAAAAATTAAGATCCGCATTTTCATTTTATCATTGAATGCTCTTTATATAGCTTTAGGTCAGTTATTACGTTTTTCATTTAGGTTTGAAAATATAAATCTGCCACCATACAGCCTTTAGTAGGAGGTAATACTGCTTTTCTCAAATTAAAGTTTCTTTCAACATTAACAGAAAAATATCAATTTCTTCTAATAAAATGAAATTAAATGAACTTAAGCTAAGCCAAAAAGCAAAAATTTGTATTAAAAACAATTAGTTCAACAATAAATAAAAATTATCAAAAGGATTTTGCTTAATCGAAAAGTGTGCTACTTAAAAAAAGTAAGATATGATTTTACACAGAAAAAATTATTTCCATATATTTTTTAATTGATTTAGAGTTGAACATAAAAAAATAAATAAAAACATAAACATAAAATAAGAATTAATACTTCGAAAATGCAATGTATCTGTAGTCTTGTGGTTAGAGTGGCAACTCAGCAATCAGAAGGTACCAGGTTCAATGCTTAATAAGGTCAATATTTTTTTTTTGTTTTTTGTTCTTTTTTTTTTTGTTACTTTTTAAAATCTTTTTTCGTTTATCCTCTGTTCGGTTTTATTTTTTCTCTCTTATTTTTTGTTTTGCCTTTGCTTATGCAAAGCTCACTTTAAGTTTAGTTGACTTGAGTTGATTTTTGTTTTAAACTTTAATTTATTTGTTTTTAATTTTAGATTTTTTTTGCGTTTCGAATAAATTATTAGTAAATAAATATATTATTAATTGAAAATTTTTAAAAATTATTAGTTAAAATTGTATGCGAATATTTTTGATAGATTTTAGTAAAGCATTTTTTCAAATTAACAAATTTTTTAATTGAAAATGATTTTTATTTTTACTGTGTAATAGCAATTTAAACTATGAAATTATTAGCTCTAGACCGTACAGGAGTTTTAGGCTTTGAAAAATAAATTTAGAAGAAAGAGAGGGGGACTTGAAAAGAAGATATCAATATCTACAGTCAGCAATTATCAACCAACGCACATATAATTAGTCTTATCAACTATGTAAAAGGTTTTATTATAGGAGCGAGCGGGTTTTAAAATTTTCTTATGGCCCATTAAGTTCAACTATTTTTAAAACCTTATCAATTACTTTATAGCATATGCCGTGATTCAAATGGTATCCACCCTCGGGAACACATGTGCGACATCTTATCAAAAAGTTTTTTTTTTTGGTAGCAGTTTTCATCAGCCACCCTGTATATGAAAAAAATTCAACAAAACTTACGTTTACTACAAATTTTGAAATAAATTTTTTTAATTAAATATGAGAATTTTTTTGATAGGTTGGTAATATAAACAATTTTTAACCGAAACAAAATTTTTACCGTTTTTCCTACCAATACATTATTTTGACACTTTTCGTACTCCTCAGGGACCAAAAATTTAAAAAAGTGCAAGAAATATTTGCATATTTGTTTTTCTTGTTGTTTCTACCTTAATTGAATAAGAAGTTGCAAAAAGTACCTAAAAAAGTATAAATATACAAATTTTAACTTTAAAGCAAAATATTCAAAAAATATTTGAATTTTATTCATAACTTTTTGAGACCTGTCAAACGCGATTTTACTTAAATTTCTACCTATATTGGTTAGAAAATTACAAAAAGTACCAGAAAAGTACCAAAAGTAGTTTGTAAAATTTTTTTCTATCTCTTAGAATTTAAAATTTTGAAAAAGTATCAATAGCATGTTCATATTTTGTCGAGACTTGTAGAACGCAACTAAAATTTAGTTTTTACCTTTTGTGGCTTAGAAGTTACAAAAAGTGTCTAATAGTACCAATATCGAATTTTTACCCTTTTTGAACACTTTAAGGCTTACATTTCAAACTTTGGTAAAATTTGTTCATATATTTGTGAAGCCTGTCAAATTCAGAAGTTACAAAGTGAACCTGGGAACTATAGATATTTAATTTTAACCCTTTGTGGTCCAAAATTTCAAAAAAGCCAGACACGGGTCCGCCAATTTTTTGAGTAAAATACGATATTTTTTTAATTTGGTTTCTCTCGTTTATAGTTAAGGAGATATTAACTTTCGAGTATTTTCATATTTTTCCCATTCCCGAAATCCCATCTTAGTCATCAACTGGGAATTTTAAGTTTCTATCTTCACTCGTTTGAGTTGTGCGATGATGAATCAATCAATTGAAGAGAAACTCTGTCGCTTATATTTTCAGTAAATATTTTTTTTTTTTTTTTGATTATGACGTTGTTTGAACAAATGAGCAAAATGTATTTTCCTATAAGTATATTTATGTGTGTATGTTTAAATGTGTTTACATTTGTTTTGTGCATCAATAAAACCTTAGTACTTGTTATGTTCTATTTTCGCCTGTTGAATCACAACCGTTGTTAGTCGTGTCATAAGCATGTTTTGGTGCTAAAAAGTCTTCAGCATCCCAGGGTTGAGTTTCAGCCGTTCCAAAAATTATATAAAATAAATTTCCAAGAAACATAAAAACGGCAGTGATAATAAAAACAATTTGCCATTGCGAGCGGTTTGACTAGAATTAGAAGCAAAACATCAAAGCATTGAATTAATCTCTTTAGTTTCTTCCATATGAGCCGCCTACTTTGAAAGAAGCACAAGTCTATCTACCAAAAAATTAAAGATAACCATTAAAATAATTATATTTCTTTCAAATTCTTCAATCTTTATTTGAATTTACTCACTTGGTGTACTATAACTCGACTAAGTAAAAAGATTTTTTTTTTATTTCAAAGTCAAAAAGTTTAACTACTCGTTGTAACATATCTTGAGTTTTTTTGGTAAATTGATTTAGGCCACTTTAAAAGTAAACGCCTTATATATAATATTTGCAAACTTACCAAATCTGTAACAATGGCACCAACTATCAAAGGAGATACAAGAGACATAAAACTAGTTGTAGTATTAACAATACCCATTACCACGCCCGCATGATTTGGTGATAAATCTATGGTGTTTAACATACTTCCTATTGTAGAACCACTGTTAATACCCACTAGGAAAGTCAATAACACTATGGCCCAGGTTTTATTGTTTGCATCCAAGAATCCCATTCCTATAAAACCAGCTGCTGGTATCCAATATGCTATAGTGTTAAAACATTTACGTAATGCAGTAAGACTCAGGAGTTTTTTGCTCTGAAGTATATCAGCAATCAAAAGATAAACAAACGACATACACCACATGGCTAAAAAAGGCAAGGCCGAAAAAAGGCCATTACTTTTGAGTTTCATTTTCAGCATACCATTCATATATGAAGGAATTTGTGCATCTAAAATGCTCATTGTGTTATTTTCTGCACAACGAGCACCTAGCAGGGACCAAAATGGAATTGATAACCCTATTGATTTCCATGGTACAGGAATTTGGGTTTTATGGAAATCTTCTGAATGCTTCAATGAGGAATCTATATAGCGTTTTTCAGTTTTGGAGATGTGTCTTGATTCAGCTGGATTGTTGGAAGCAAATATCCACCACAGAATACACCATATAAAGCATAAGCCCGATGACACATAGAAAACTCCTGGCCAACCCAAGGGACCTTCAGCTATAATACCACTTATGCTTAAAGCCAAAATGGAGCCACATCCTACACCAGTATGACTTAATACTCCTAAGCGATTGCGCTCCTGCTTAGGTGACCATTTGGCCAGATGTTCATGTATGCAGGGAAATTGGCCACCCTGACATAAGCCCTGCAAAACACGTATGACGCAAAATGTTTTCCATCCTCCCAAATTTACAACCCAAGGTATAAGAGCACTTAGTACAGCTGACAAAAATATTGAAATACCCAATATTTTTTTAACTCCGAAAAATTTACTTAAAATTCCCATTGGAAATTGGGTGAGCACGTAGCCCCAATAAAAGCTTGAAATTACATAGGAGAATTCCTTTTCGTTCCAATCAAATACCTGAAAAAACCATAAACATTAGCTCACCTTACAATCGATAATATATATTTTGTTTTAAAAAAATACCGAAAAATTGGGATTAGTAGTTGCGGCATTTGTCATTGCTACAACGGTTACTCCAATATTAAGACGGCTTATGTAGACCACCGTTATATTTAGGAAAATTAGTAGGGTTTGTACGTGTCGTATTCCTATAAAAGGTCCTGCAAAAAAGAAAAAACCCAACAATATCTTCTAAGTAAAAAAATTAAATGTTGTTTACAACTTATTTTTAATATTTTTAAATTTCTTTTTATTTAAAATTTAATAATTCTGATATTAGCCGGGTATTTTTGAAACCAGCTAGTAGGACCTTTCGTCAGCGCTCGAATTAATTGGCATTATAAGTAGGTAATAGAAATAACTAGTGATAAATAAAAAGGGAATTAGAATAACAAAAAAGAATAGTATGTGGATTTAGTTTGACTTAATCAATAGATAATATAAATAAAATTACAGTATTCAGGGTTGGGCAGTATTTCAAATACTTGTACTTGAAAAACAAATACGTAGTTTGTATTTGTATTTAAAATACCACCTTCTAATGTATTTTGTATTTTGTATTTGAAATACCTAACACTGAATTTTTTTGTATTTTGTATTTCAAATACTTACGATGGCAAAATACATTTTTGCAAAATACATTTTTTTGTTATACAAAAAGTTGTCATTAGAAAAATTGAAAAATGTTACAATTTGAAAAGAAAAAAAAAAAGAATGGAAACTTTGTCTTCGTATTCATTCACGTTTTCGCCTCATTCAGGTAATATCAAGAGCTAAGCGGATATTTGGAAATGTGAATGTCAAAAAAATTAAATTTTGTATAAAAATTAAAATGTTTTAGACATTTTAACGTTCGTATAGATAATAGAAATAGATGAAGAAGGTTTGAGGTCGAGAGTTATAAAAGTTTTAGAAATTATTCGTATTAAAAGGTTAATAAAAGTTGTTAATTTTTATGGGATCTTCTAGTCCCCCTGCTCCTCTTCAACTTTTTTTTCCAAAATGTAAGTCTTATCATCGAATTACTATTTGAAGAACACTAGAAGTCAATAGCTGTTATAGTTTCCGAGATATAGCGTAACGAAAATTTCATAAAAATTGTTCATTTGTATGGAAGCTACCCCTTCTTCACAACCCACCCAAACATTTTTTTATTTAAAGCGTAGGTCTTGTTGTCGAATTACTCTTTGTAGAACATTTGATGTCGGCAGCTGTTATAGTTCCGAGGCATAGCTTTTCGAAAACGTCATATAAAGTGTTTATTTGTATGGGAGCAAACCCTTCCCCTGCCCCTACTTAAAAAATGTTTTTTTTTTAAGTGTAGGTCTTATCATACAATTACTTTTTGTAGAACACTAGAAGTCAATAGCTGTTATAGTTTCCGAGATATAGCGTATCGAAAATTTCATAAAAATTGTTAGTTTGTATGGGAGCTACACTTTCTCCTGTCCCTACTCAAAAAATTTTTTCTCCAAAGTGTAGGTCGGTAGCTGTTATAATTTCTAAGATTTAGCGCATGAAATATTTCACAAAATTTGTGCAATTGCAGAGAAAAAACCACTTCCCTTGATCCTATCCGAAAAAAACTTTTTCCTTTTGAGGGATGTATGCACGGATTTTGTCCTAAAAAATGGGTTATTTTGATTTTTCGTTTATATCTCGGTCAATAGTCAACCGATTTAGATAATTTTAAATAGCAATTGTCTTCAGGATATTTACAAAAGTATGACACCAGTAACTGATCCGTGTCACTTTATTTGACTCCGGAAACTTGATTTCAACAGACTGACAGACGGACATGGCTATATTAACTTCCCTATCTATAAGGATCCAGAATATTAATACTTTATGGGGTCGCAAATGGAAAATAGAGAAATTTCAAACGGAATGACAAACTGATATATACCCTTATCACTATGTGAAGGATATACAAAACAAATGCAGAGGGCGAATTTTTGAATTCGCCTTGATATTACTTTAATTTTAATTTAATTTGTTTTTCACATACAAGGCACATACAGAGAAACAAGGCACATTTAACCAGGTAATATTAAGGGCCCAGCTGATTACAATCAATTTGACATTTTCACGTTATAAAAATTTAATTTTATACATATGAAGTTTTTAATTTTTTTGACGTTCTACCGTTCAAACACAAAAAGGAAATGCAGAGGGCAAATTTGTTGAATTCGCCTTGGGTTTACCTAGTTGAATGTGCCTTGAAGAGAACTGTTTTCATAAAATTGAACAACAGTCTGTTTTCATCAGAATCTGTAGAAATATTATTTTTTTTAGCAGGATTTATATATTCTTCAACAAGAGGCTGCTTATCTGATTAAACTTTTAAAAATCTTGTGTTCATGATTAATGGTATAAATGTATTTTGTATTTTGTATTTTGTATTTCAAATACAGCAAAGCATGTATTTTGCCCAACTCTGACAGTATTCTAATTTTAAAAAAAGTTTGTTTAAATTAAACAAATTTCACACTTCCCGATAAAGTTCTTTATATTAAGAAAATACCCATCTTAAGCCAATTAATTTGTAAGTTAAGATATTTATTTGCAAAATTTATTAAGAAATTCTATTTTTCCACAAACACTATTTTTATTTGTTTACATATTTTTTTAAACAAGTTTAATTTTTTGACAGGAATACTCTCCGAAAGAGTTACTTTGTTGTGGCAATTCGTCTATGCATATACCTTGCCTTAACAATGATTTTTCTTACTTGTAAAAAGATTTATTTGACATACTCTACTATTATTTTTGCGTTATTAAAAAGGAATAATTATTTTAGTTTTTTTTTTAGTTTTACGTAAATTTTTTGTAAGTTTTTTATGTGATTTTGTCTCATGAACAGCAGTTTAAATTTATGGGTTTTTTTTTACTTTAATACGAATAAGCTTTACAGTGAAAAGTTTTTGTGGAACGCGTCTATCGAAAAAAAGGATATTTTAGTATAAAACACTTTTTACAGGCTTAGAAATGATAAGTGAGAGAATCATTGCTGCTTAGTTATACTTTGACTAGCGATTACTTAAGTTTTTTAGAATAAAAATGTTCTTTCATGTTTAGCCTTTTGTTCCTACCTTTTTCGTTAGTCACGAGCATTGCCAATAGACTATTTTGCTATCCTAAAGTTGCAAATGTAATATATTTTTTTTACAATTAACACTACAGGACACGGCAACGATACACGACTAACTGAAATAAATGAAAAAAAAAATTTATTTACCTCAAGATTTTTAGGGGTTTCTTTGCATTACATATTTGTTTTTTGGGTCTTTTGTTTTCATATTTAAGCAACCATTAAATATTTGACACCATGTACTATTGATCACTGATATCTATTTTTTTGTTTAAGGCCCAAATAATTTAAGTGCGATAAAAGAAATAACATTTGTTGCCGCCGCTTCTAATGGTTGTCAGAGACTGCCTTACATACACATATATATATATACATATGTGCATATGTATACAAATGTATATTAGTGTTACAGCCAAACTTTTTATATATAATTTAAAAATTTTCCAGCCAGAATATTGTGACACCAGGCTTAGCCTTAAAAATTTTAACCAAATCGCACAGCGTTTTCTGGGCGTGCATCGAAGTCAAAGTTCATATATGAGCAAATTCCACTGTTTATATAAAACAAAATTGTAAAACTCGTCATTTTTATGCATTATTTTAACCCGCTATTGTGATTCATTAATTTAATTGAAAAAAACAATAAAACGGAATTATTGGAAGTTAATCCTGGTAAGTTCTTTTGGTCTAATTGGCCCTCCCAACTATGTTTATTATTGCTGAGTTCTTAGATATCCTTTATTACTCGGTGCAAATTAAAGTCTTATTAAATCTTACTTCGTAAGCAAAATTTCAAATATTAACAAAAACATATTTTACGTACTAAATAGAAAAGAAAAATTTGCCCGTTTTTCCCTCACGTAACTTTTGCTTTACGTATAATTGCGTTTAGATGAAGCCTTTTAGGATAATTTACCTAATATTGAGAACTTAAATTTTAGTCTGGCATTGGCTGGACTTATAAATATTATACAAGGTGGAGCAAAAGAAGTCAGCTGATGTTGTTTGGCTCTCATTTTTTTCTAAATACAAAACTTCGATTCTGTTTTTTTATTATGTTTACATGAACCTTTAGGATTTTATTGGCCAACCCAAAAGATGATATTGGCCAAATGAGCGTCGTTACGATTGATTGCTATACGGGCTAGTTTTGTAGCATTTTTCGTCACTTCGGCTAGAACTTCGGGCGAAAGATTCTCGCACACGTGTCAAATGATGCCCTTACGGAGTTTTCAGGGTCTCGGGCTTGCTCACGTGAACACAAGACTTCCAAAAACCCCCAAAAAAATCTGGAACGGTTAAATCGGGCGATTTTGTGGGCCAATGTAAATCGCCAAGACGAGAGATGAGGCTACCCGGAATCGCCGCCTTCATAATATCGGTTGGGGCTCACGCAGCGTGTGCCGTTTCTCTGTCCTGCTGAAACCACATGTCCTCCAGTCCTAATTTGGTCAATTTTGGAACAAAAGCTGGGTTAACATGGCCCTATAGCGCGCACTTTCCATTGTTGTCGTTTGACCAGCGGCGTCTCGAAAAAAATGGCCCGATAACTCCTCTAGCGTGAACAGCGCACAATGCAGCCACTTTGAGCGGTTGTTACGGCTCCTTGTGCATCACTCTTGGATTTTCGTTGCCCCAGAAGCTATAGTTTGGCTTGTTCACAAGTATGCTTGGGTGGAAATAAGACTCATCATTGAGGAGCATATGATTATTCCGCGTTCTTGGGGAGTGTATCGCTCAATGGCTTGTTTACTTGTATTCTACAATTGTCTAATTTACAAAGGTCAAAACAGATTTGACATTTGCCGCCATTTGAAAAAATAAAAGCATCTTCCAATAGGGTGATTTCTTTTAGCCCACCTAGTAGTTTCTGATTGCTAAAAAAAGTTGCAAGGTGTGTACCTGCCTTAAGGTACAACAAATTCAAAACAACAGCTATCAGCAACATTGTTTTTACATTGTTTATATAAAACTATAAAATCCCAAAACGCCCCCACCCCCACGCCCTTTACACGGATAAGCTGGATCCATGCCTTGTCATAACTTTGATGTAAAATTGTAACTGTCAGCTGTTGTGATTTCCAAGACATAGTGGCTATTGCTTTCCTTGCTTCCATTCAACTTGCTTTTGCATAAATGTAGGTATTTTTGTACAATATAGCTTGCTTTTTTTAGTTATCTGTTGCTTAAGTGGCCAAAAAAATGCTTATGAAAAATTTTAGCATTTTAACATCAAAACGTGCTACGTACTGGATTTTAACAAATGAACATGGCTAAATGATCTTTCTTTCTATAAGAATCCAAGATAAATATACTGTATTGGGTCGCAAGTGAATATTGCAAAAGTAACAAATGAAATTACAAACTGATCTATGGGCTTATTACTATGTGAAGAATATTATAAACAACCGATGCATAAAAGGTTCTTATAAGGTATATATAACTGAGCGAAATTGTTGGGCCTGTAAAGGTTAAGTTATATTAACTTTAGTCATATCCTAAACACAAAAAAAAAAGTTCTTAAGCTTTCTTTTATACTCTCTACGTTTATTAACTGTGCGCTTAAACTTGAAAAGATTTATATAATACATTAAGCTTAAATAATAAGTTTTAATTAAGAGTTCAATTAGTTTTCAATTAAGTTTAAAAAAAACTATTCAAAATCAAGGTTCTTATTCTTGGCGTCGATTAGTAATCAACAAAAGCACTTAAAAAACCTTAAATTTTGACTGATAAAATATGATGTGATAAAAAAATTGTTTAAAATTGCCGCAAACATTAAACTCAAATTATAGTCTCAAGTGTAGAGTTAGTAATTTACAAAATTCTTTAGTAAGCCCTTAGATAGCCTACATCCACCTTCAAGACTTTTTTCGACTTTAACTATACCCAACAAAATTTATTTGAATTTGAGTAATCAGCTATCACTACTTCATAGATTACAAGGTAATAAATTTGTTTCGACAGAAAAACTACCTCTTAATAAGGGCGTTAATAATTACTTTTGTAGGTGTATATGCAAAAAAGGATTGTTTCAAATGCTTAAATTTTTATTTAGTTTGTTCATTGATAACTAGTTATTCAATTGATTTTTGTAAGCACATTTGTATGCAGGGATATTGAATTTCGGAACAACTCAAACACAAATAACTTGTTATTCGGCCAAATGATAAATAGTGTTTATTCATCTCCAATAACACTTTCTAATTTACCAGGTAAGCAACGGTTTTGCTGGGGAGTTACACATAAAAACAAACGCAGTAAAATATTTATAAAAAGTTTTCAATGCTAAAAATATAGGTAAACTTTTTGCTGAGCTATTGACTAAAATTACAGAAGTTGTACTCCTTTACACATGTATGAATGTGCGTGGGAGGAAGCCAAAGAAGCCCTTATGTCACACAGGATACAGACCTAAGCCACTGGTTGGTTTGTTTTGCATTCCATGCAATCAAAAATGAGGCGAAGGGACAAGAGTTAATAGAATTTCAGTAATGCCAACGAATTCCAATCAAGTTAAGGCATATCTTGCTAAACGTTATATACTAAATGTATGGCCCTGGGCAGTCACTATTTAATATCCTTCCGTTAGGACACTCATCAACTTATTTATTTAAGAATCAGGATTTCCTTGGCTGTTTTCTTTTTTGCCTCCTATAATGAAGAGCTTTCCTTCTTCTTCCCTCGCGTCAGCTTATCCATTTCACTTGTTGCCTCGTTTACTTTAAAGGGTCGTACAGTTAACCCAAAGGGTCTCAGAGTGCAGATATAGTGGGAAACTGGAATTAAAACCCAGCCCAATCTACAAAACCAAAAGACGGTATAAACTCTATTCCATTTGACTAGATTGGAGTTTCGATACACGTTCGTTTTTTTGTTGTTTACTAGGTGAGACCATAGACTTTGAGTTTAATATACAAAAATTTAAAACCGACTGGTAAGAAAAATATTTATGTTACCGATCAACTCCGTTCGTTCGGTTGTGTCTTCATACTTTCTTGTTACCAAAGTATAGGTCGACATTTTTCAGATAATTTTATGAGATTTGGCAAAGATAAGTTTTTCGGCACTGGCACTTAGTTTAATTAATGATGGGGATCTGTTCTATTTTGATATATTCACCATACAAATGTCCTCCCGGAATAAGCATTTTGGGCTGTTTCTGACTCCAGGGTTGGGTGAACCATTCTGGGGGCGCTGGTAGACGCTTTGTATCCACCAGTGTTGAGAGCACCGTGAGTTATTGCCAGCATGGCAGGTATCACGTAAAACCCTTAACGTCTGTCTCTGTCTCCAGGTTGATAAGTTATATGATGGAAGAGGAGGGCCCTCGGGCTACCTTCCATCAGCGCAATTGCCAATATCTACCTCCTCGTGGTATCAACCAGGCAACTTTCAGTTTACTGGAAGGCCAACAGGCATAGCTAAGTTAAAACAACCTGTCTTGGGCTTAATATGATCATGTGGTTATTTACTGGTCTAGCACCTGCCTCAAGGTTGTCCTTGTTGACGCTGTGACATGTTACCTTGCCAACAACTGGCACAGCAATATAAGGTTTAAAGGGTGCCAATACCTAATCTGTGCTGAATAGAAATTGGCAGGAATTTGACGGAAGGCGATTCTTGAGGCTGACCAGAGTCCTATCTGGTACCACGGAAATAAAAAGGCCCCCGTGTACTTACTAGTGCATGGTTTGATTACTGGTAAGGTCTCCTTCGAAAGTACACGTGGTGGTTGTATTTATTCCCAAGCAGAGCAACTCAGAACGAAAGTTGATATGCTGGGGTTCGTCTTGTGGGCCCCAGAGTGATCGCGTAAGCGGTCTTATATAAACTTAGGGTTTAACGGGTCTACCCAGGCACATGACCCACTGATGGAGTAGGCTTATAGCTGAAAAGGTGTAAGTGCGTTTGGAAGTAGGTGAATAGGGAAACTGGCTTTGGCTGGGAACCCTAGGATCTGAAACAAGATCCCGTCAGAGTAGTAGTGAATAATGAAATAGCCTGCATTGGCACGTTGAAGCATGTGCGTGATTCGGTCTTGACTGAAGGTGAGAAGATTATGAAGCGTTGATTAAAGTGGGGTGATTGATTTGTATAAAATAAAAGTCCTATAAAATGAGCATTTGCTGGAGGTGCGATATAATAAATCATAATCGTTTTCGCTTTAGGTTGAGAGCTGTCTAATAAGTATATGGAGATGTGTCTTGTCGGCGCGGATCTGTTTTGATTGGAAATGACGAGGTCAAAGCTGGAGAAGCAAATCAAATTTCAATAGATCGGATTTTACCAGATCAATTTTTATTTAAACTTAACACTCTTAAACAAAAATTAAGATTAAGAAAGTGGGCAACGTCAAGCCCACCAAAAAATTAAATTTAAATACAGCTGCTGTTACAAAACCAATTTTAATAATATTTTGAGGTTATACTAACATTATAACACAAAAAAAGTAGGTGGTGCCATACTCTTATCACATCTAAATGCAGCTGGTTCCACCAGGCCGATTTGTATAACATTTTGAGGGTATACAAACACCCTTAGACCAAATTTTCTAGGCCAAATAATTAGGCGGTTCCACGCCCACAAAAAAATCATATCGAGATAGAGCTGATCTTACCAGGCCGATTTATAAAATTTAACTCTAAAGGAAAACATTTAGAGTTGAAAAAAGTGGTCGGTGACATTTATGAAATTGGGACTGTGAAAAAAAGGAAGATTTAGAAATTAAAATATATAGTTTTGGTGTTAAAAATATATAATTATTTTGTCGTAAACGAAGATGCTTAATAATTGTAAAGTTATTTATTAGAAATAGTTTTTATTTTCACATTTTAGTTAATTTTTTAAAGAAAAATAAAAGCTAGGTTTTTAAAAAGTTTTTTTTTCTTTTATTTCTATTATAAAGAAATACTTGCTAATAAATAAAAAAAAATATTTACACACAATTTTTCATTGTCTAATGGTTCTACTACTTAAAACTAAAATATCAAATGTTTATTAATGCCTAAATTATTTTTTTGTTTTTACAGGCTGCTCCTTGCTCTTCTCTACTTCGTGCATATCCTTTGTTTGAAGATAGTTGTCATCATTCCAGATCTGTAGATGTGTTGAGCCAAACACAATATAAAAAAGATTACCCAAGCCAAAAACTGCAGCAGATATGGCAAATACTATTTGCCACTGAGAGCGATCAGTCTAAAAAAACAAATAAAAACTTAAAGAGTTTCGAAATATGCAAGAAATCAACAAAATACAAACCTCGTCTTGTACAATAAGACCAACCAGTAATGGTGTTAATATTGGTATAATGTTGGCAGATGTGTTAACAATACCCATTAAAATACCAGCATGATTAGGTGATAAGTCAATTGTGTTAAGAGTACTGCCAATGGTGTTACCAGCATTCATTCCCACATTTACGGTCATCAACACAATGGCCAAAGTCCTTTGATCAGCACTTACAAAACCCAATAGTATAAGACCAATGGCTGGTGTCCATAAAGCTAAAGAATTAAAGGTTTTCCTTAAGGCATTCAGCGAAAGGATTTTGTAATGCAGTAGAATATCTGATAAAATAAGATAAACATATGACATGCACCACATGGCAAAGTAGGGCAAAGCAGAAAACAGGGCATTATTTTTCATATCCATGCCTAAGACACCATTCATATAGGATGGAATTTCCGCTTGTAAAGTAGAAAATCCCCAAGAATGAGCGGATCTTGCAACAAGTAGAGCCCAAACTGGCCAAGACGTAATTATGGCCTTCCAAGGAACTGGTATTGATTTTGACGTTGAAACTGCTTCTTTTTCCTTTAAACTATTTTTGGAGGTTTCTATATAATTTCTTTCTACATCAGAAATAAGCTTTGATTCATTGGGACTGTTGGCTGCAAGCAAAACCCACAGCACACACCAAACTGCTCCAACACCAAAGGACACATATGAAATGCCCGGCCACCCTAACGGTGAAGCTGCAATTATACCACCCAAAAACATAGCCAACACCGTTCCACACTCGATACCTGTATTGGCCAGAGCACCTAAGCGATTACGTTCGTTAACCGGACACCAGTCAGCCAAATATGCATGAATGCAGGGAAAAAGTAGACCTTGAAATAGACCCTGAATTACGCGTATGCCGCAATAAACTTGCCAACCACCCCAGTCAACCGTCAATGGAATAAGTAATGCAAATACTGCTGATCCAAGTGTTGATACAAACATTGTGGATTTGGCACCAAACTTTCGACACAAATAACCACCCGGAAATTGTGTTACAAAATAACCCCAAAAGAAACTGGAGAGTATATAAGATTTTTCCATTTCACTCCAATCATATTCCTAAAAGAAAAAAAATCTTTTTGTTACAGTTGTTATTTGGTCTTAAATTATAAGGAAAAAATATTTCAATTGATCAGAACCAACACTGTGGGAACTATAAAAAGGTTTTTGATCAATTTTAAAAAAAATTTTATGTAAATAAAAAAAATTTAAAATAAACTAATGAAAATCAAAAAGAATTTTCTAATACTAGGGTTGCATTTTATATTTCGGGATTAGAGAACAAAAGCAAATATTAATTTTTAAAAAATCACTTCATTGTTTTTAAAAATATTCCCCATGAAGATCTATACACTTTTGCATGCGTTCGAACCAATGGTCAAAGCACTCTTGCCACTCTGATTGAGGTACCTTCAAAACAAGCATTCTGAATACAGCAACTGCTCCTTAAGGTGTCGAAAAACGTTGACCCCTAAGTTTGTTTTTTACGAACCGGAATAAAAAGAAGTCATTCTATACGGCAGATGACTCATCAAATCGATGTTTTGGGTGCTTAAAAATGCAGTTGTTTGAGCCGATGTGTGAGAGCTCAAATTTTTGTAGTGAAGAGTGATCCATCTTCGGCTGTTGGTTTTCCTGATTTCTTGGAACACAACTGGCAAACAAATGGTTGTGAATCACTCAGAATTGACTGTTCTGCGTTATTAAAGTGATACAGTTGCGACATGTCCAGTTTTCTGAAAAATACTGGCGATCATTTACCTAGAAGTTATTCGTGCGCAAACAGCTTTTGTTGGGTTTGACTCATCTTAAAACACCCATACAGCCGACTACTGTTTACTTTCGGGCTCATACGCGTAAATCTAGGATTCATCACCTGTCACGATATCATAGATGTAATTCGAAGCACCGTGATCGCATTTTCTGAGCATTTCTTTCGACTAATCGACACGAGCCTTTTTTTGAGCGATTGACAAATTGTGTGGGATCTAACGCGAAAAACTTGTTCTGACAGTCAATGTTCATGCAATATTGAATGCAGCTAGTGCCACTAATGCCTAAGGCTGTCTCAATCTCACGATAGGTCACGCGAAGATCATCCGATATCAGTTCATGCACAGCATCAATGGTTTTCGGAACAACAACTGAATTTGTACGACCTTCACGAAATTCGTCATGGAGTGAACTACGACCACGATTAAATTCCCCATACCATCGATTAACACTGGTCCTTGATTGAGCTTCATCGCCAAAAACAGAATTCAGTTCATCCATGCACTGTTGCTGAGTTAATCCACGTCGAATGTTGTAAAAAATAATCACACAAAAACGTTCACGATTTAATTTAATTTTTGGGTCGAAATGAATCTTTTAAGTTACTGTAAACAACACAAATAGCGCTGGTATGTCAAAACGTTCTGAGTACGTATAAGCTAAAAAATGTCAAACTTTACGATAGAGCTGTCAGTTGTAAGATTGCAGCACTAGTATTGCCAAATCTCGAAACATAAAAGGCAACCCACGTATCTCACATATTTGCCTTATTTCACACAAGATACTTCTTAAAAACAAATTTGAATTTGGATAATCGTTTTTTTTACTTCACATAGTTTTAATCTATCATCAGTTGGCCATTCCATTCCTAATTTCTAAGATATTCATTTCCGATCCATTAACATTATTTATTCTGGATACTTGTAGATAGAAAAGTCGTTTAAACCACGTAAGTATGTCAACCTATTCGTCAAACCGCATTCTGAAATCAAACTTACAAAGTGAAGTCAAATTCTACGGACCCCATTTTCAAAAAATTTCCCTTAAATGATGGTTACTTAAAAACATCTAAATCAATTAGCTACAAAGCAAGGGAAAAAATCTATTCAAATACATCCTTCAGCATCTTGGTAACTATCACCGCTGTTACTAAAATCTGTCTTTGAAGGCAAAAAGGCAGCCTGGAAATTTTTCTTCTTTTTTGATAGAAGCAAGGAAAGAAGTAGCTTCAATACAAATGTTTTTATAGTTGAACTATTTATTTTAAGACAATTTTATTTACTTTATTTAGACTCAAGTTCAATAATTACTAAATTCTCATTTTTTGCAAATGAAGAAATTAATATTTTTAGTTTTTACTACTTTATTAGCGTTAGTTAAGGAAAGAAAAATTTTTACTGAAAAATCCAGTTTTTACCAAAACTAGCCGAGTAGAATGCATTTTTGAAAAACAGCTTCGAATTTTATCATCAGTACTCTTTGTTCGGTTGTCCCACTCCATTTAGATTTTTTTTTTCATATTTTTATTATTAAATCTTCGCCATTGGCGAACTAACAATAAGTATTCAAATCTTAAAACTGTTTAATTTTTATTAGACCAGCCAGTGCCAGACTAAAATTCAAGTTCTCATAATAAAATTAATTAATTCAGTAGTTTCATCTAAGTGCAATAGTATCCCTTCTTTTCAGACGAGTGTCCACTATGTTGCAAAATGTTTCGAGCGAGCGGATTTTGATGTGTTTCCACATTTAGATTTGAAAAAAAAATTTATATGACAATACTTCATCGAGGTAGGCTCTCAAAATTTGTAATTTCAAACGTAGTTTTAAAAAGAGATTTGTATAGTGCACTTCAAAAATTTAAATAAAAAATTTCCAAAAACATTTTCCCCGTTTGTTGTTGGTTAAGTTTGTCTATAGGCATTTCATTGGTTCGTCAGTTGACTTCAACCAAATTCATGTAAAAAACACATGAATAAATTCTGCCTTATATAACAACCTCAATAAACTAATTGAAAACTATTATAAGAAACCAAAACATTTAAAAGTCGTTTCAAAAACTCAAAAAAACATTTTTCGTTATTCAACTGTTTTGATACTCCTTTCCCTTTTACATCTGGATAACCATTCGCTACCACTAAATGTATTATAAGGGCTACTGAAAACAAAGCCTTCCAAAATATTATTCAGGATTTGATTTTTGATATTTTGAGATTTGAAGTTGAAGTCTACTGACGATTTGGCACCAATAAAATGCCTATAGGCAAACTTAACCACAACCACCCCTATAAATAAACCAGGAAAAACGGGATTATATTATTTTTGCCTAAGTGTGATATTTATCTTTATAAATTATCCAATAGTCCTGCAGAGTCCCAGCATGAAACTAATTAGAGTTAATTGTGAAATTTTAAATAGCTCTTTTTGAAATAAATTTTAAATATAATAATATTAAATTAGAATAACAAACATAAATAATATTTTAAATGAAGCACACAACTTAAAAACTAGCGTTTAGCGGTTTATTAAAACAAAAACTCAACAAAAAAATAATGCAAAATTTCAGCCTTTAATTTCGAAGTAACCATTTTTTTATAAATTTTTTCAATTATTAATAAATTATCTGAAAGTTGTGGAATTAAAATTTCTAAATCAGTAAATATAGTAATTTTCTGAGGCAAAAGTTAAGGGATATTAAACAAATAAAGGGCGTCCTTTGAGATACGTATTCTTAAGTCCTGTAAAAAAGATTCAATTAAAGGTTTGTAGCCTTTGATGCGGTAGTATAGGCTGTGTTCCAAAACGCAGTTTGCCTTGCATCACAAAATTTCAAGTTTTTCCTGAAAGCAAAAATAAGGTTTTTGATAATATCTTTTACTTTCAAATGAGTGTTTCCAGCCATATTAATGTCATGGAAGCAAAAAACGTTGTCAAAATTGTAAGGAGTGTATAAGGGAAGAAGTTGAAAATTTGAAATGCAAAGCAAACTGCGTTTTGGAATACAGCCATACTTTGACCTCTTTAAAATGATCTTTTTCTTTCAAATCTAGGCTTTTCAAAACGATCCCCATACCAACGTAAATATTTTTTTGGCTCTTCAAAAATAGTTTCCAATTGTGTGTGGGCTTCATTCCTTTTAGTATCACAATACATTATCGGGGTTTTTATAAGAGATAATCCTTTTTCTAAATCTATATCCTGCTTTTGTAGAATTACATTAAGCGCAAATTTGCGCTTTCTTTTAATAAAATTGAAGTCGAAAGTAATATTATTTTCGTTTTTTTAATCATTTTTTTCTTATGTTTCACGTCATAAATGCGTACAATATTTAAAGCCAACAAAGTTTTTTTTCTTTTCTTGAAATTTTTCTGACAGAGAATGAAAAGCAATAATCTTAGGGAGGGTTCCAACAGTTTTTTAATAACCATTTAATAGTTTTTATTTTACAGTAATCTTTTTATTAATCCCTTTACATATTCCTGATTATTCATATTGAAAACTTGTTTATATGGAGCGTGGCCCTTCTTTTTTGCCAATCCTATTATTTTTTACCCAACTTTATAAATTTTTATGAAATTTATTAAGACATTAAATATTTTAATAAGTATTGTGTAGGCAAAAAATACGAACTTATAAATTTAAAAAAGTTTTAAATATTATTCTCTAATAGAAAAAATATTTAAATTCCAGTTGGCGGGGTTCTATTCAAAGTTCCTACTGACTTTAAAATACTAGCACCTTTTAAAACCTTTCTGTAATTATATGACAAAACACTTTTTCGTGTTATTATTGGTTAATTCAATATCTATTTTTTTTATAAAGACTTTAAGAAACCAAAGTGTTTCTCTAAATCAAAAGATGTTATTCTTTACTTACCGGAAAGTTGAGATTTGTAGTTATGGCATTTGTCATTGCAACAACTGATACACCAGCATTGAATTTAGTAATATTGTTAACAGCTATTGACAGGAAGAGTAAAATAACTTGCAAATGTCTTTGACCCAAAGGTGAACCTTTACAGAAACATGTACAAATAATTTATTGCAAGTAAAGCTTTAAATTATTTAATAAGCTAAATTTTTAAGAAACTTATTGCCTAAAATTGTTATCGAAAAACCGGAGCACTCAATTGCCGTTTCAAAAAATATTTTATATCTCACTGCATTTATATATGGCCCACCCTGTAAAACCGTAGCCTATTAAACCTTGGACCGTTTTAAGGAGATTCTTTAGGTAATTCGCAAGGAATGCTATAACATTTTACTGTCACATTATCATATATATTTAATACATACATGCAAATGTACAGGCTTATACAAATTTTGGCAAAAGATTGCACTAAATAAGATCGAAATTTCAGGAAGTAGAAGAAGAAGACTCACATGTCCTTGAAAAAACTCAACATGAATGTCAGCTACGGGTTCGGAAGCGAAAGAATATTTAGAAACTTTATCTTAAATTTGAAAGACCTAATTCAAAACCCATAAAACTTTTTGATTGGAACACATTACCGACCCCTACATTCCAGAAGGCCACGTTAAGTTACTCGTTTTTGAATAACTAACTCCTGGTCCAGCTTATCTGAGTTTTTTTAGTTACTTGCCTACTTTTACAAAAAGCTACAGTTACTATTGAACATAATTAGGCTATAAAAATAATAAAATTAAGCTAGGTTAGGTTAGGTTAGGTTAGGTTAGGTTAGGTTAGTCTGCAGGACATACAACCAAAAACCAGTGATTGGTTTACTGGGTGCTTCTAGCAGAGGAAAAAAATCTTGGAAGAGAATTTCAAAACAATTAAGTGATGTCAACAAGTTTTTTCGACGTTTTCCATTCCACATGTCCTAAGTCAAACATATCTTGTATCTAAGCCAGTAGGCATAAAACACCAAACATTGAAATTGACGCAAATCCAGATCCCGTAGTGGTACTAAAGAGAAGGTAGTGATGGTGTCACATATCGCAAGGCCCTATAAAAGTCGGGGTGTTAAAACAGACCGTTCAAAGTTCTGATGCACCGGCTTAGGCTCAGCTGTGTGGGATTTTGTCTGCGCCTATAATTTGCCTAGTTACAGAAACACAATTAAAATAAAACCAAGAAAAAACAAAAACTACCCATTCCTTTTTCCTTTGATTAAGATGACCTCCCTGACTAACTTACAATTCCCTATACACTTGATTCATCTGATTTTTGCTCTTTAATTCAAATCACTACTACATGACTCAAACGAAATTAAATAAATTTAAACGAATGGAAAAATAGGAAACTTTCAATCTAGATTAGAGCATATATATACAAAGTCTGCCTTCTATGCGCTTCTCAAAATTTCAAAGGCCTTTCGTTCTGCAGTTGCAAACATTGAATTCTGAAAAGAAAATACCTTTAAACTGTATTTTTGCCGGCCATTTTCAAAAAGCCAAATTTTAAAGCAGTTTCTGCTTTCATACTACATATTCCACTGGCTTCCTAGAACGGAATTTTCTCCGAGAATTCACTGCCTCTATCCACATTCACTTCTTTATAAAGTTTTCCCATTTTTATTTAAATTCTCACTTTTTAATTTTCTTTTTTGCTTCCCCACGTACAACACAATTTTAAATATTTAATTCCCCAATTGAAAATTGCACCGGTTAAAAGCAGGCACGGCAAATCCAAGTATAGTTACAAAAAGTATTAAAAATCGTGTAAATAATAACCCAACCAACAAATATCTAAAGCTCGTAAAAAATATTATTTTTTTTCTCTTTTTTCGGGCGTCGCAATGGAGTTACTTTGAAACTCTTAGAACGCGGAGAAGGTTAATAGATGCGAAAATGCTCTTGAAATGACGTTATTGAAACATCTTGCAGTCAGATATAAAATGACAGTTGTGGTCCTTTGTCCACTGGCCATAGGTATATATATATATATATATATATATATATATATATATATATATATATATATATATATATATTTAATTTCTTTAATTATTACGCTAGAAACTTGGTGCCTTGTTTTAAATATTTTCGACTTAATTATTATTTATTACAGCTTTTTTAAAGTTTAAGCCACGTTTCCATTTTGTTCATAACATTCCTTGTGAATTACCTTAATATATCTGTGATAAAGTTAAACACAGTTTGAGTTAATTGTAACATTTTTATCTCCATATTCAAAAGCACCCACAGGAAACTATAAATTAGGAAGCGACATTACTTTCAAAAGTATTCCGTTATTAACTTTTAAAAAATTACGATGAATAATTTAGTAAATTAAGGGAGTTATTAAAAGGATGGGTGAACAGTTTTTCCTTAGTTAGCACAGGCGGCCGTAGCTAGGGATTGCATTGTTTGAATATAACACAAACTGTTTTTTTTTGTTAAACAAAAAAAAATAATAGACTTAAGCGTTTTTTCTTTATTGCCACTGGCATACATACTTAATATGCAATCCTGCTGTTAAATTAGCTTAAACACATTTTTAAATATTTTTTATTACTTTTCCCTTTTTATAGCTTTCTTGTCAACTACGGTAACTGTCCTGGGAATCTTAAAAATAAAAATTTTTACAAACATTTTTCAATTATAACAACAAATCACGCCTATAGCACCCGACTTTTAAGTACTTTATTATATATTTGATTTGTTTTACTTCTTCCTTTCTTATACCTCTCTCGATAATCACGGTCATTGCAGATGAACTGCCTTAGGACTCTTTAGATTTAAAATTTTACAATTAAAATTACAAAACACGTCTAAAGCACCCGACTTGTTAAATATTTATATATTAAATTCAATTTTACTTAAACATAATATTAAAGCTTTTCTTTTCGTCTTTCTGATTTTTTTTTATCATTTTAACATTTACTTGTCGAAAGTTTTAGATCATGTAATGATCACTAATATACTAATTTTAGGGTATGAGTTAAGTTCAATAAAAATGGTACTAAAATTATTGCAGACACTTTTTATGGTTTAGAAACTTACAGGTATCTGAGCTAAAAGATTCTTAATCAATTTCGTATATATAATTAGGGGATTCACAAGGTGTTCAATTATGTGCTATTGTCATAATATTATAAAATTTCACACAGGTTTAAAAACCTTCAGCAACTATTAGACACTCGGCGCAGGTGTATGCATACCATATGTTGTATCATTTTTTAGAACTATTTTTGTATGAAAAACATTAATCAATAATATTTTGTAACCATTGTAAAATTTACTAACATTATGGCAAATGGCATAATAGAACACTTTGTGAATCCCATCAATATGTACGTGTATTTATGAATATGCTAGATTTGTTTTAAGCTATTTTTGGTTTCAAGGAAATGTGTTTTCCACACACATATACTAATTTACGTTCTAAATAAGCTCTGGGTCATATTTCAAAAACATATATAAAATTAAAGTCTCAAATTCTCTAACGGCTGAAACGGTAATAAAAGTTTTATCTAACAAACAACCTAATTTTTTTACAACCGATACCTTTTGTTTATATGTGTTTCATTGACCCTAAATATGTGCCTAAAAGGCATACGGTATTAGGAAAATAACACTGGGCAACCAATTTGTTGTCATGATACTTGATTACCTCTACACGTTTGAATGAGTTATGGTCCCAATAGTACAAAAACAGTCCATATTCAAAATTCTATGAATAAGCTTTTTTAAAAGAAAATTTTTTTAATTTAACATTTTTAAAGGCTCGCAGTGGGCTTAAACTCGAAAGCTGTCCTAGTTTCTGAAATAGAAAAATCAGAAAATTTAAACAATTGTATTGGCGTTGTTATTTCCCGTTTTCCTTTCAAACAAATTTTTCGTTCAAATAAAAAAAGAATCACAACAAAGATATCATGTAAAAGGTTTGAGGTTGATAACTCTAGCAATTTCGTATCAATGAATGAAATTGTATGAGTAATTTCTTTCCACCTGCTCCTATCTAACTTATTATTTCTCTAAATAGTAGGCATTGCCGTACAATTATTTTTTGCGGTAGAACTGAAGTCGACAGCTGTTATAATTAAATAAAAATTGTGCTGCTCCTATCCAACTAACTTTTTTCCAAAACGTAAATACGGGACTTCAAAAAACTCCACAAAAAATGTCTGGAATGGTTAAATCGGACGATTTTGCGTGTGAATGTAAATCGCCAAAACGAGAGATGAGGAGACCTGGGAACGCTGCTTTCAGAATATCGGTTGTGGCTTCCGCAGAGTGTGCCGTTGATTCGCCTTGTTGAAACCACATGTCTTCCAGTCCTTTTTCATTCAATTATAACAGAAAACACTCGGCATACATGACCCTATAGCGCCCACTGTCCACTGATGTCGTTTAACCAGCTGCGTCCTCGAAAAAATATGGCCCGATGACTCCTCCATGGTGAAAAGCGCACTATGCATTCACTTTGAGTGGGTGTAATGGCTCCTCGTACATCACTCGTGGATTCTTGGTAACTCAAAAGCGATAGTTTTGCTTGTTCACGTACCCGCTAAGGTAGAAATTAGCCTCATCGCTCATTGTGATTTTGGTTGAACAATCGTCCAATTCGGCCTGAAGATTAAGAATGATTTAGGTATAGATTACACGCGTTGGCACATGTTGCGAGCAGTAACATCCACCTTTAAAAAATCTAGAGAGAATCAGCAACAGTGGGTCCGGCAGTAAATGCAAGTTTATGGTATTAACGCACAAAACGTCCAGTACACTTAGGCAGTGTGGAAGTCGTGGAAGTTAAAAACTACTACTTTGAAATAGTCAACGACTTTTTTTAATTCGGCACCGCCTTTAACGAAACCAACAACATCCGTTTTGAGATAAAAAGAAAAACAACATTGGCCAATAGATGCTACTTTGGACAAAGTAAGCAGTATTAAAGTAAAGTCACCTGACTCTCTACAAGACACTGATACTAGTCGATCTTATTTTTGGTTCTAAAGCATGGGTACTTACGAAAGCAATTGAGGCAGTGCTTGGAGTTTTCTATGGAAAAATTCTTTGAAAAAACTATGGACCGTGAGCGTTGACGGAGAATACTGGTTCGTATGAACCGTGAACCGCATGAGCTATTTGCAGACTCAGGAAATCGTTAATATATAAACAAAGATTCAAAAAAATTAGTTAGGGGGAAGCACCTAAAATAAGTATTACCATTTTGTGGGCGTGGCGGGGCCTACTTTGCTGCCTTAAAAACTTTTTCGGCAAAGACCTTATATATGCTTATAAAAAAGGGGGTGCGATAAAAGAACTAATATTAAGAATTTAATTTTTTTCAAAAGAAGCACAGGTAAATGTTGTGGGCGTGTCACCACCTATTTTTCTAAAAAAACGTAGCCTTTTGCACACAACAGGCGTTGGTGTTTCAAATTTTATGAAAACCTATGTAGCCGTTAAGAGGTGATTGCGGGGCAAACAAACTTACACCTAATTTTTATAATACAGGGTGGCTGATAAAAGCTTCTACAAAAAAACTTTTTGATAAAATGTCTCAAAAATGTCATCGGGGGATGGAAAAACTACCGCACATGTATTAAAGTAATTTATGAAGTTTTAAAAATAAATGAATTAAAATTTCCTCATTTCTCGGTGACACATGTGCGACATCTTATCAAAAAGTTACTATTTTTTTGGTGGTAGCATTTTTTATCAGCCATCTGTTTATATTATGTTATTTTCTAGAGCCATAAACATAATTACAATCAAAATACAAATTAAATTAAGTATTTAATAAAAAAAAAAACTGACTGGCCCAGATATATGTAGTTTTTTTCAAATGTTTTAAGCTCCACAGTATGTGCGTTCGTAACTAATATTAGTGTTTGAAAAAAGTATTTATAAAATTAAAATTGTGTTTGATAACAGCTTATCTAAATTTAATTTATAAAAAATGTTTAAATATCAAATACTAATGAAGGCCAGATTTTTATTAAAACACTTTTGGTAATTTTAGAATTTATCTTTAAAACATAACTATGTGCTACCCCTATTGCTAAACTTAAACAGTTTATCACACAAATAAAAAAATAAAGAATTATTTATTGTAAGTACACTGCGTTGTATTAACAAACATACCTTGATGTACTTTTTTAAAAACCTTAAAAAAATTTTAAGGACTATTAGTTCGAAATATCGAATATCGGAAATTGCAAACAAGTATATTAAACATTCGCACTAACTCATCGAACCACTTTAAAATGCATAGGACTACACAACATATGCCAATATAAATTCGACAGCCAAGCTCACAACATGTGAATGCGTGAAACGATGTAAAAAAGTATATTTTTTTACAAATGTGAATGGTAGCTGAGCCAAAGCAAGAAATATATAAGCGCTCTTATAGCTATGAAGCAAGGTGTGTTTATTTTCGTTTGACCTTAAAAACTTTTTTCATGTTACTAAAATTTTCTTGAATTTATTTATTTTAAAAATTTATTTTAAATTAGCTTATGGTGTGCAGATACCAAGTTAAAATATTCTTAAGCCGTAGGAAATGATAATATCTCAGGTGAATTTATTAATTATCCACTGATATTAGCTAGCAGTTACTCTATCCCATTATCAAAGAGTTCTGGAAAAAACAGGGGCGAAATCAAATGCCAATCTGAAAGGGGATACCCTTACAAAAATGCTTAAGCAAATAGTTGTGAATATTTATTAGATCTCGATAAACGTTGGAGTTAGAGTTCGGTAAAAAGTGGTGTTTAGACAACGTTTGAAGCTCGACGTTTCTACCGAACTTAACCAAACGCTGACCGAGTTTTCCAACTTTATTTGTAGCACAAAAAACGACACAAAGATGTCCATAAATACTTATATTTAGTTATGGGTTATTGAACATTTTTTTTATCAAATTATGAAAATTCATAGTAGTGTATACTGGTGCATTAACTTTTATTATCCCGAAAATTATTTCAAAAATATTTTTCTTTATTTTATCTTTTAAAGTACAAAATAATGTATTTACCAGTTTTTTTTTTAAATATATTATGTATATATACGTATATATTTTTCCTTTATTGACCAAACCTCTGATAGAAAGGATTTACCCCAACATCATATAAGCCCAACTCGGTAGTACTTCAAACACAATAAATTGTAATGTGGGGTCAGACTTGATCGATCATAATTTTTTGATTGTCCGCAGAAACGACGACTTATTCTTGCATACAGTGGAAGTTAGATATTACAAAACATTTTGCAAAAGTCTAAAATTTTATTTTTTTTTTTCAAATCACTACAAATATATCCTGTAATATTTTAGGTACCACCATACGAAATGTTGTTGAAAAAAGTACATTCGTTAAGTACGTCATTTCTTAATAAAAAAAATTTGATTAACATTTTGAAGAAGTCAATCATGTTTTTATTATCAATGTTGATTGCCAACCCTGTGCCAAATAGAAGCACTCGAAATACTAGATATTTTGATTGACCTTATCAAATGTGATAGGAAATGTTAAAATTACCAAGTGGTTACTGCAAGCATGAAACTTCATATTCTATCTTAAAAGTTTAAAGTGAGTTGTTTTAAAAGGGTGTCCAAAAAAAAAACGATTTGAATTTGTCCATCCAACTGTAGGGGTATATTTTCCCCTTTTTGATGAACTGTGGCAGAAATAAGTCTTTGACTATAGAAATTAAGCCTGGATACATTTATTAAGCGTTTGCTTTTCTTGTTTTTTTTAAATCGCATTTATATTTCCATATTAAGATTTAAATAAATACAAAACAATATTTAGTTTAGGATTTTTCTAAATAGTCGAATATAGCCCTTTACTTACCGGAAAATCTGGATTAGTTGTTTCGGCATTTGTCATTGCAACAACTGATACGCCAGCATTGAATTTGGCAATATAATTAACAGTTATTGACAGGAAAAGTAAAATAATTTGCAAATGCCTGTGACCCAAACGTGGACCTAAACAAAAAAGTAAGTAAATAATTAGTTGTAAATTATGCTTTAAAGTATTTAAACCAATTTTCTTGCAAACCACTATTTAAACTTAAGATATTAAAAATCCATTTAGTGGCCCAAAAGTTTTAAAAGAACTCATTTGAACATTTATATTTATAATTAATTTTTAGAATAAATTTTCGAAATTTGGGAGCAGCAGTGAAAAATGTTTGTTAAAATCAAACAAAAATAAAACCAAAGAGATCGTTATACTCGATTGTGACGAATCGTATATACCCTTCAAATTAGTCTTCTTTTTATGCAACCAGGCATCTAATCAAGCCCAGCTGTAAAACCATAAATATTATAAAATATTATTTGTGGCGTGTTCGAAAGCGTTATCTAACCAAGATTTTGAAAAATAAAACTTTATGCAATTAACATAGAAAGTCTTATGAACGTTTGTGTGGGTTCTGCTACTCCCAGTGCTTCTATCTGACAAATATTTCATTCGAAATAGAGAAGTCAAAATACAGGGTGTCCGGCGGCAAAATAATCTACTTGGTTTGTTTATTACTTTTGATAAAATGAAAAGAATGGATTTTATATTCATAAATGTTTTATTTAATCTCGGCAATTATGTATAAAATACAATATCAGATAATGTCCGCCTTTGTTAGCGTTACAAATGCGGGCCATTTTAAACACATTTTTCATTACATTCTCACAAATTTCACGCGGTATTTCATTAATTTATTTTGTTGAAGTTGCTCCATCTTTTTTAGTTTGTTTGCATAAACCTTACATTTTAGAAATCCCCCTAAAAAAAAGTCCGGAGCAGTTAAATAAGGCGACCGTGGAGGCCAATCAACATCACCTTTTTTTAAAGTAACTTGTTGTGGAAAGAGGTCTCACAGTAATTCTTGCTGTATGCGATAAGGCACCTTATTGTTAAACCCACACGTTAATTAAGCCCAATACATGCAGCTGTTGCTCCCCACTGACAGTAACCGTTACGCTGTATTCAGTTTTAAAAACTGAACCATCGCTTTTAATGGATGCAAAGATGATTTCCATTGCCCAGAAGCGACTGTTCTGTTCATTCACATATTCATTCAAATGGAAATGTGCCTTGTCACTCATAATGTTTTTTTAAAAAAATCGATGATTGATTTTCCATATTAAACATGAACTGTCAAGACTAATGTTTAGCAAAATGGCAGCATAACTTTCCGACGGACACCCTGTGGAACTACCTTGTAAAAAATGGTTTTTGGTCAATCGTTGTAACAGTTTCCGAGATATTTTGTGTCAAAAATGTTATCAAAATGATTTGTGTTTTAGAATTGCATACTTCGTAGCACATTCGAAGCACATCTGTGGTTCATACAACTTTGATACTCAACTCATAAACGATCTGTGACATACAACTATAAAGCATTCTTCAACCAAAAGATCAGCAATTAAAGTTGTACTTTTGAGAATCATCTTATTTTAAATTTATTTACATAACGACGCTCACTCACACAAAAAACTTTTTACTCATAAAAAATTAAAAAAAGGTTTTGTTTATTAAAAAAAAAACATTTTTTATTTAAGTTTCACTATCCAAATTCATTTTACCTTTTTCTAATTGAACCGTCATTTTGAAACAAATATTAAAATTAATTTTATAACATACAATTAAATTTTATTTATTTCTTTATTGTTTTTGTAATTAAAAATAAATAATTTAAAATTTTAAATTAAATAAAAAATTTTATTCTATACTAAATAATCCGACTTCTGACCAAGTAGAAGTTTCAAATCAAACTCTTTTCATAAATATAAACCTTTTAAATTGAAAAACTTTGATTAAGTAAATAACAAGAAAGTTAAACAACAATTAAATACATAAGTATGTGCATACAAAAAGGTGTGTATGTTCATGTCTATAAATCAAAGACAGTGACAAAAGCTGACCACAAGTGATAACAACCACCAATGTATGAATGTATGTATTAACCCAAAAGAAATATCAGTTATTAGTTTTGAATAAGGATTAAACAATAACGATAATAATAAATTCATATTTAGCTTTAGAAATTGAATTTTTAAAGTATAAATTATTATTTATGCTACTATAAATAATAATTGTGTTTGCTTTTTTATTATACTTTTCACATAAGGGTATATATAAATTTGTCATTCCATTTGTGATTTCTTAATTAACCTTTGCGGCCCCAGAAAGTACATATAATCTGGATCCTTATAGATAGGGAAGTGGATATAATCATGTCCGACTGTCTGCCCGTCTGCCAGTGTCATGGTTGAAATCAGCTTTCTGTGGTATCAAACTATCAGAAATATATGCAAAAAAATCGCTATTGAAATGCAGCAAAAGCGCCCGATAACTGACCGAGATATAAGCAAAAACCCAAACCTACCTCTGTTTATTTCGCTTAAATTTGTATATAAAAATCTCTACAACTGATCCGGAGCTGCCCCGTTCAATGTGCAATGTAAGACTGATTTCCATTTATTTTTCCCCACAAAAATTTTTTGAAACATTCTTTCACCCCATCTTCATCCTCTAGCAGGGCTGCCATACAAAGATTTATTTTTTTCAAATTTTTTAAATCGCTCCAACAGATTCCAGGGTTCTCCTACAAAGGTTAAATTTAGGACCGACCTCAAAATTTTGCCCTCCCAAATATTTTGTGCAACATACTTGCCCTCAATCTTCAGCCCCTAACATGGCTGCCACACAAAATTTGAAAAAAAAAATAGGATAAAATCCCCCACAACTTTTCCGGAGTCGCCCCTAGAGGAATAAAAGTATCACATACCCCAATTAGCTCTAGCAAATGTCTTCCTGGAGCATACTTACCCCCTATCATCATCATCTAAGGAGGTTGCCATACAAAATTTATAAAAATGATGTAAAAATGCCCTCAACTTCCTCAGAGTCGACCCCCATTAGTTTCTTCTTCAGCTCATATTCCTAAACAATAATTAACCTCTATCTCCACGCCCTAAGAAATTGATATACAAAATTTACAAAAAACCAGGTTAAAACCTTACAGCTTCCCCGGAGTCGCTGCTAGAGGAATAAAATGTATAGCAGACCCCTTTTAGTTTTCCCTCGCAAAAATATTCCTAGAATCTTTTTGCCCCCTATCACCAACACCTAAGGGGGCTGCCAAACGAAATTACCCCTATTAATTTCTCCTCGCAAATTTATTCCTAGAGCATACTTTCCCCCTACATTTCAAGCCCCTAAGGGGGTTTCCAGACAAAATTAAAAAAAAAAACAGGATTAAAATCCTTAAAACTTCCCTGGAGTCGCCCCCTAGAGGAATAAAATGTATTACAGCCCCCATTAGTTTTCCCTCCCAAACATTTTTCTAGAACATACCTACCAACTGTTTCCGTCACCTAATGGTGTTGCCATACAAAATTTACAAAAAAGATGGAGAAATGCCTACAATTTCCTCAGAGTCGGCCCTATTAAAAAATTAGAAATATTCCGTAAATAAAAAGCGGATAAAAATGAAAAAGGTTCGTGGTTTCGAATGTCCAATGTGAAGGGTATCCAAGATTCGGCACAGCCGAATATAGCGCTCTTACCTCTTTTTTATGCTCAATTTTTAATGTGTTGCTTACTATCAAAAATGAGTTTATAAAAGCGTTAAGCTACGTAATGTCTTTTCAAAATTATTTCTTTTAAGAATTTACTTTTCGAAAACAATTAAAAATTTGACTGTGTAAAATAAGTTTTAAATTTTTTATTAATGAGTTAACTGAAGAAATATGGATAGGCAACCTAAATAGACTATACATTTATTACATGCCTTTTTACCCACCTTTTTAAAAGTTTTCTGCACACAGACACCAAATTTTTTATTTTTTCTTGTTTTATTTTTCATTTAGGTATATAAACAAAACTTCCATTTCCTTATTACAATAATTTTTCTTCTACCATTTAAAAAAAATATAATTTTTATAGGCACTTTGTGATAAACATTTTCTTCACTTATTAAACTACTTATTTATTTAGGTAAAACAAAATACAATGTAAAGTGCTTTTGTGCAATAAACACTCTTTTAATGTAATTAATATTTGACACTACGGCTTTTGTTTAAAATTAAGTATGTACTGATTTGATTTTAATGCAAAAAAAATCTTTTTGTAGTTAAAAAAAACTGGTCTCGGTTTCGTTAATTTTTAACGATTTTCATCTTCTTCCTCTTGCAAACGTAAAATGTCGGCCTTGTTCATGAAATAGTAGCTGGGCTGACGACCTTTCAAATCCTTATACGTACGCTTGGCACCTTTTTGTATTAAAATACGACTAATGCTCTCAATAATATCTGTACCCATGGCATAGTGTAGTGGTGTGCGTTCCAACTAAAAAAGACATAATATATTTTGATTAGAAATCCAAAAGTTAAAAAAAAAATTTCTTTAATAAACTTACATTATCACCAATCTTAAGAGCTTCCGGACAGAGATCTACAAAATGCTCAACAATTTCTATAGATTCCTTGAGGATTGCTATGTGTAAAGCTGTGCGGCCTAAAAAGATAATACAAATCTAATATTAGATAATTTTGGGATAACCCACATATTTTTAACGTATTGAAGGAAAGGAGAGAGGAAAATATCTCTTTCTGGAATCCTTAAAAATTAAAAAAATAGAAAAACTAAAGCAAATTTTAATCAAGGCATAAGTCCACATAACGCCAAACTAAAAATGCAGGAACGCACAAAGTACCTAGGATTAATACTGGAAGTCAACTGCAGGCGCCTGGAGAGCATGTAGATGCCTGTTGGACTGCGTAATACTGGTGCTTTACACAGCATCCATACCGCGGTTTTGGATGTAAACTTGAACTTAGAACCAATTTATCTATTCGCAGAGGATGGCAAAAGGAGAAAAGCAACTCGATTTGGGTCAACGGTACAGTTTACTCCAGCGCCGTATGATCATGGAAGAATTACTGGGAGTGTGGAATATGGCAGTGACTTAATGATTCCGAAATTGAGCTCCATTTGGAAGCAGCGTGTAAATATTGGGAAATACGACTGTCTGCCGTTCCTTTGCCCAGAGAGGGGAATCGGAGCTGAGTTTTCTGCCCAGAACATAGTATTTGGGAGTCTTCTAAGCTTACTGCTGATTGCTACGTATTTCAGGCAGAACCTCCAGCTGATATTACCTTGTCCTCTCAAACTGAGTTTCTCAGGTGAATATATTTATTAATAATCAGACGGCGATCGAGGTAATCTCCGCATGCCTTACCTTCTCCTTAACTCTTTAGGCTTGCAAAGAATCCATTGGTATCACAAGGGTAATGAGAAGAAAGAGTTGGTAGACCAGCTAGCGAAGCAAGGGGTCCATCTGTATATGGAAAGCGCTATGGACGTTCGTGCTTTACTTTAGCTCTACGATAAGAGTATAGAATCTACGTGAAGGGTCAGAGCCTCGAAAGTCTGACTAGGAACCACTTTGAGGGGCGACGAGGTGATTGGAGGTGATTGTAGACTTCTTGTAGAGATGATAACAAGCCATTGTTGGACAACGGTTAATGCCAAAAGAACAGGGCGACTAACCAGCGATTACTGCAGTTTCTGTGATTCACCGGGGGATAAGCGCAGTGTTCGTTGTATTTTCGGCAGTGTCTTGGATCTTATTTGTTCCAAGGCCTAGAGGAAAACTCGGGGGCTATTGGCACTTGCCAAAAGAGTGTGGCACCATTGGTGTCATTACATCAAAATAGTAAGACTTTATGGCAGCTTTTTGACTAAATTCTTAAAAAGTTGATTTAAGTCGAGTAAAGTTGAGTTTCTCAGCATTGACTTTTGAAGTTGAAGGGTTTTGGTTTATAATCGCAGCCTTAAAATTCCGCAGCGAATTCGCCAAACTCAATTTCTTTCTGAAACGATTTTTATTTTGATATCGGGAATATTAAGGAAGCTTTCAGAGTTTGATAAAATCGAAACATATTTTCAAAAAAAGTCTTTCACGGCACGTGTTACTTGTAACACGTTACTGTAACATGTTACATATTTTTGATGGCGAAAGGTGTAGAGAAGTCAGAGGCGTTACAAAAGTAACAAGATTTCTCTTTTTTATGTTACGGTTTGACGTTTCTCTTTTGACGTTTTCGTTTTTTATTATATTTTTTCTTTATTCTCTTTCGTATATGGCATTATAATGACAGTCAAAGCCATGGTACAATTACCTTACAAGGTATTATATACTACCTTGTAAAGTAATTGTACCAAGTTCAAAACGTTCAAGAAGAAGAATAAACAAAGAAACAAAAACAAAAAATAAAAAAGAGACAAATTTGTAGTAACATAATAACATAACTTTTGGAAGTTACTTTAAAACGAAATAAGAAAATAGTCATATTACAAGTAACATAGTCTGAATGCCGTGTTTTAAGAAAACAAAAATTTGTAAAAGGGGTTGTCATGATTTTTCTGTCTATTCTTACAAATTTGCCTAATACCAAAAATTTTAAGAATATTAGCTTTGTGTTTGATTCGGTAACATAGAAAAGCTAGACCAAAGTTTTTAAAAATTTGGAGATCTCATTTTTGAAAAGGACCCAGAAACGTAGGCCTTGCACTAGAACTTAATTGTAGCCTGATTAAGGTCGGTAGTTGTGGCCATTTTGTGCCATATAGCATATCGTTATATTCAAAAATATTAATAAAAATGTAGGGAAACGATTGGTAAGTTAAGGTTTAAAGTAGGATCCCTTACAGTTAAACCTCAAATTTCTCGGACATACACCTAGGCCAGGAAATGGCTTGCTTTGAGCTACCAGGAATGGAACATAATTTAGGGGGGATAAGTTTGCATAACCTTAATGATAATTCAATTTGCGCTCTAACTATGTAAAAATTTAGAAGTGACTTTGGAAATGTTTTATCGATTCGTTGAATCCCTAAAAACACCGCATTCCGCAACTCCCCACCCGATAGGGGTGCCCCTGTATGTGCCAGTAAAAGCCAAATGCTTATTCCGGGAGGAAACTTCAATGCAGGCTATGGAAAAAAATGTGCCAGTCATTACCACCTTCATTAATCATGGTCTCTATATTATAAAACTTTTCAATGCTACATTTTACAAACAATTATTTCAGAATGCGAGTTTAACTAAACTGCAAAAATACAATTACACCCAGTCAGACCGACAAACAGACAAGCCTTAATGAGTCAGAAAGTTATACTGAGTCGATCGGTATACTGAAGGTGGATCTCAGACTTTTGGACAAACTTCATATTCCTGTTAACACATAATTTTTAGATCGCCTTTTAGCCAGAAACGAAGCCAAATAAGCTAGGTTTAAAAGATCCTTACCGTAATAATTTTTTGCCTTTATCAACCATTTGCCATCGGGTCCAGTAGAAATTTCCTTAACACGACTAACAACATTATCGCGTATCATCTGATGCAGCTCTTCTCTCCGTTCCTAAAACAGATCAGGAAATAAGTATATAAGAATGTGAACTTTTTATAAATAAAATATAAATGTATTTATTATTTTAATGGTGGTGGTTATGCTAATGATAGTATAAATGCAAATGCGCGCTGCGTTAAAGCAAAGACGTTAGCAGCCACTTTTTAGAAGGAAATTTTTTATAGTTTTTTGAAAACTGTTCAATAGTTCAAGAAAAATAGTTCGAAGAAAATTAGTCAAATCCAGCAGCTATTTTTTATTATGCTTTAGTTTAAATTTTTTTGCCAGCTTAGCTTAGTAAGAAGAGGATAAATAAAAATCGCTCATCTAAAACAAATAGAAAAATATCTATCAAAAAAAAAATATATATTAGTAAAACACAATTAGGACTCCATTTAGTTTAATTTCTTACAAGGGAAACTGTGATCGAATCCTAAATAATATTTAGAAAATGTTGTAAAACAAAAAGGTTTTTTTTCGATAGCGCTTATAACACACTTAGTGATAACCAATGATTATCCAAATTTATAAGGGGACAAGAGAATCATAAAAGTTTAAAGCGAAAAATAGTTTGCTGGGCTTTTGAAGTAACTCTTGGGCGCTTTAGTTTGTTTAGGGTAATTCTCAGTTTTTTGAAGTTATAATATAAGGGCAGAAAATATTCATGAGGGTTTTTAGAAAATTACTTTAAATCTACTAACGGTTTTTTTGTAAGAAATGCATATGCTAATGGAATTCATCTTTTCCAATTCGTTGCGTGCATTCGTCAACTGAAACAAATTTAAAACGAATAAATCAGCTGTGACAGAGTAAACATATGTCTTAAAAAAGAAGCACTAATTGAAAAGAAATATTAATAAGCACAACTTTTTAAATATGCAAATAAACCATTAAAAATACACTAAGTGTAATTATATGCAACAAATAAAAAGTGATTCATCGTTCGTTGTAGTAAGAAATATAAATAAACATATCGCATAGTTCGTTATGCGTGACAAATTTTAGTCGACGCACTGCTCGTGTGCGATTTCATATAAACAAATTATTTTTTAAGACGAATATTCGTCGTTCATCCCAGTTGTGCTTAGAGCACAACTGCTGAGGATGGTTAAACAGTCAAGGATATCGAAAACTGGAGATTAGAGGCAATAAGAATGTCACACAACCTGAAAGATTTGGAACTCTAATATTTACAGCTTAAAAACCAACATGTAAATATTCCAATTATGGGTCTTAACTGTATAATTGCAAAACTAAGTTCGCTTTCAAGGTTATTAAGAATAAGCTACAAGTTTTTTTAAAAAAGTAAATTCCTAAAAAAAACTCGGATGGACCAGCGATACCCTAAAAACCTCCTAAGGGCAGGACACAAAAAAAGATGTCGCCTAAGAAATGCATATAACCAGAAAGCATGAAGATAAAAGACAGATATCAGTTCGCCTGGAAGCATGAACTTAGCACTATTAGTGAACTCAAGAACTTGGCAACTAATAGTTTTGTAACAAAGATTTCTGCTCCATACATAGTTACACACAAACTATAAACAAAGTAATTTCTACTTGAATCAAGGTGTAGCGGTGTTAAAAGTACGGTGAAAACGGATTTTCTTAAACCAAATAGGGGGATTTTAAAACCAAGTGCGATTTATCTAATACTGCTTACAATTTCTTCTTTTCATATTCTTTAAGTTAGGACGAAGTTTATTTTTCATATACACTATGCTGTTTTGTATTAAAAGTCTCTTTGGCAACACTAGAAACAACGATCGAGCATCATCCATCTCTCAGATGGAATGAAACAGCATATTGTATATGAACAGTAAACTTCGTCCTAACTTACAAAGTAAAAACGAAAGAAAACAGTCATGCCGTATCCCTTTCTCTGTTAAATGTAAGTTAAATAGGTGATGTTTACAACTAAAAGACACTACTACCGTTCAAAGAGTACTGATGATGAAATTGCGTTGCTGCTTTCGAAAATGCATTCTACTCGGCTAGTAGCGGTAGAAAAATCACCTTTTTTCAAAATTGAAAGTTTCCTTCAACATTAATGGAAAATTAATAATTTCGTCTAATAAAAAATTAAATTATATGAACTTAAGCCAAACTAAAAAGCGAAAATTTGTTTTAAAAACAATTAGTTCAAACAATAAATAAAAATTAGCCCGGACAGCTTACTTTAAGCCACATCTTAGCCAAAAACAGATTGCTTTAAGTTTAAAACCATACTTGGTGTAAGACTTAAATATTGAATTTAAGTGTAAGAGGGATTATTTCAAAAATTAGTTCATTCGTTTAGAACAAATTAATTGGGTTAAAATTTTTTTTTTTAATTTTTTGTTTGATTTTAAAATGTGTTTTTTATTTCTGTGTAGTTATTTATTTTACGAGACAGTTTTTAATTACTAGTTTGCTTACCTCCAATGGTCTAAGTTGTTTCAAAAATGTAGCCAAATCCTCCAGCCCTCTAGCCTCAAGCACATCTATAATTGGGGTCTTATTATCATCCAGTATATCAATGATATGATCATAACCAGAAATTGCAAAGTGTTCAAAGGGTTTAACATCACCTATAAATTGCAATCAATTAACTAACAAAGTTAACTAACTACTAAAGCCCTGTACAGATGATTGTCAGATATTACAATGTTGTCAGAGCTGTCAATGCATTAACATTGAAGTGGCGAAGAATACTTTCCACCATATGGTATATGTTAAGTTCAGACGATTGTAAGACAATTGCCAAAAAACCAGACAAATTTTTGTTTTATATTTTTTTATTTTTTTAATATAGATTTCGTAAAGTTATTGCATCTGAAAATATGAAATGCCACTCCATTGTCATGTATTGGCATCAAAGAGTGTTCACACTGTGGTAAGATACCTGACAATATTGTTGGTCGCCTGACAATGATTTTTTGCCAATAAAGTCAAAAAAAATTTTAGTTCACACGATTGTAAGTTAGTTCTAGCAACATTTTCTGACAAAATTGTAACATCTGACAACTGTCCGAACAGAGCTCATTTATTTTTTTATGCCTACCAACAATTGCTAGCGACATAAGGTAACTATCAATTTCTTTGGCATTTAAAACTTGATTTGCCTGCAGTGCCACATCTCTTGCAGTGCGATATAATTCATCACGATACGTTACATCTGTTTTTGACTCCTCGATAAGGTGTATAAGACCGCCTTTGCGATGCGATCTGGCACATGCAAAATGTAACATACTCTGGCCATGCTCATCACGTTCTTCTAATCTTTTAGACAATTCTGATTCAGAGTCATTGCTCTCTTCTCCCTGCTCTTCGATTGGCAACACTGAATCCTCAACAATATTGTCTACATTGTCATGCTTGACATGACCATTCATAAGTGATGTTTGCTTTTGCATTTCTGTTTCTTCTATGACTGGTGGTGGTGCAGGTGGTGTTGTTGGTTTTGAAGAGACTAAGGCTGTGGAACTGGTTTGACTACTACCCGAATGTATGGCCGCTTGTGTTTGAGTTCTGCCATTCGTATTGCGTGATGCAACAAAACTTTGCAAATAATTTGTTAAATATTGCAAGGGGTCATTTGGACGTTTGTGTGCAACGTGGGTTAAAGCTTTTATTAGTGGCTCTGCTAAATCTATAAAAATTGAAATAAAAAATTTTTTACTTTCAAGTTACCATTTGATTGGTTTTAACTTTAAATCTTAAATACTTACTGTCAGCTAAATATTTGCCTTGTTCGGTTTTAAAAATAGGATTTTCCTGATAGCTTTGGTTCTCAATTTGACCTAAAATATACATATGTTTGTATGTTTATTTCAAAACGATATAGAAAAAAAATAAATTTGGTTTTATAACTATATATTAATAACTAAATCGTAAACAGTCACAACTCAATTTTTTTTTAATTATTTAAAAACGATTACGAAAATTCCGCTTGCATTCGCAAATTCTAAGTCTGAATTTTCTGTTAAAATTTATTTGGGTTCTAAATTATATCCATATTTTCTTAGAACATCCTACGAAAATTTGTGTTTTTAAGTTGTCACTGTTTATGTTTTGTGTGCGATATGTGAATAATACATTTAATTTCTAATTTAAGCCGTAGCTAGTTTCTAACTTAATACAAAGTGGGCCAAAAGAAGTCATCCGATATTGTTTGACTCTAATTTTTTTTTGTAAATAAAAAACTACAACTCTGTTTTTTGATTGTGTTTGTTTAGAGTTTAACTGTTTGAGTTTAACTGTTTGAATCGGGAAGATGATATCATGTCAAATGTTATCCTTGTGGGCTTTCAGGTTCTCGGGCTTGTTAACGTTAACACGTAAAACCCCACAAAAAAGTCTAGAACAGTTAAATCGGGTGATCTTGCAGGCCTATTCAATTTGCCCAAATGAGAGATGAAGCGACTCGGGAACGCTGCCTTCAGAATATCGCATGTCCTCCAGTCCTATTTCCCTCATTTGCGGCAAAAAAATAGGCTAACATGGCCCTATAGCGCGCACCATTCACTCTTGTCGCTTGACCAGCGGCGTCCTCGAAAAAAAATGGCTCGAAAAAATGACTCCTCGAGCGTAAACAGAGCACCATGCAGTCACTTTGAAGAGGTGTAATGGCTCCTCGTGCATCACTCGTGAATTTTTGGTGCCCAAAAGCGATAATTTTGCTTGCCTACGTATAAAATGAGATGAAAATAAGCCTCATCGCTCATTATGATTTTGTTCGAAAAACCGTCTACTTCGGCCTCGAGATTGAGGATGGGTAAGGCGTAGGTTACACGCATTTGGCGGTTGACAGATTGCAATTGGTGCACGGACTAAACTTTGTACGGGCACATTCGCAGGTCTTTGACTAAAAATCCCCTTAGGGACGACCGGCTGATGGCTAGTTGCGAGGCACGGCGTCTGGTCGATGTTTCTGGCGACAGCTCGACATCCTTGCCAGCAGCGGCGATGTTCTCGGCAGAACGGGCGCTCCAGGCCGACCACTCTTGGCAACGTCTTGTATAGTCCCATACTCTTCAAGGTTTGTTGCCAAACGGCGCACTGTTTGCGCAGTCGGTGCTGGACGACCGGGGAATCGGCGACGGAATTCGCGCTGCACCAACTCTGCTAACAAATTGTTACGCAAAAAAATAGACACGATTGTTCCGCGTTATTAGGGAGTTGTTTGCTCCATGGCTTGTTAACTTGTATTCTACGTCTGTCTAGTGGACAAGTGTCAAAACATATTTGACATTTGCCATTTGCAAAAAGAAGAGCATCTTTCAATAGGGTGATTTCTTTTGTTCCACCTTGTACATACCTACATGAATATATGTGATCTTTTTTCTATACAAAACAAGGACAGCTTGGTCTGTTTAGCTACGCATGCATGTTACTTTGCAAATTCGAACTTTTCAACCCATTTTAAAAGCAATGATTTTGGAAGTTTTCTTCAATGCGTTCTTAAATAACTTTAACGTAAAAAGGACAAATTTAAACTAAAAAAAAAAATAATAAAAAACTCAACTTGAATGCAAATTATTAAAAAGGTCAACTTAGCTGTATTTAACCTGTAAATATTAAAAATATTAAAATAAATTAAAAAAAAATTTGGACAAAATAATAAATCAAACAAATATTTCTTTAAAATAAATTTGCCAGCAACTAAAAAACTAAAGACAGGACACAGGTATAAAAGCGATTATTATCAAAGTACTATATACATACAAACGAGTATCACTAATTTACTTTAATACTGTCATAACTCAAAAAGTGGTTTAAAAAATTTTAGGAAAAAAAGTTAAACAATTTTTAAAGTAACATTAAGCAATAAAGCGTATAGAAAAGTTTACAAATTTAAGTATGTAAAGAAGATTAAAATTAAAACCTTATGGTACAAGATTTAAGATCAGATAAAAGGTTATTCCAGCCCTATGTTCCTTCTAGGAATTTAATGGATTAAATATAAAAGGTTATTCTGGATAAATTACTGACAAATTATACTATGTAACTTCAGTCTTAACATGTGCATTTCTATCTGAAAAACTTAAGTATGTTTAAGGACATCTAAATATAATTACCGTCTGGTACCTGATTTTCATGCGTTTGGACGAATATTACACCTTAAGTGTCCTCAAAGATAAAACAAGCTCTACTTGAATTAAGCACCATCCCTATGGGCCGCACTTAAAGCTTTGGAGGGGCATTACATCAAATCTAGACTTGTTACAGGCAAGGATAGGCTATGTTGGGTGCCACGCTGTCGAAAATGAAGTAAGACCACGAATATATCTCTATTATGGCTTAATAGGAACATTGGTCTTAAAAAAGGTGGGTCAAGCATGAAGTAACAGTGTCTGTTCTGCAGACTTCTGTGCTCACGCTGAACAGAAAATATATCAATCTTTAGAAGGTAGTTAAGGTATATATGTACTTGGAACTCTTATGGTAAAAGGGATAGAAATTCTCTAGACGTCTGCAGGTTGTACGATGACTAGGAGGAAATATAGACTGTCAAATACATTGCCTGTCACTGCCAAAGCCTGAAAAACTGCCGACAAAGGTTAAAAATTTCTTGTGGTAGGGTAAGGAGCACCATACTATTCATTAAAGGGATAGACTGAAGTAAAAGGGTAAATAGGAGGCTTTCTACAGGGCTTAGCGCTTGCGCATGATTCGACGTACACTTTTTTTTTTCATTTCATCTCTTTTTTGAAAATGTCTTTTTTTATCCTTTTGATTTAAGTTTCTTTCTTGTTTTTCTTATTAATTTTCTGTCTAATTTTCTGAAAGGATTTTTAGAGTACATAAGGCGGTGTAATTTTCAATTGGAGAATTGAAAATTTAAAATTGCGTTGTGTGTGGAAAAGCAAAAAAGGAAATTAGAAAGTGAAAAGTCATATAAAAATAGGAAAACTTGATAGAGGTGTGTGCGTGGATAAAGACAGTGAATTCTTGGAGGAAATTCCGTTCTAGGAAGCCAGTGGAAGATTTAGTGTGGAAGCAAAAACTGTATGCACTGCAACACGTAAGTCCTTTGAAATTTTGAGAAGCGCATAGAAGGCAGATTATATATAAACTCTACCCTAAATTAAATTTTTCTTGGTTTTTTTCGATTTGTTTTAATTTATTGATTTTTTTTAAGTTATGTCTATGATTTCTCTTGTACTTTGTTAGTACTGATTTGAATTAAAGATAAAATTAGGTGAAATGAAGTGTAAAAACGGTTTGTTTTCTGTTCGGTTTTCGTAATTAAGATGTAGTGAAAATTCATTAAATGGGGCAGAGAGAACTAAGAAGCTATGGTTTTAAAGGACGTGTGGGGTATTCATTGGTAGAGAGCGAATTTTAGGGTTTTGATGAGATTTTTTTACTTGCTTGCTGTTTTAATACCTCCCCTTTGCAATATGTTACATCATCACTACTTTCTCTTTAGTACATCCACAGGATCAGGACTTGATTTGTCACAGGCGGTTTTTTGTACAGGCCTGTAGGTGTGCGTAGATAACATCTGTGCTTTTTTAGGTTTCGCAATCATAAAAAAGATAGACTCGACAGTTGAGTTGTAAATGCGAAGGTAAGTATTTGTTGATTTTATATTCTACAGCTGAAATAACCGAACGAAAATTTACAATAACAGCCTTATGGATAATCCAAAACTCCGCGTTACAAAATAAATTCATTGTTTTTAAATTAATATTAAAAAGCGTACTCAAAATATAAATCTTATCAATAACATGGTCCAACAGATAATTAGAACAATCCTTTCTTAAAGGCATTCTAGGATTAAAATATTTTACAAAACTTTTGCCGGTAAATTTTAGTTGCAAACAAAGTTTGTTAAGCTTTTTTATCAGAACTGAAACTTTAAAACAATTTAAATTCTATTATGCTCACTAATACTGCTCTATACTTCGGTGATACGGAGGAAATATACAAATCAACGTTTCATGGTATGGAGGACAGAAACTATAACATTGTTATCCATAAAAAGAACAATATACCGTGTTACCTTGAGATGAGCTGAGCAATAAAGACAACTCTGACAATTGCTTTCAAGAGGATTTTAAATATCGGCATGCTTAGAACCATGTACGCTACGAGGCCGCACTTGTGGCGAAATGCCTTTTAACTATCACCGCATTCTGAAGACACAGGAGGGTGGATACTAAAGCTGTCCGGTCGTATAAGTCTACTAAAAATAAAGGCTAAATACACTCCGCTGATACCAGAGCGGTAATCCAGGCTGGTCGGGACTCTAGTGTGGATGCTGGAAGGGCCGTGTTGTTATGCGGATGGTTTCTTGAATCCTTGTTAAAACCCCAAATACGGAGATCTACTTCCGCCTCCCTGACCACACCGCTATCCAAGCAGGGGTCTGGGCGATCAGAGGATGTTTGCCGTGGGTCGGGCCACATGCAGATTCAACGTATGTGAACATCTGAACAGATAAATAAGCGTCTATAAGAGAAATTTTATCCGGAAAGAATAGGCCAGTGTCAGTGTTGCGATAAAATAAGATGATTAATGATTACTCGGCATATGGCGTGGCTTGTATTTAATGGGTGCCTGGTCATCAAAGTATGGTCGGCAATGAACGGCTAAAAAAAATCTGGCGATTAGGACTAGGAGACATAGAAAAGTTGACCTGTGGAACACGAAGATCTTTTGTTGCAGGAAAAACGCGGTGTAATCGAATCTAGGCCAAAGTGGACGATTTTTCGACCAAAATCATAATGAACGCTGACGCTCATTTTCACTTCAACAGGTACGTAAACAAGCAAAACTATCACTTTTAAGGCACCAAATATCCACGAGTGATGCACGAGGAGCCATTACACCCAATCAAAGTAACTATATGGTGCACCGTTCACGCTAGAGTAGTCATCGGGCAATTTTTTTAGAGGACGCCGCTGGCTAAACGACAAAATGGAACGGTGCGAGATTAAGGGTCATTTTTGACGAGTCTTTTTTGACGCAGTTAAACCAATTAGGACTGAAAGACATGCGGCTTACACAGGACGGAGCAACGGCATACAATGCGCAAGCCACAACTGATAGGCGACTTTCCCGGGTCACCTCATATCTCGTTTTGGTGCTTTACATTGGCCCGCAAGATATTCCGATTAAAACATTCCAGATTTTTTTTTTGGGTGTTTTCAAATTGCTGTTTCGTAAACAAGCCAAAACCCCTGAAAGCCCTCAAGGACAACACTCATTATGAGTACGAGAATCTGTCGCCCGAACTTATCATTGATTTAATGAAAATGACATAAAACGGGCCTGTATAGCAATCCATTGTGACGGCGTTTTTTTGACTGACATCATCTTCTCGACTTTATCAGTAAAATTCTAAACGTTCAAACAAACATTATTAAAAAACAGAATCGAAGGTTTTTATTTTCAAAAAAAAAAGATGAGAGCCAAACAACATCAGATGACTTCTTTTGACCCACCTTGTAGATGCGAGGTTGACACAAATGTAACTTAAATGGCCTAAATTCATTGGCCAAATGGCAGAAACTCTGCGCTACGTCTTAATTGTAAACTTTTACTCTACAGCTCAATTTTGAAGCCAATTTGGTGCTTCCGCCTCCAACAAAAAAAAATTTAACGCTGTCAAAATAAAGCCCTAAGAATGATAACTAGTGCTGCTTGATACATTAGAAACAGAATAATCCACAAAAATCTAGAAGTTCAACTAGTTAAGTACGAAATCCCAAATTATGTGGACAATTATTTAAGTAAGCTGGAAACACTTTTAAATGCGCTCGCTAGAAACATCTTGCAACATAGTTAACACACCCGCCTCATAAGAAGGGATACTATTGCGCTTAGATAAAACTGCTGAAATTGATTACCTTTATTTGCTGGACTAACATTAATTACTTAGTTTTACGATTTAATTACTTATTGTTAGTTCGCCAAAGGCGTAGATACAATAAAGAAAATATGAAAACCTATCTCGAACTTATTAAAGACACAAACCATGTGCAAGTGATTAGCTATTTCTATGTATTTCACACTTTGAAAATACACAATAATAAAAAAGATTTTTTGATAATTTTTAAGCACGTATAATAATATTTTCAAATATTTTAACTAAATATTTGCTTTTGGTGTGCCCAGGGGCTTAACTTTAGATGTTGATTTAAGACACTTTTTTAGTAAATGAACGATATATCACAGACAACGTCAATCATTTTTCTAGAACTATATACTTTAAAGCATTTGAAATCTGAATTGCTTTTCTCACCCGTTAAAAAAGTGACTGTGCCATTTAGTTAAATAATTTAAAATAAATATGTTAAAGAAAGGAAAAAATTAAACTTACGGGACTCAAATCTTCGACAAAAGATTCTCGGGTAATTACGAGCGAAACAATTCATTTGATTATTTAAACTTGAGTAGATTTTTATTTTTATAATCAAGATGAGTATTTAGAATGATGCTGATTATATGCTTTAATCTTAATCATGGTGGAAACTTGTATATACATATGTACATGATGTTGTGCTTGTTGGTGCGGGGAGTGGTGATGGATATTCTTATTTGAATAAAACTGGCGCATTAGCGACTCTTTTCAATCGCGATCAACTAAACTATTTTTCTTGCGTCGAAATATCTTAACTAACATTGAGGCAATATGTTTGGAGTTTGTTAGTGACATATCTTTTTCCAATGACAGAATATTCGTCACTGCTGTACAGTAGTCCTGGAAGAGTATATGCTCTGCGGAACCCATAGATTGCATATTTATCAAACGTACACTTAACTTGGAGTTTTGATTGGTGGTTAAGTGCAAACCTCTAACCGAACAAAGATGTCTTAGATTGTCCATTTCTTTCATGAGATTCGGTAGGCGTAAAATTGTAGTCATTTTTAGGCCAGTACCTAAGTAAGAGGGCCTTGACTGTAGATAGCCTAGTAAATAGCTCTCTTTAAAGTGTATTTGTTGTTCCAAAAATGAAACGGCTCTTCCCACACGTGTATAAACCGCTCCTATATCAGCACCTTCTTTTGCAGTTGAAGTGCCTATTATGCGTAAATGTTCTTGACAATTTAACCATAGAGCAAGATTGTTTGAGTAACTGATATAAACTCCTCGTCCATAAGGCCATAAGTTGCCATTGAATGCCGTCGACTCTGCCAACTGGGTACAGTTTTTCATATTAAGCAGCGGTATTAAAAGTCCATATTCATTTAATTGCTCATAAATTTCTGATTTGTCTTCAAGTACTTCGGATAGGGTATAATAACTACCCGGTTCCGGTTCATCTATGGCTGCTATAAAAGCCGAGCTAAAGATTTTGCCCATCATTAAACGCTCTGCCTGCTCTATTTGACCAATTGTCAGATTTAATGGCAGCTCAAAATTATCCAAGTTCCTTGAACATTCAACCATTGTGCGTATTATTAAATTGGAATCCTCGTCGAATACAAAATAGGCTGTGTTTAGACGTTCTGCATTTTCCATGGGAAAATATGCTATTCTAGGATGAGGTTTAAAGTCCGCACTTATGCTCATGCAGTGCATATCTTTAACTAGGGGCACTAAAAACTCTTGAAACACCACATACACATCAAAATCGGGTGCTATGATGCCACAATTTATATCTTCTTCTAAATTACGTTCTTTCGAGGTTTTCCTTAAGGCTGGCCAAATGACATCAAACAAATTATGATCCAATCTCGTTTGACGCTTTTTAATTTTTTCATACACAGAGGCCTTGAGAAAACGACTTAAATAACTTGTTACAACCATTTGTATGGAATTTTTGGCCGACAGAGGTTTTTTTTGAGCCAAAGCCGATACAGTTTGTCCACTCCAAGTTTTACTAGACTCCTGTATGACACTGAAACAACGATCCAAAGTACGTGCTATATCGTCATCGGTTATCAATCTTCGTGAACTGTGAAGGTCATCGGGTACTGGTAGGTATGGTTGTTGGCATGAGATTGATTCATATGGAAAAAGTAGAGGCAGAGAAGTGCAGATAATGCAGTTGGTTAGGCATCTTATTTATATAAACATATCTTAAACTTTGATTAGAGCCTTACTCATGATTTCACAATAGTTAGACAATAATACAATACATTTATTGACCCCCTATTTTAGAAGAACAATTAAAAAATGAAAACATTTAATACACATAATATACATAAATATTTACATCAAACATAGATTTTACTGCATATAAGGCTAAGTTCACATTAGAAACTAACTTCTGTGATTTTTAAGCTTTTAAAACAAGCAGAAACTAAAAAAAGTATTTGAAATAAAACACATGTAAACAAAATTTAAAAAAACATGTAAAGGGAATTTTATAATTGTCGCAGTAAGCTGTAAAAGTGCAACTTTTATAATCAACAAATACACTTAATTTAAAAAAAAGCAAACCGAAATCAAACAAAATTTAAAAAAGCCAAATGTTACCAAATAATGTCTTAAAAAAAATTGGAAAAACTTTTTTTTGAACAAAAATTTTCTCTCTCCTGGTTTTACACACAAAAAACTACAAAAAAATTTTTCAAACAAATTCTTGTTCAAAATAATTTATTTTTTTAGTCAATTTATTTAATAGTCTCTAATAATATTTTTATTTGATTTTTAAATCAAACAAAATTTTCGCCTAGACAAATAAAATATTTCGTTGTAGGTCCTCAGCCAGACAAAATATTTACTGATTCTCTGAAATTTGTTACTGATTCTACAACTCAGTTTTTTCTGTGTAGGGTAAATGCCTACTATTTCAGGGAGGTGCGATCATTAATCAAATTTCATAAAATTTAGTTGGCTCAACTTTGGTTAAAAAAGTGTGGCTCATATTTTAATATAATTCAACAGCAATATTTGTTTGCTTTTTGTGTTGTGAAATATTCTTTCCTAAAATTGGACTTACATGAAACTCCTGGCTAACTAAAAACCGTTTATTACATGATACCATTTTAAATCAGCATTAAAATGTGAACAATTTTGTAAAGATAGAGTAATATTTGAGTTCATTTTATCTTAGAATGCTTATCTTAGAAGGGTATTTGTATAAATGCTATGTTAAAAAATATTTCAATATATTCAATGGATAATTTGGAGATAGAGTAATATTTGCCAAAAGCATTTTTTCAGATGGACAACTGTATGGGCAAGCGCAAATTCAGGGGGGGAATAACAAATTTAAAGCTTCATATTTGTTTTATTAAACAAAATATTGCGCCATGAAACAAATGTTTCATATATTTTATTAAACAAATGTATGGCATATTCAAAGATGGTGTTGCTTTTGAAAAAATGTTTTTTAAGAAAACTTACGTCTTGAGGTGTCAAATCAACTACAAATATCTGGACTTTAACAAGAAATTGAAAATCGAAAACGTTTGTTTTTTCTCAAAAAAAACTATTGTTTTCTTCGGAAGGAATAATATACCTCTCTGTGGATATCTAGAGGACGGTCTTTTGCTATCTTCTGAAAATAAAAGCTGGGAAAGTATTTTTAGTTTATTTCTGCAATTTTGTGTAGACGATGGAGGTAAAATTTTAGGCAACCATTTCCAAGTTTGCTATTTAGGGGCTTCATACATATTAAAAACAGTTTAAAATGAAATAAATAAAAGTTCCCATAATCTTATTTTAGACGAAACCACTAATTCATCAAAAAAAAGTTAATTTCTTGAGCTTTAAGAGATTTTAATGTAGACGAAAAGTTGGCGAAAGAAGAATTTTTCGGCTTTTTTTGAAGCATTAGGAGAGGCTATAAATGATATTGGCGATGGCGCCGTAGTTATAAATGAAGCGAACACACTATTTTCAGTACTTTTAAGAGCTTTGAAAAACGTTGGTTTTGATTTAGAAAATTTTTATGGAATTGAAACTGACGGGTATCCTTAAATGTTGGCAGAAAATGGAGCAGTTGAAAAAAACAAGAATTCGCAAAAAAAATCCAAAGCAAGCGCCTTTTCACTCCCATAAACTTAACAACTCGATCTTGAAAGGTACCAATAATACAAAAATGTGTATCGTTAGTTAAAGAAACCAGCAATTGTTTTAAATAACATCATTCTAAGCGAAATGCAGTTTTTCAAAAATAACAAAGTACAAAGTTGTCCATTATGGGTATATTGTCATGTTTCAATTTTACAATTTCCATTAAAAATAAAGCACACAATAGAGGCATTGGATAAGATATTCGAGTAGAAAGATAGGATACGTCTTCAAAAGCCTTATCATTAAGAACTTTTCTAAGTACTTTCGAATTTTTTTGTGGACTACACATGCTAAATTATATATGTACGTACTGTCAAACAGCCGCTTAGTGTAACTCTACAAAAGCAGGATATAGATTTACAAAAAGGATCATCTCTAATAAAGAACCCCAAAAATGTATCCTGAGACTAAAAGTAATGAAGTCCATATACAATATAAACAACCAGTCGCATAGACGTACAGATGGACATGCTTTAATCGACTCAAAAAATGATTCCAAATCTACCGGCCATAGAACAAGTGGGTCCTAGGCTATTCCTTTAGGGAGATACAAACACAAATGCATGGAATCCCTTTCCTCGTTTGTAGTGTGTGTATAATAAATTTAGTGCTTTTTACGCTTTTCTGAATGTAAAATTACGCTTTTTGGTGCCTTTTTTATGTACGATGTGCTGTTTGTTTTTAAAAAGTTGGCATCACTAATCCTTAGCACTAAGTAACGTGTATAAGAACAATCAAACACACTCACTATGGCTCTTAAATAAAAAAAAAATAGAAAACAAATTAAGCAAAATCAATATACACGTATTATACGATGCACATCTATTCTCTCTGCTCTCTGTTAAACTCCTTTCATAAAAACAGTATTCACTATCTTATGCATTTGAATTCTCAAACGTGTACCGAAATCAACACCACATACACACTTACGTCTAAACATACATACTGAAACTTAATGCGTATTTATGCACATCCAAGGCGGACATGGATATAATGACTTCTCTGTCTATTAGGATCCAGAATATTATACTCTATGGGGTCTTGAGTAAACATTGTTGAAATAACAAACGGAAAGCAAACTGATATATACCCTTATCCCTAAGTGAAGGCTATAAAAATGGACTGATCATTACAGCAAAGACTGGGCTTGATCGCTATGCCAAAAACTAATCTTTACCAAATTCTCTTAAAAATCTTTTAAAATGCAACTTTTGTTTTAATAAAAATAAAACATGAACACCTAGCGGGAGGTATCGATATGTGGACATGCTTTTTTCGAGCCAGAAAGCAGTTCTAAGTCAACAGGTACTACAATTAGTAGGGCTTAGACTACTACGTATGTGGCACAAACCGTTTCCTGGAATTCTTGTAATAACTTACCCTTAACTACACAGAAAGAAAATTCGCTTTCTAAAATCAAGAATTTTGTTCTTGAATTTATCCAAAATCTTTTTAAGTACGATCCTTACTTATATTTTCTTAAATCAAGCCTATTCGGATTGCTTCAACATATCAAGCAGAAAAAAGCTTGTTGTTTGAATATATAATTTTACATTTGAAAACAAAGTGTCTCGGTGGCCTGGTGGTAACGCGCTTGTGCTGCAAAGCAAAAATCCCTGGTTCGAATCTCAGCTTCGGTAAATGCAAAAAATTAAATTTTTAAATTATAAATTAATTATAAAATAAAAATAAAATATAAAATTCTTTTTCTTTAATAAAGCTCCATAAGTCAAAAAAATGACATTTCATTTTCGAATTAATCCCGTTTATGGCTTAAATCAATCTTTTTTTGGCTTACATCAAGTACGGTTCCGAACTTAAATCAATCCTTTTTTGGCTTAATTGTGGCTAAAAGTAAGAAATTCGTACTTGAAAAATTTTACTTGGAGTAAGAAATTTCGTACTTGATTTAAGAAAAACCGTACTCACCGTACTTTTGACACCGCTATGGCTTGATTTAAGTAAAGTTTTCTTAGATAATTTTTTGTGTGTATATTATATTGAGCATATGTTTAAAAAACCAACTACGTAAATTCAGTTCAGTTATAAAGTTATCTTGCGATAAGTTGAATATCTAATAAATATTTTGGAAAAAGACCACCCTTACCATACTCAAAATTTATAAAAAAAATTTAGAATCTTATGAAAAAAGGCTGACACATTTGCACGTATTGTTTTGCTTTTCTTAACGAACTTACCAAATACATCGTCAATGTTAAGAATTATATGATTTAGAAATTCTCGATTTTCCATTTGTTAATCCTTGAAAGTTTTGTTACACCAAAATATAAAAATGTTAATATAAGTTTGTTAAAAATAACAAATATCGATTTATTGGAACAAAACTTTATGAATGTTACTACGTAAAGAACAACTAACACATATTTTTTAATTAAAGGTTTCAAAAAAAGCTTCTTCAATAAGTTATTTAAAATGCCTTAATTAATGTCTTTTTAGCTTTTGTTTTAATTAAAGGATTTCAACTATTTTGTTACAACCGTTTCTGTAGACTTTGAGACAATGACTGACTAAATGTTGGAAAATATGTAGCCTGTATAATATTGACCTAACTTACCTATCAATTTCAAAACCACCCATTCCAACACCCATTTTTTTAACATTAATATTAACAACAAGCGGTTAAAGGCGCGTAAAAAAACAATGAAAAGTTTAGGGTTTAACACAACAACTATATCTAAATAAATCAAACATAATTATTTATTTAAAACCGTTACAAAAACAATAAAAAAAAACTCATACCAGTTTGGGAAGTTAAACGAAAACTAACAATTACAAGGCTTATTTATAAGGGGGCCAGACCCAAGCATATTATGCATTAACTAACTTATTTCTTTTATTTTTTTATTAAATACCAATACACAGAAAGAAAAAACACGTGCTTAGTTACGAAATTAAGTTTTTGAATACTTTTTTTAACTGTTTATAAACAATTTAACCGGTGACTTAATTACACAAAACATTTACTTTGCATGCGTTACTAAAAAAAAATTTTAAATAAATTTAAACTAAAACAAGTAAGAGCGCTATATTCGGCTGTGCCGAATCTTATATACCCTTCACATTGACATTTCGCAATCCCAAACTTTTTTTATTTTTAACCATTTTTTTACTTATGAATTATTTTATTAACGCTCCACGGGTGACGGGGAAGTTGTAGGGGTTTTTATCCTAATTTTTACGTATTTTATATGGCAACCCACTTAGAGGGTGGAGATACGGGGTAAGTATATTCTAGGAATATGTTTTGGAGGGGAAACTAATGGGGGTCGGTCGTACACTTTATTGCTCTAAGACAAATTCTGAAGAAGTTGTGGGAATTTTCATATCATTTTTGTAAATTTTGTATGGCAACCCAATTAGGGCGTGGTGATAGGGGGTAAGTATATTCTAGGAACATGTTTGGGACTACAAACTAATGGGGGTCGGTCGTACACTTTATTGCTCTAAGGCCAACTCTGAGGAAGTTGTGGGCATTTCCATATCATTTCTTGTAAATTTTGTATGGCAACCCCCTTAGGGCGTGGAGATAGGGGGTAGGTATGTTTTAGGAATATGTTTGGGAGAAGAAACTAATAGGGGTCGGTCTTACACTTTATTGCTCTAAGGCCAACTCTAAAGAAGTTGTGGGCATTTTCATATCATTTTTGTAAATTTTGTATGGCAACCCCCTTAGGGCGTGGAGATAGAGGGTAAGTATATTCTAGGAATATGTTTTGGAGGGGAAACTAATGGGGGTCGGTCGTACACTTTATTGCTCTAAGGCCAACTCTGAGGAAGTTGTGGGAATTTTCATATCATTTTTGTAAATTTTGTATGGCAACCCCCTTAGGGCGTGGAGATAGGTGGTAAGTATGTTCTAGGAATATGTTTGGGAGAAGAAACTAATAGGGATCGGTCGTACAATTTATTGCTCTTAGGCCAACTCTGAAGAAGTTGTGAGCATTTTATCATTTTTGTAAATTTTGTGTGGCAACCCCCTTGGGGCGTGGAGATAGGTGGTAAGTATGTTCTAAGAATATGTTTGGGAGAAGACACTAATAGGGGTCGGTCGTACACTTTATTGCTCTAAGGCCAACTCTGAAGGAGTTGTGGGCATTTTCATATCCTTTTTGTAAATTTTGTATGGCAACCCCCTTAGGGCGTGGAGGTAGGGGGTAAGTATGTTTTAGGAATATGTTTTGAAGGGGAAACTGATGGGGGTCGATCGTACACTTTATTGCTCTAAGGCCAACTCTGAAGGAGTTGTGGGCATTTTCATATCCTTTTTGTAAATTTTGTATGGCAACCCCCGCAGGGCGTGGTGATAGGGGGTAAGTATATTCTAGGAATATGTTTGGGAGTAGAAATTAATGGGGGTCTGTGATACATTTTTTTCCTCTACGGGCGAGTCCGGGGAAGTTATAGCGGTTTTTACCTTATTTTTTTAAATTTTGTATGGCAACCATGTCAGGGGCTGGAGATAGAGGGTAAGTATGTTCCACAAAAATGTTTGGATGGAAAAAATAATTCGGGTCGGTCTTACATTTTACCTTTGTAGGAGAACCCTGGAAGCCGTAGGAGCGATTTTAAAAATTTTTAAATTAAGCTTTGTATGGCAACGCTGTTATATGTATGAACACTAATACTAATAAAATTTTTGTTTTGGGTGTTTTAATAATATAGACATGACTGATTCTGTTTTTTTCTTTTTTTGTTGTTTTTTTGTTGTTTATTTATTATTACATGTAAAAGTATGTTCTTTGTTGTTGTTGTAGACTCAAAAAACCGAGGTAGTCTTGGTTTTTTGCTTATATCTCGGTTATTTATCGGGCGATTTTGCTGAATTTCAATACCGATTTTCTCGCGACTATCTGTGACAGTTTGATACCACATTCGGGTCTATGCGATATCGGGGGGCTTCAGAAAGTCGATTTCAACCATAACACGGACAGACGGTCAGACGGACAGATGGACATCGCTAAATCGGTTTCCCTATCTATAAGGATCCAGAATATATATACTTTATGGGGTCCCAAATGGATAATAAAGGAATTACAAGCGGAATGACAAACTTATATATACCCTTATCACTTATGTGAAGGGTATAAAATATATTCAAAGCAAATACACAAGGGAATAACAAAAAAATAAACATCTGCAACTTCGTGTGTAAAGAAATTATAATTTAACTATTTAAATATAAGCAATAGTTAATAATTTAAAAAAAAGCCTCATAATAAACTTAAATAACTTTTAAAGTCACTAACGTACAAATATATGAGCCGTTTATTATAAAAGTGGCATATGTAACTTTTTCAGAAAAATCGAGTTAATGGCAACAATAGATACAATTGGATAGTATCTTTTTATATATTAAAATATATCGACTAAGAAAAAAGTGACTTATGCCATTTTCAAAATAAACGGCTCATATGTACATATGTACTTTTATAACTAAGTACAAAATAAAATTTTACATTTACAAATATTAATTTACTAATAATAATTTATGTTTTTAAGTTCTTTTTAGAAATTGGGATTGCTAAGAATAACAATTTTTTTAGGTTTTTCCGCTATGAAAAATAAATAAAGTTTATAAAATCCAAATATGGGGATACTGGGTTGTATTTGGACTTCGTTCAGTCTAAGCAATAAGAAATATGTAATATCAGATTTACTTAATATTAATTGAAAATTTCCATTCTAAGCATTCACAATTTTAATAATGACCTTAAAAGCTGAATAAATAGAAAAAAATATTTTATCAAATTTCAATTAAATTATCTTATTCTAAACTAGAGTTACATTGTACATATGTATATTAGTAAATCAAATAATTTGAAATAGTTATATACATAGACACATATAATAACATACTTACGTACATATATACATAAATACAAAAATATTTTGGGTATTCACAAGGTGTTCTATTATGTTCTATTGTCATATTGTTATAAAATTTCATAATGGTTTTGTTGTCTTTCATACAAAAATAGTTATAAAAAATACTACGCCGTTTAATATGCTTATAAGTTGTCACAACAACTCCACATACACCAGCACCGAGTGTCCATAGTTGGTAAATTTTTTTAAACTATTGTGAAGTTTTATAACAATATGACAATAGGACAAATAGAAAACCTTGTGAATCCCCTAATAGTGGTATTTTACATAGCTTATTTGTTCAAACAACGTCATAAATCACAAATGGTATTTTTTAAGTTAACAATTCAGAATTGTTGGTTGTGTTATGCTTTATACTGTATAAAAATTCCATATTTCTATTTCTAATTTTTAATTGTTTTTACTTTTAACGTTTGAGGGGGAAAGAGTATTTTTCTAGTTATTGCAAAAAAATCAAAAACATCAACCGCGATTTTCACGAAACAACTTTTTTGGAATTATAACGTTGTTTGTGCAAATGAGTGATATGTACATATTTACAGTTGGGAGCACAAATGTATAGTGAACTTTATTTTCAATAAGGCTAAATATTAAAAGGAAGAAAACATTTTTTTAAATAATCTGGGTAAAAGCCCAATTAAAAAAACTCTAAGAAATAACTTAAAATATAACAAAAAAATTTTATGAACTGAATTTCTCATTTTTTATAAACATTTTCAAATTTTTGACAAGAGGACTTGTTTTATAAAAAGCAAGTAATAGCGCTATATTAAACTGTGCCGAATCGTATGCCCCCCTTAAAATTTGTCTGTAAATATGCACAGCCAATTTTTCTAGCCGAATTATTTTGTAAAAATACCTTGTGTAGGGTTTAAAGTCGATGGTAATCCTAGTTTTTGAAATAGAAAACTTTACAAAATTTTAACGTTTGTATGTATAATAGAAATACCATGTAGAAGGTTTGAGGTCGAGAGTTTTAGGAGTTTTCGATATTATTCGCATTAAAAGTTTAATAAAAATTGTAATTTTGTATGGGCGGCTCTTATCCTCCTGATCCTCTTCAACTATTTGTTTTCAAAATTTAAAAATTATTTGGTTATAACTTTTTGTAGAACATTCGAAGTCGATTGCAGCTATAGTTTTCCATATACAGCGTATCAAAAATGTTATAAAAATTGTTCATTTATTTGGAACCCCTTCCCCTGCTGCCAATAAAATAACTTTTTTTTCCAAAATGTAGGCCTTATTGTTCAATTACTTTTTGCGCAACGTTTGAAATCGACAACAGTTATAGTTTGCGAGATCTAGCGTATCGAAAATTTAAAAAAATTTGTTAATTTGATTGGAAACTGCCCCTCTCTCTGCTCCTATATAAATAATTTTTTTGTAAAATAATTGAAATCAAAAGCTGCTATAGTCTCCAAGATATATCGTATCGAATATTAGACAAACATTTTTTATTTGTATTGAAATTGCCCATTTCCCTGTTCCTATCAAAAATTGTTTTTTTCCAATGTGGGTCTTATTGTTAAATTACTTTTCATAGAATATTTGAAGTTGATAGCTGTTATAGTTTCGAAATATATCGTCTTGAAAATTTTATAAAAATTGTTAATTTGTATGGTGGCTACCCCTTACCCTACTTCTACAAAAAAAAAATTTCTTTTTCAAAATAAAGGTCTTACTGTCCAATTACTTTTTGTAGAATATTAGCTTTTATGGTTTCCAAGATTTAACACATACATAATTTCGCAAAATTTGGCAATTCTAAAGGAAATACCACTTCCACTGATCATATCTAAGTATCCGTGCCAAGTTTTGTGGCAAAAGTGACTATATTAGTGAGATATACAGGGATAAGTACATGGATCTTGTCCTAAAAAATGGAATATTGTGGGTTTTCGCTTAAATCTTGGTCAATAGTAAACCGATTTTGCTGATTTTAAAAAGCGATTGTTTTAGGGATATTACTGTTAGTTAGATATCAAAACATTTTCTGTGCGACTTTATTTGAGTCCGGAAGCTTGACTTAAACAGACACACAGATAAAGAGGCATGGCTATATCGGCTTTCCTACCTATAAGGTTCCATAATATATATACTTTATGGGGTCTGCAAATGGATAACAAAGATATAACAAATGGAATGACAAACTGATATATATGTTTCCATATCACTATGTGAAGCGTATAATAAAAATATATTTTAACAGGAAGGTAACCCGATTCACACATCTAAAGTCTTAAAGGAATATCGCAGGAAACTAACATCCACATTATAAAAATGGCCAGCTTAACGTCCTGACACCAAAATCTATTGCGATACTTTGGTTAATCGTGGGAAACTAGTTAGGATAGTATCGATTATGCCCATCGAACTTGGTGGAGCTTTAGCAGCAAGAACAGGAACATACAGGAGCACACTATTCCAAGTTAGAAACTTGATAAAAACATTTAAGAAAATTTATTATATTTAAAAATACTTAAAGCTTAAAAGAAAATTGGCTTATTTAATAATTAAAAAAGGTTAAAAAAAAACTAGAAAAAAATAAAACAATATCCTTGAAGAGCATATAAAGTGTTTTCGTTTTAATTCCCTGTTTCTTGAGAAAAATAATGAAAAAAACGTTTAAAAAATATGTTTTGCTTTTTGTTTTATTATTTCTAATCCAAACATGTGCTCATTTGTGCTCCCCACTGTAACAATATATACGTATGCAGACTAAAATAAGGGTTCAAACCATTTGTCTTTAATACAGTCAAAGTTTAGTACAACGAATGCGATTGTAATAATTATTACAAGTTTTTATTAAAGTTCCATTTCAGCTTCGATAGCCCAAGAAGCCTCACGTTATTTCTAGGACAATAATGATGGGTATATATGTATATCGTTACCTTAAAGTTTTTTGCTATTAATTAAATAAACAGAAAAAACGCCCGTATTTCCTGTATTTACTGTAGCAATGCATTTAAAATTTGAATACAAAATACCAAATTTTTTATCTTTTGTATTCGTTTTTGTTCTCTTATTATTTAATCATCTTAAAAAGCATCGATGAAAACTTCAGAGTATACAAACTTACATACATATTTTTAAATGCAAAAATGCATAAGATTCCCTGAAGTCAGTCAAATGTGGGGTCTAAAAGTTAATTAATTTATTTAGATTAAACTTTTCTTTAAGAAATGTAATTTGAAACTACTTACGATCAAACTACAGTCTTCCTGCCTTAATATTATAGAAAAAGATTCTATTTTTCTGCACACACTGTTGTATTACAAGCTACAAGCCATGCAACCAATTCACCAATTTACGTATAAAAGAGTTAATGATCGAAATATAAATATGTGTTATGTTACGTATTTTATTTTTATTTATTTGGAAATAGTTTAAAATGATCACTTTTTTTAAGTTCTAGTTCAAATGTCATAACTGCCAACTCTCTTAAAGGTTTTTCTAAAAACAACTAATGACATTTTTTTAAATAATGTTTAAAAAAAATATTAAAACTTTGAAACTACCAAGTTAATTTCAATAATGAAGTCTGTTTTGAAGAATAATTTACACATTGCGATATTAAAGTCAAAACCCTTTTAAATTTAAATTTGTTACGTCACTTCTGTTATGAGTATGATTTCTGCTGTTTTAGTGTTTTCCTAAGAGTAAATGTTTGAAAACATGTCACTTTTGGTAGTCATAGCTTTTTTTTAAGTAAGAAACTTGAAATGTTTGAGATATAAATAAAAATGTGAGAATAAAGGTCATTCACACACGTCATAATGGAATTGCCTCTATGCGTATTAAATTAATTTCAAAAAACTATTATTTTTTCATGTTCTCACACTTAAATTAGAAGAGATTTTTTTAGGCAAATTTTTCTGAAAAGTATAGGAAAAAAAGATTTGTTTTTGGTATGCTTATGTTTTCCTAAAAAAAATTTTGATGAGATACCTTGATTACATTAAACCATTATTGGTAAGTATTTCGTAACACACCTACTTTATGAGCAGAAAGTTAACTGCGCCCCGAAAACAGTCACCACTCGAAATTTATCAGAATCACATCTTTTTCTTTAGTCAGTTCCCAGATAAAATCATAAACATATAAAAAAATTTCGCTTGTATTTCTATTAGGGTTTTATTTTCTTGCATATTTGGTTTCCCGGAAAAGCTGAAGATTTTTAAAAAGTTCACCGGATCCAGGGATCTCGCTCCATAGTGATAAATACAAATAATCTTGTTTAAAACTAATAAAAAATATCTAGTAGCATTGCTAACTTACTTGTTAAAAATGTTAAGAAATAAATAAGAGAAAATAAACAAGAAATTTTAATTGTTACTTTTAAGTCTGACGCCTAATTTTCGTGGAAATATTTGCAAATAATGAACACACGTCTGTTGTCCTCTGTTTAACATTAGGTCCATTTGTAATGGTTCGTAATATGCATATTTCAAAATGTCGATCTTAAATAAATATTTCAAAGGTTATCGCAGGTTTAAGAAACGGTTTCTTTTCTAGTTTCCTAAAATGTAGTTTCAGTATGTTCTACTCATGGGTTGTTAAAAATGACTTTAAATATCTTTAATTTAACTCAGGTGCTTGTGAAAATAGAGAAATTTTTTAATTAAATGAAGAAATCTACTACACTTAAAAAATTATTACAGTAACTGAAGTATTCCGTAAAGTTGTTTTTAAGTGAAAAAACAGTTAAATTTGTATTAAATATTTTTTTTCAACTGATTTGAAGGCTTATTTAAAGCTTCAAATAAACAAAAATACTGATTTTCAGTTAAAGTTATTTTTGTCAGTTATTTTTTGGTAATATTTAACTTTGTTATTTTTTTTCTGATACTTTGTGTTTTGCTGTAAATGACAGAAAATCTAGTTAATTTTAAACTAAAATGTCAGTTAATATTTTGATGTCTGAATTTAAATAAAATATTTTGTTAATTTTAATGAATATCCAGTTATTTTAAATAGATTTCCAGTTGATTTTACCTTAATAATTTTTCGACTGTAGTTCAAAACCTTCAGGCAATTAAATTAATTTATATATTAAGAATGAACATCGATTTTAATTGAAGTTCTTACAAAATGAACTTCTATGTAAAAATATGACTAAATTTAAATTTTAATTAAATTTAATTAATTTTTTTTGAGGTATTTATGAAAGCAAAATATGCAAGGCTTAAACAGTTTTTTTCTAAGTATTAAATAATGGAGTGGTTAACATTTTTGTTTTTTGGGATTCCGCTAAAAAAACGGAAAAAATATGTATTGAAACTTACGGGAATTCCCTATTCGAGTTATCCGTCAAAACCTGCTACTTTCAATAAACTTTGTTCTTAGACGGTTATACATATATATTTTATATTAATTATTTAAGTTGTTAAAAGCAAAAAAGAAGACATCCATTAAAAATAATAATAATTTTTAATTCAGTGCGCGATATGTGGAATAACTCGAAGCAATCGTTATACTAAACATTGACCGTATTTTAGACACTTAAATCTAATTTTTGAAATTTCTGTATTACTTTAAGGATATGACTCAATCATTATATCCTTTTTATTATTAATTTACTTACCTTGATCACTTAAAAGCTGGTTCTCTAACTCTTCAGCCCCAAAACGTTTTAATAATTGATTATAACTTAAAGTCTTCTTCAGATCGTCATTGTTTAAATAGTCTTCTGGTGTGTGACCCAACTATAAGTAATATATATTGTAAGTACATATGTATATAAACTGCGGTTCTTAAGGACAAAACCAAACTATTTTTAGTTAAAAAAAAACTCGAAAACAATTAAGCAAAAATTTTAATCATCAATCTGAGACAAGTACAAGGTCTTGCAACTGACAATTTTGAGACAAAAAAATCTAAGTGCTTTAGTGAGGTAGTTCTCTCTCCTATTTTTTAAATTTAAGCACTATTAAATGGTACAATAGAATAAAACTACATTTAATAATCGGTTAAATAAGTAACGTATGTTTTGTTAAAAATGTTTTGCAAAAACTAAAAAAATTTATAGAAGAGGTTTATTAATTTATTTTACCAAATTGAAAGCCGGAGAAATAAAAAAAGTTTATTCCGCAGAAACAAAAGAGAAATGGAGAGGAGTGAGTGTGAGCATATGGAGATATTTAGGGATCAAAATGAAGCCCGAAAATTCTACCAAAGAATAAAATATTGAACTGCAAAGATGAAGAAGATAATCTAGTGACTGATGCAGATAATGTGCTGAGGACATTGAAAAATAATTATTCATGCCTGTTGGTATCTGATAGTAGCAACGACGAAGATACCAAAGAACCAATCCCAGAAAGCGATATTGAGTGGATGCCGCCCAGCCAGAATAACGTCAAAATTGTACAGGGTGTCTGGTGGAAAATTATATTTTTAAATACGATTATTTTAAGATGTGATAAGCGGTGTGGCTTTGTTGGTCAGAATGTCGCAGTGGTCGAGTGGGCATCGTGCGTTCTCTGTGGAGACATTTCTTACGTAATTTCTCGTCGATAATTTCGTTTTAAGTTCGGTGTTCGACGAAAACGTGATAGACAAAGTGTAAATTTAATTCGTTTGTGGGGGCAGGGATTGCGCACAACTGCTTCGGCTTTGAATGCCTGAGGTCCAGGGCCTGAAGGCTTCAAGGACTCCCAAAAACATTGAACTGGTTAAAAGCAGTTTACGTGAAAATCTGCGACTTTCAATACGGAAAAGGGCAGCCTAACTGGGACTTCCAAAGAGCGACATTCATAAAATTTTTAAAAAGAATCTAAATCGTTTAGGAATAAAAGAAAATAATTTGAATTTACGCAAAAATCTTGTTAAACGGTGTTAGAGCGTTTTTCTTCTGTAAATCACATTTTTTGGAGTGACGAGGCTCATTTTCACTTAAACGTCAACAAGCAAAATTGCCGTTACTGGTCTTTAAGAACCCACAACCCTTGATTGAAACATCAGAAACCATTGCGTTGCCCCAGGGTAGCTGCTTGGTGTACCTTATCTACGCATTAGATAACTGTTTTTTAATTCTTGAGGCATCGACGCATGATTACAGAAGTCTTTTTGCCAAACCTGCGAGCTTATCCATCGTACACTTCAACACGTGGTTTCAACAGGTTAGGACGACTGCACACACAGTCAGGGCTTCGATAAATTTGCTTCGGGAAAATTTTCCCCAAACACTTATCAGTCGCTTTGGGGACAATCCATAATAGAACTACATTTACATAATCGGTTAAATAAGATCTGTATATGCTGTTAAAAATGTTTTGCAAAAACTAAAGGAATTTGAAAGCCGGAGAGATAAAAACGTTTATTCCCAAGAAAGAAGAGAAAAATGGAAAAGAGTGAGTGTGAGCATATGGGGATGTTCAGGGATCAAAATGAAGTCCAAAAGTTCTAGCAAAGAATAAAACATTGAACTGAAAGCTTTGGTAAGCGCACATTCTTCTGCAAAGTGACTGATGCAAGTAGTGTGCTCAGGACATGAAAGCATTATTTTTTATGCCTCTTGGTATCTGATAGTAGCAACGATTGAGATATCACAGAACAAATCTCAGAAGGCGGTATTGAGTGTGTGCCGCCTAGCCAGAATGACGTCAAAATTGTACAGGGTGTCTGGTGAAAAATCTATATTTTATAATACGATTATTTTAAAAAGTGATTAACAGTGCGGATTTTTTAGTCCCGGTGTTGCAGTGGTCGAGAGAGCATCGTGCGTTCTCTGTGGAGACATTTCTTGAGAGTAATGATTCTTACGTAATTTCTCGTCGACAATTTTGATTAAAGTTTGATATTCTGGGTCACTGAATGTAAATGTGTAAATTTAAGTCGTTCGTGGGCAAAGAGAGTGCGCGCAACTGCTTTAGCTATGAATGTCCCACGGCCGAACCCAGTCGATTGTCAAGGACTCTCGAAAACATTGAATCTACGAATTTCAATACGGAAAAGAGCAGCCTAACTGGGACTTTCAAGAGTGATTATTTATGAAATTTTTAGAAACAATCTGAATCGTTTAAAAGGGTAAAGGAAGTGATTTTGAGTTACACAAAAATTTTGTAAAACGGCTCACTTTCACTAAAACGGTCATGTCAACAAACAAAACTGCCGTTACTGGTCTTCAAGAACCCGCAACCCTCGACTGAAACATCAAAATCTATTGCATTGCCCCAGGGTAACTATTTGGTGTACCTTATCTACGCATTAGATAATTGGATAATTTTTTTTAATTCTCGAGGCCAGGTGACAAGTGTCAACGGTGAAAATTATCGACAGTGTGTTCAACTCGACGAAAGACATGTGAATGACATACTCCTTAAAATATAAAATCCGCATTTCCATTCTATCGCTCAATGCTTCTAGTAAAACTTTGCATCAATTATTACGTTTTTAATTGAAAATTGAAAATATAAGTCTGCCAGAAGACACCATGTAATAACTCTACAGCTTACTAGTTGTTACTTTTAGCACAAAACGTGGCATGATCGTTTCCTATGGTGTGCATTAGAAAAAAAATAGGGATTGTTTGTTAATCTTATTTGACTGTAAGAAGGTTTCTCTTTTTTTATTAGTTTTTAAGGCAAAAAAAAATAAATGTTTAGAGTGAACCGCTGGGTTATTTTATGTGTAAATTCGCGGATAAATATCTAGTTTGTTTTAACTTAAGAAATTTCTTTTAAGAAAAAATCTTAAAATAACAAATTATATAGAAAATCAGTACAACCAGTATTTTTTTAAAAATCAGTTCATTAAGTAAACACATTTTTATTCAGTACCAGAATTAAAAACTTAATATATGTGCTGTTGAAATCAGCACGAATGGTACCACTTATTATACTTCAATTTAAATAGAGAGAAAAGTATCGTTATAAAGCACTTAGATTGGTTGTTTTGGTCTTAAAATTGTCATTTGCAAGTGAAGTCCATTCTGGTTTGTTTTGATTTGACAGACCATTAATTAGGCACTATTTAACATCATTTTGTTTCCCCTTTTTTATATTTTGAACGAAATTTTTTGGCAATGTTAATTCGTTACTTTGTTAACGTAACTTAATTTCAAATACTGCGGTTTCGGACTCTTAAGTCTAAGTTCTATCATTTTAATTTTAAAAGCATATATTTTTAATTTTTTGAACCATAATTTTGACTTGCTTTAAGAGCATGTTTTTGGTTGCCCTGAGCATAAGCAATGCACTATAGATTACATGGATTTTTTGGGATGCATTTTTTTCATGAGTTGGTTTCCAACATAGACAAAACTTACTTGATCAGGCATTTTAGAATTTGCCCCCAACTGTAACAGAACATTATAGAAATGACCATTATCATTTATAACTGCTGCGTAGTGCAAAGCGGTCATTCCATCGTTATCCGTTATTGTCATTGTTTCAGGAAAGCGGGCAGACATATAACGAACAATATCTAAAATATTTATAAAATTTATAATATTTTTTAATATTTAGGCATTTGAATATTTTCACTTAAAGTTACTTACCACTACTACCAAATAATACAGCTACATGTAAGGGAGAGGCGCCATGCGGTGAGATTTCATCTTTGGCTACAGCAAACTTTCTACGATCCAAAGCTTGTTGCAGATTTAAAAGGCTGCCATTACGAGCAGCCTCATGAACACGTCGAATTTTATTCTGTAGAAGCAAAAAACAAATTGTTCTTAATTTTTTTTATTATTATTGAAAATCATTTTCATTTACCATATAATTTGGTACATTTTTTAAAAACGCCTGTATTTCCGGTTCCGCTGCTTCCACATTTAACAATTTTTGGCCGTCACCATTTAAAACAATTTGTGCCAACTTTTCCATATCACCGGATGCAATAATACTTTGTATGCGTGCTTCCTTTTTGTTTTGCATTAAATTATTTTGTGCATTTATAAGTTAAAGCGTTTAAATGATTTTAAAATAAATTTAATTGAATTTGTTGTAGAAATTATATCAAAAAATGTGCCCAAAACATTAATTCAAACCGATCAGTTTTAAAAAATAGAAGGTATTGGAAAAATATGTGCAGAAGCAAACAAAACAAATTAGAGCCTTATATTCGACTGTGCCGATAGATAATATACCCTTCACAGCGGGAACTAAGGAGGCCGAAAAGAGTATCGTGCTTAAAGCACTTTAATATATTCTAAGTTCCCTAGTGCTCACTTCCAGGGTTGCAGAGATTTAGGTGTTGAGAAGCAAACAAGAGATGTGTTCAAAAGTCCAAAGGAGTAAGTTAATAAGACAGGGGTAGCAAAAAATCTGGTAGCGTTCGGTAAGCTAAAATTGGAATTATTAGTTTTTAGTCCTACAATTTATCTGTTCAGACAGTATTTACTACTCCAGTATAAAGAGAATCTCGGATCAGGGACTACATCTGCTAAAAAAAAGCGTTTGTTGCAGATATCACAATAGGTTATATAAAAATTTTAGACTAATAAGCAGAGGTGTTCGTGGTTTCTGGCTTATTTTTTGCCAGTTATAGGGCGATATAGTTGAATTTCAAAAGCAAAATTTTTGCAAGAATATTAGCAGGTCCGAGAAATATCAAGGGACTTTAGAAACTTGATTTGAGCGTATTGACGAACAGACGGACATACAAACGTCGCTAAATCAACTTTCCTATTTTTAAAGATCAAATGGATATTAAAGAAATGACAAATGGAATGACAGACTTTTAGAAAAACCCAATTAAGCGATGTTTGTCTATCCATCTGGCCTTCTGCCGTCAGTCCATGGCATGGTTGAAATCAATCTTTGAATACGCCCAAAGTCGCATAGCCCCGTAAGTAAAATTTAACTATAAAGAATATCTGGGAACAAATCGCTATTGAAATCCAATCCTAATAAGGGACCGAGATATAAGCCGAAACCCAAGACTACCCCTCTTATTTCTCTAAAATTTTTATATAAAAACCTCTACAACTGTCCTGGAGTTGCCCCTACATGGGTGCAATATAAGACCGACTCCCATCAATTTTTTTTTTAACAAGCATTTTTGTGGGTCATACTTACATCCGCCCCCAAATGGGGTTGCCATACAAAGAATAATTTTTTTACATCGCTTCCACAGCTTCCAGGTGCTCATACAAAGGTCATATGTAAGACCGATCCAATTAGTTTTTCCTTCCAAACATTTTTGTGGAATATATTTAGCCCCTTTCTTTAGCTCCTAACAGGGATGCCATATAAAATTAAAAAAAGGGTAAAAATTCTACAGCTTTCCCGGAGTCACCCATATAGGAATAAAATGTATCACAGACGCCACTTGGTTTCCTCTTTCAAATATGTTCCTAAAACAACTTACCCCCTATCTCTATCGCCGAAGGGGGCTCCTATACAATCTTTGGGAAATTGTGATAAATCCACCCCCTAACGGGGTTGCCATACAAAATTTTAAAATTATGGTAAAAACCCCTACAACTTCCCAAAGCACCCTAAAAGGGTTAAAATATGACACCGATCCCTTTTTTAAAATTAAAAATATTTCATAAATAAAAAAAACTGGGTAAAAAATGTTTGGGGCTTTGAGAGGTCAATGTGAAGGGTATCTTAGATTCTGTACAACCGAACATAGCGCTCTTACTTGAACATAACTCAGTTGGTAAGGAGCTGATCATTCTAAATACTTAAATATCGATAGTGTTCTAAATATTTCTGAAACGTAGAATTTGACTAGACGGTGGAAATTTATTTTACCAGACTAACAGAACGATTTGCTTTAGACAGATTCTAAAAAATATGAAAAAATTTGAGCATTCGAAAGTAAAAAATGCAGAAATAACAAACTGAACGACAAACAACTTAACAATACGTACAAAACAAATAAAAAATCTAGTAAAAACTAAAATCTAAATTTAAAGGAAATTAAGAAGAAAAGAAAATATTGGGACTGTGGAAGTAGAAACAGCAAAATCTAAGCTGATGTGAAAAGTTTTATGTGTTTTGTGTCTGGTCAGTATTATAAGCAGAAAAATTAACTAAAATATTGCAAAAAATTCTATAACAATTAAAACTCATAGGAAATCATAATGTTAAAAATTGCAACTGATTCGTTAGTTGTTTGCTAAAAGGAAAAAAACGCACAAACACACACACAGAAACACAAAGGACAAGAAATTGTTTAAAAGTTAAATATACTTCATTTTCATGAACATAAGCAGCTGTTTGTGACTGAACTGTATTATCTTCGGCATCGCCTTCAACGAACCCCTCTATAGCCAGCGAGGAAGTGGGCGATTCTTGAGCTTCACGTCCCTCGTCCTTGAAATTTTCATTTTTATCTATTTCCACCGCATTATGTTTGATTGCATGTTCTGAATGTATTTCAGGTTTAAAACCTTCTAGTTTTTCAGGGTCTTCTTCTTCGTTTTTAGCTTCTTTTTCATTTATTTCATTATTTATCTCTACATTTTCTGCTTCAAACTTCTCAGATTCCTAAGAAAATAACAGGAAATATTTTTTTCGGGAATAAAATCTATTTTAAGTAACAAGTCATTTAGGTTTATCTGGACTATTCGATATATGCAGTAACTGTTTCTACAATTATAGAATTATCTAAGAAGTCTACCAATCTCTAAGTGTTCCAATAAAAAGCATATATACATATGTGTGTATACTTCATAGCTGTGGCTGATAAATAACAAAAAACTTAAGAAAATAAATAATGTTTTCCTCATGTTCTTTAAGGGCCCATACACAAAACGAGCTTTAGTACACAATCATGAGATTGAATTTTATTATTGACAATGTGTACGATTGAACCAAATGATATGGGTAAAATCAAAATCAATTTGATATGTTTTTAATTGATTAAAACTTATTGCGTAGCTTCTGATTAATTAATTAAGTATTATGTAATTTTATATGCAGGCTATAAACACCAGTTTTTAAGTTAAAATATTAATTTAAAAAAAAATTAATTATTTAAAATTTACTAATAATTAAAACAATTAAATATTGTTTAAACTGTTTTCTTTATAAAATACTTGTTAGGAACTTTTTTATATAACAAAACGCCAATAAACTGCAAATAAATAGCATCTGGTTATTATACCCTTCACATAGTGATAAGGGTATATATCAGTCTGTTATTCCGTTTGTAATTTTTACAATGTTCACTTTAGACCCCATAAAGTATATACATTCCTGACCCTTTAGATAGGGAACTCGATATAGATATGTCCGTCTGTGTGTCTGTTGAAATCAAGCTTCCGGACTCAAATAAAGTCGCACAGAACGCGTCTTGGTATCACACAATGAGAAATATCCCTGAGACAACCGCAATTTTAAATCTCCAAAGTCGGTTTACTACTGACGGAGATATAAGCGAAATCCCAAAATAAACCATTTCTTTAGGACAAAATCCAATCAAAAATCCTTTTATATCTTAGTATACGCAGCCACTCTATCCGCAAAGCTTGGGACAGATACTTTGTAGATAGGGACCTAAATTAAGGAAATAATTTTTTAATATAGGATCAGGGGAAGTAGTATTTTCCCTACAAATGCACAAATTTCTTTCAATACTTCATGCGATAAATTTGAGAATTTCTAACAGCTACACAGAAAGAAAACCCGCTTTCTAAAATCTAGAGTTTTATCCTTGAATTTTTCCAAAATAATTCTTGAAATTTTTAAGTACGATCCGTACTAAAATTTTCTTAAAACAAGCCTATTCGGATTGCTTCAACAAATTAGGCAGAAAGAAACTTTTTGATTTAATATATTATTTTACATTTAAAAACAAAGTGTCTCGGTGGCCTAGAGGTAGCGCGCATGTGCTGCAGGGCAGAAAATTCCTGGTTGGAATTTTAGCTACGGTAAGTACAAGAAATGAAATTTTTAAATTATAAATTATAAGTGTCTATACAATAAAAATGAAATATAAAACTCTTCCTTCTTCTTCTTAAATAAAGCTCCACAAATAAAAAAAAAATGACATTTCATCTTCGAATTAATACCGTTTACGGCTTAAATCAATCTTTTTCGGATTCATTGTGGCTAAGAGTAAGAAATTAGTACTAAAAATATTGTACTTGAAGTAAGAAATTTCGTACTTGGTTTAAGAAAAATGGTACTCGCCGTACTTTTGGCACCGCTATGGCTTGACTTAAGTAAAGTTTACTTAAATTATTTTTTGTGTGTATCGACTTCACATATACTACAAAAAGTAGTTGGACAAAAAAACCTACATTTTGAAAAAAAAAATTTGGTTAGTAGCAGGGAAAAGTGCAGCCCCCATACAAATTGAAAATTTTTATGAAATTTCCGATACGCTATATCTCGGAAACTATACCAGCTTTAAATGTTTCACAAAAAGTAATTGGACTATAAGGCCTTTATTTTTGGAAAAAGTTTGGATATAAGCAGGGGAGATGGCAGCTCCCATGCAGGTTAACAAGTTTTGTGAAATTTTTGACACTCTATATCTCGAAAACAATTACAGCTATCGACTTCGAATGCTCTACAAAAAGTAATGATAAAATAATTCTTATATTTTGGTAAAACTAGTTAGATAGGAGTAAGGAAAGGAGAACCCCCCATACCAATAAAAAACTTTAATTAAACTTTTAATTTAAATAATGTCGAAAGCTGTTAAAACTCTCGACCTCAAACCCTGTACATAGCATTTCTGTTATATGTACATACAAACGTAAAATGTTGTAAAGTTTTCTATTTTAAAAACTAGAATAGCTGTCGTACGCAAGCCCGGCACAAATTATTTTCATTACAATATATGCAGTACGAAACAACTTGGCTAGTTCAAATGGCTGGGTGTACACATAGATCAATGTGAAGGGTATAAAAAATTCGACGCAGCCGAATATATCGCTAAAACTTATTGTTATACTGACTTTTCGACGGCAACTCGCAACAACATTCCGCCTTTTAACACCACAATCTACTAAAATATTTACTTAAAGTGATGATTGTACTCAAATGTTTGTTAACTACATGGTTTTATGGTGTATTTGGGTCTTACCAGAAATAAAAAAGACTTAAATAACAAATCTGCTTGTACTAGTTTAATGCGTTCTTTTATAGTATTTAATTATTAATTATTTTAGAAAAAAAAGATTAGTTTTAGTGCTTTCTTATTGATGGATGCGTTTTTGGGTTAAAACTTTAAAATAATTAAAAAGTATTCAACGTTGACATAATATTGTTAAAACAAACATGTTTTACTATGCTTTTACGACTGTTAGTATTTTATTGATTCATATTTAATTTTTATTTATTTAAGGTATTTATCTCGTAAAATGCACCAAAAATGAGGAGAAACCCTTTTTTCATAAAAAAAACTCGATGGATTTACGTACAAAGTAAAATTGCAATGATCGAAATATAAATAAGCATTTATACTTACATACATACTGTTGTAAGTATCTAAAATTGTCGCCGTTCAAAAAGAAGTGTTCCACTTTTGTAATACTAACTACCGTAAAAAAATTAGAAATTACCCAATCGTGTAGAAAGATTGCATTTTTAAATATTTTTTTCTAAGTACTAATATGAGACTGCTTAAAAGCTTTTTTAAGGAAGAAATTCTTAAAAAATGTTTTCGATTTGTGTAAAAATTTTACTAAAAATTCAAAAATTAAGAAACGGAAGATAAGATTTTTTGGCAAATTTTTTTTTAATATTTGAACCCCTAAATTCATTTTTTAGAGGAAATTTTTTGTTTTCTTGAAAAATTGGTCGCATTGACCTATAAAATGAGGAACTTGAGGCTCACATTGAAACAACCCCCTTGATAATTTAGCCTTTACAGTAAAAATTATCTCAGACATTACTTTGCAATATTTTTTTTTTATTTAGTATAATGCTCCCTTCGACCAAAATATACAAGCTGTGTCCAACTCAAGCCAGCTGGACTTCAAGTTTGCTCTACAAAAATTGTCTATTTATCATGGCCTTTCAGAATAAAAGGGTGGACATTGTAATCGATACCGAAATTCATGGTATATTTACAAGAGCGTGTACCACTTCCGTGTAAAAACCTACTATGTTTGATGAGAGCAGTGTAGCTCTTTAGAATTTTCCGAAGAACCATTTTGTTTTAAAAACGACTTATTCATGTTTAATTTTGACTTGATACCAATACAAACTAATGAGGGTATCACATATTTATCCATGTGTAGTGGGTTTAAGAATAGAAATTAGGTTCAAAGTGTATCGATCTTTACAACATTTGCCAGGACTATCTAAAAAGGGGTTTCGCATGTTTTTATTATACTTTAAAACATTTTTTTTCGCTGTTGAGAGGATAAATATGATTTTCGGGGTAGGACGTTTAGTGTAGCCAGCGTAAGAAATTAAAAGCATTATGGCTTGAACAGTTTCTTATTCCAGGAGGACATGTCTATGGGGACTATATTAAATTAATAACCGATTTTCAATACTTTTAAAAAAGAAAAGATATTTACCAAGAGACTTAACTCTGCAAAATGTATTCATAAATTATTTTTAAAAATGCTGTTTATAAATTGATCATAAAAAATAGTCCGGCCCCCGGTATGAATTGTGGACGGACGGATAATCTACAATTGACTCATAAAGTGATTGTAAGTCTGTGAGAAATTATTATTAGAGTTATTTCAAGTATATACATATTTTAATATATACCGCTTATTTGCTTTAAAAACGTCATAATTCGAAAAAGCCACTTAGAGAAAAACGCGATTGAACTCTTTTTTTTGCTTACATTTACTAGAAAAGAGGAGCTACAGTTTTTCTTCAAACGTAAAAATTAAAAAAAATTTCGAGACAAAATTTATATACAGTTGAAGTATTACATAACCAACAATTCTGCATTGTTAACTCTTGAAATAATTTTTTTTTATATATGATGTTGTTTGTGTAAAGGAGCGAGATGTTCGCAATTGAAAGCAGCTTTGTTGAATCCTTTTTTGTTCTTAATCTAATAAAGAAATAAAAGTTTAAGAGATATTCTTAAAAACCCTAAACATAATAAGGATAAAAAACAATTACACAAATCTTAGTTTTTTTATTTTTTTTTTGTTTTAAACATTTATTAAAATTTTAAAAGTGTAAGTTTTTTTCCAGATCACATTAAATATTTAAGAAAAGGACTACAAGTGCTTTTTAATCACATATATGAGTTCAACAATTTTTAAAAGACAACTAAGTTTAAAGAAAACAATTTTCTATTTTGAATAAATAGTTATCGATGTGCAATTTTGGTGAGATATTTGCTTAAGAAAGTTCCAATTATTGTATTTGAGAGAATTGTACAAATTAAAGAGTGCCAAACTGTACCTCATCCTCATCGGCTGTCTCATCACTACTTTCGCCGTCTTCTTCTAACAATTTACCGGATGCTGGCTCTGGAGGGCTTTTACTAGGCGCCTCATTGGACTCACTGGGTACTTTGTCGCAAACGTTATCAGTAATTTCGTTTACATTTTCCGTAGCATTCTGTGACATTTCTTTCAATGTATTGCCAGTATCTTTATCTTTAAAATCTTTTTCTTCAGACTGTTTGTACTTTTCTAAAGACTTATTAAGTTCATTGAGTTGCTCATCAGTAACGACATCTGACGTATTGGCTGCATTATGTTTATCTTCAGTTACTACTTGAGAGAAAAGATTACTGTTATTATTTTGATCGTCTTCAGCCTCATAATGTTTTTCCTTTGCTGAATTCTTAAGAGCTGTCACAGGCATAATGGGTTTCTGAAACTTATTGTTTTCATTTATCAGCTTTAGATTATCAGAGTTTATTTCCGATAACGGTTGGTTAATATTTTCAACATTGTTGTCGTGGTTTAATATAATGGCATGATCGTTTGCTTCATTGAGGGAGTTTTCTTTTGGGCTTTCTTCACTTATTACTTCAGCCTCATTTTTATATAAAACTTCTCCTTGAGATTCGTTTTTAGTCAGGTTTTCGTTTAAGTCTCCAAATGTTTGACTTTCAAGAGATGTCCCAATCCCAATTTGTGAATCTGAAACTTTGGGTTCTATTTCATTATGTTCTATTAAGTATGTTTTGTTATCACTTTCCCCATTTTCACTATCTTCTGTTTGAAGGCCATCCTCATTTTGTTGTTCATTATTATTATCGCTAAAAACATTTGTAATTTTCTTTGTTAACGATTTGAAATTATCCTTTACCTCATCCTTTATATCAGTTAAAGATCCGAAAATTGTTTTAGAACCTAATTCATCCTTAATAATTTCTTTGACCTTTTCTTTTCCTTCATTCGTTTCAACAGTTTCCTTATCTCTCTCTTCACTCAACATTTCATTACTATTTTGGTCACTTTCTGGACTCCTGGATTTTAAGTCCGCTTCACCATTTTTCCCGTTCTCGTTATTTGATTCCAGCTCTTGTAAAGATTCCACCCTTCTCGCATTATTGTCTTTTAGAAAAGCGTTCTTATCTTCAGAAAGTTTGCTTTTCCCCTCACTTAGTTCTTCGTCTGACTTCTCGTTTAAATTTTCTTTACTTTCTCCGGTGGCCATACTTTTTTGCTCTTCTACTATTACGTTCTCTTCCTTACTCTCTTCCGTATTTTCTTTAGTTTCGTCTTTAATACCTTCATGACAACTATTAACCTCTTCAATTTCGCTTTCAGCTTTTGATTCAAAACCTTCTTTATGAATCTCCTCTGTACTATATTGAGTTTCAAGATCATCTGTCGAATCCTTTTGTAAGTTTTCAGAAGTTTCGTTAAAAGTTTCAGTTTGTTGTTTCTGCAAAAGTAAACAATTGTCGACTGATTTCTTTCTGAATTTTCAAAACATTATTAATTTATTTATATTAAAAAATTTAAAACAATAAGCAAGTTAAGCAGTATTTTATCTGAATAAAGCGAAAAAAAATTATATTTAAAAGTTTTGAAAGCATCAATAAAGTGACTGAAATTTAATTCTTTTTTTTAAAGAAAAGGCCGACAATGGCTTACTTTTAACAGAAATTTTAAAAGGTTTAGTAGAAAATAATTAAACAGATATTTACAACAGCATTTGTAAGATATTTATCATAAAGTTAGCAGTGATAGACAGAGGTGATATACGGAAACTATACAAAAGAAAAGCTTAAGATTTTTATGTGCTTTTGGAAGTTCGGTTTAAAAAAACGTTGTTAGTAGTTCCTTAATAAACATTCAAAAGTTTATTGTTCATGCATTTCCTAAATGTTTTTTTCTTATTTTTAACAATTTTGTAAATATACAATCCCAATTATTTCTTTTTGTAAAAAAAAACTAAACTAAAAACTAAATGGTTAAATAAAATGGCTTGTTTTTAAGCTTTGAAAAGCCTTCATTATTCAATGTAACTATTAACACTTCCAGCACTTGCAATTAAACATGCTTTCTTCCTATAATATTTATAAAAAAAAAGGGAACTTACTTCATCGTTTGGCTCATCATTTTCCTGGTTTTCTGGCTCATCTTGGTTTTCTTCTTCATGCTCCTCATTACTTTCTTCAGCAGCAGAAGGCTCTTCTTTCTCTTCTTCCTCCTGTTGATGTTCTGTTTCGATATTTTGTTCTTGTGGTTTTTCTTCTATTCCCTCTTCTTTTTCGTAATTATTATTGGCAATTGACTCAGCATTTTCCGCAGTCGCCTCCTCATCTTTAGACAAATCTTCATCTTCCAAAGCACTGGCACTTGACAGAAAAGAAAAGGAGTTATTTTTGTTTGTTTTTTTTATACTAAATTCAATAAAAACTTATACAAGGTGAGTCAAAAGAAATCACCCTATTGGAAGATGCTCTTTTTTTGCAAATGGAGGCCAATGTCAAATCTGTTTTGACATTGTGAACTATTCAGATGTAGAATACAAGAAAACAAGCCATGGAGTGATACACTCCCAAGAACGTGGAACTAACGTGTCTATTTTTTCGCGTAACGATTTGTCTGTGGTGCTGGCGCATTGCAAACTCCACCGCCGATTCCCCGGTCGCCTTGCTCCGACTGCGCAAGCACTGCGCCTTTTGGCTACCAACCATGAAGAGTATGGGACCACACGAGACGCTGCCAAGAGTGGCCCGCTCTGCCAAGAATATCGCCACTGTTGACGAGGATGTCAAGCTGTTGCAAGAAACATGGATTAGGCGCTGTACCCCGCAATCAGCCATCATCCAGTCGTCCCTAAAGCGCGTGTAACCTACGCACAAGCCATCCTCAATCTCGAGACCGAAGTGGACGATTTTTTTACCAAAATCGTAATGAGCTATGAGGCTCAATTCCACCTCAGCAAGTACGTGAACAAGCAACACTATCGCTTTTGGGGCACCGAAAGTCCGCGAGTTAGCCATTACACCCGCTCAAAGTGACTGAATGGTGCGCTGTTCACGCTGGAGGAGTTATCGGGCCATTTCTTTCAAGTACGACGCTGGTCAAACGACAACAATTGACGGGGCGCTCTATAGCGCCATGTTTACCGAGTTTTTTTCTGCCGCAATTGAACGAACCAGGGCTGGAGGGCATGTGGTTTCAACAGGATGGAGCAACGGCATACACAAGGTAAGCCACAACTGATATTCTGAAAGCGGCGTTCCTGGGTCGTCTCATCTCTCGGTTTGGCGATTCACATTGGCTTGCAAGATCGCCTGATTCGACCATTCCAGACCTTTATAAGGTTTTTTGAAGTCCCTTGTTTACGTAAACAAGCTCGAGACCCTGGAAGCCTTCAAGGACAACAACCGACACAAGTGCTAGAATCTGTCGCCCAAAGCTCTCACCCAAGTGATGGAAAATGACATAAAGCGAGCCCGTATGGCAATCAATTGTAACGGTGCCCATTTGGCCGATATCATCTTTTTGACTTCACCAGTAAAATTTTAAAGGTTGAGATAAACATAATCAAAAAACAGAATCCAAGCTCTTCATTTAGTAAGAAAATTAAAGTCAAACAATATCGGATGACTTTTTTTGGCCCACCTTATATAAAACTATCTAAACCTGACCTGCAACTTATATCATAAAATTTATTTTTAAATTTTTTAAGAGAAGTGTGATGCCTTTTCATATAATTTTATCTTTTTTCTGAAACAGCGCAATAATAATTTAATTTGTTCCTAATTTGTAAATCTATATTATTAAAACTACTTGTTTAAATCTGTTTACATCGAAAAATTAAAAATCAATTTATATAATTTATTTCATTGGTTTTTGCACCAAAATCATCAGCAAACTTTAGCCAGATTTTTGGAAAACCCCATGAATATATTCCGTTTTCATATTATAACTTTAATGAACTTATTGACAAGGTATTTCAAAAGCTGTAATGTGGCGTTAAAAATTAAAAGAATTATTCTTATTTCTGGACAAGTTCTGCCCAAAAATATTTTGTTGCTTATTTTATCAAATGCAGGAGCCTTTTTAGCATTTCAATTATCGATAGCCCCTACCACATCAAGAAAATTCAAACGTATTTTCTTAGGACGTTTAGCAATAACAGGCCGTCACTCACTCATGTCTGTACATGTATTTACAGTGAACATGTTCTTTTAAATGACTTGCGAGCAGATCGCATTTTTTCGCCATTTCTTGTTAAGGATCCATCTAGATTATGCAGTGGTGGTTTTGCGATAATGGGTCTTCTTAGATGTTTGGCTAATCGCCATAGAGAATAGATTGTCTGAGGAGTTGAGTCTACGCCTTTTTAGTCTTCCTTAAGAGCTGCCATTCTGTAAAACTCCAGCAAGTTTTTTCAATTGGTTAGTATATTTTTTTAGAAAGTTTTAACTTGGGAAAATTTATGATTTGCCGTTCTCTTTTCCTTTTTTTCAGACAAAATCTGTCGTATATAGTCTGGCAGTAGGCAGAAGAAGCATGTTTAGCGGCTTTCAATATCATCAGTTTGGCCACTTAGACAATCATCAATCGGAGTTTTAAGAGGAGGGTTTTCCAATCAGTGATTGCTAAAATTTTTTTATATATATTATCTTATTTATTTCCTTCGATGTGAAACAAGTAAGAAAGTTAAAGTTGGTCAAGCCCGACCATATTATAACCTGCACTACATTATTTTGGAGCTCTTTGAAAAAGAAGACCAATATTTGTATTCAGTAAAGTGGTTGGTGGCAAACAATAAACATATATGAAAACTTTTATCAAAATAAAGATTTATTCGAGTGAGTTACAGCCAAAAAAATATCCTTTCGTGAGGACATTTATACTGGGAACATATGAAAAAATTAACACAAACAGAAGGTAATTTAGAATAAGTTTTGGGGTGGCCATATTCTTTGCCGTTCAAGCAATGTACGGGCCCAGCTCGTTTATGTTGCACTTTATCCTTAATTCTACGGTGCGAAGTGTTTCTAGGATCATAAAAAGGGTGAGTGTCATATTTTTTCAATTTAACATCACCAGTCTCAAGCTCCACTTGGAATAAGGGTTGAGGATACTTTCTTCTTTCTAATATTTTATACAAGTCTGGACTTATAGCCTTTGGTGCACTGTAATTAAAATAAAAATTATCTTCGCCTTCTTTTCCAAAAAAAGCTTAATAAGATTGTTTGAGTTTATTTTCTCAAATAAATTGGAGGTAACTTCGTTACAGGGGCATCGTTGTTTTTTTTTTCGAAGTTTGGCAAATCGATTATGCCATGAACTTGACTTTTAATTATCTTTAAAAATTTCTGAAAGTTGAGAAGCTTCTCCCAATTTCGGACTTCTGTTCCTTTTAACAACATCAATGTAACGAACTATTTCTGATGGAATTTCGGGTTTTCAGCTGCCACTGGGCAAAGTGGGCAGATTAAAGATACTGCTTCAGAACTTAATAATGATGACCGTGATGAAAAAGGTACCTCCGTATTTTTTTTTTTTCAAATAGAGATTCATTCCTTGTTCAAGAAGCTTATTTAAATTTAGTGCACTTGCATCTTAATTGTTTATGAATTTTTTATTACCCAGTTTACTTTTATTAGCCATAAAATCGATTCCACCAAAAAGGGCTCTTTATAAATAATGATTTACCTAAACATTATAACTACCTTAAAATTTATTTAAAATTGATTTTTATTATAAACATAACAAAAAAAACTAAAAGCAAAAAAACTACACTATTGTAAATGCTTACGGTTCCGTCATTTCTGCCTCCGATGTATTTTCATTACTTTCCACATTTGAGTGCCTACCAAAACCATTCATTTCAGGTATTTTAATATCGAGTTTCTGCAAGAAAAAAAAACAAACACACATGCCAAATTAGCAAACATTTTAAAGTCAGTAACCTAAAACAATAACACTAAGCTACCTTTCCATCGCCACTGTCATCGCTTAAGGCCTCCCAATCAGTAGCAATATCCGGTGACACACGCGGAGCTTCCGGTAAATACGTCAGAAAAGCACGTTCAATCTCATTAGGCTTATGACGGTAAAATGAAGGTGTTTTCAATTTCTAAATGTGTTTTTTTTTGTCAAATTTATTGGAAGTAAAGTATGTGTGCAAGAAAAGAAATTCGATATTTTATTATAAATTTAGTAGATGTAATAAATATGTATATCGTATGCTTAAATTAAATAAAAAGAATAAAAAAAAACCTAAAATGCAAAAAGCTTAGGAAAAGTGCTTTAAATAACACAAAAATTTAAAGAAGGAATTAAAAAATGTTTTTAAGACTTTTATTAATTTCTTTTGTTTCCTTGTGATGTTGTTTTTTTAATGTAAGTTATGCCTATTGTAATTTAAGATGACGATATATATGTACTTATATGCATAAATAAAATAAATACTTTGAAAAATAACTCACATAGTCGACGGCCTCTTCATCACAACCCGCTTGCGTGAGCAATGTATAACAGCGCATATTATTCTTGGCACTGGCAGCCCAATGCAATGGAGTTTTACCCGTTATATCTGTCTCATTAACACCATCAGGCCATGTTGTTATTAAATATTCTAATATTGTAGCGTGTCCCAGGCCGGCGGCTTTGTGTATTAGATTTAAGCCATTCGCATCACGACATGTCACCAACGATGGTGGTACCGGTGGCTCTAGATTTGCCTGCAGATTTTCTAAATTGTTTTCGATGACAGCCTGATGGACATCTTTAATGGAGTTCTGTTTAGAAATTAGAAAAACAAAGTAAATGTATATACTTCAACGCATATTAGCAAAGGTGTAAGTCTTGAATATTTTTACTTAAAATATTTACACAAAATTAATTTTTCTTTTTGAAATGAAGTCAAAGTAAAATCATTTTGTATTCACATTTGTTTATTCAAAATAAAGAGTTTAAAATATAACTTTATTTTGTTCTGTCTAGAACAAATTTGTATATTCAACTTCAAAACTTTTCAATAAAACACTATTAAATTTTATTTTATTTAGAACATCTCAAATGAAATTTTAAATTTAAAAATGAAATGATTCTTTCAAATTGAATCTTTTTTATTACAAAAATGTATATGAAATAGATTTGATTTAACAAAAAAATTTTAAATAATTTTTATTAAACAAAAAGTTTTTTAATATTTGATTATCAAAAAGAAAATGAAGTTTTTTTTATCTGATCGGTTTTTTTTTGAATAATTAAATTTTTGAAGGAAAAAAAACTAATATGGTTATTAATTATTTGTTTTAATAAATATAAACATACATACACAAGCATATGCATGTATATATGTGTGCATACGTAAAGAGCTATAAATTTCAAAACAAAATTTAATTTTAAATTTTAAGGGCTCCTTAGATAGCCAAGATAGGGGATACCGTTGTTCCAAAAAAATGTTGGAAATAAAAAATTAATGGTAGTCGGTCATACACTTTAACCCTTTAGTAGCACTATGAAAGCGGCGGTAAAAATTTCTGATTTCATAAGAAATTTAATTTTAAATTAGAGCTGCAATTGGTGATATAGAAAGGGGGTAGGTTTGTTCCAAAGAAATGTTGAGAATAAAAAATAATGGTAGTGGTCTTACATTTCAACCCAATTGGACCACTCTGAAAGGGATTGAAAAAATTTTTACCATGGACTAATGTTTTCTGTTCAAAACACAAGTTATTCAAGTAAATTTTTGGAAACCACATACATACATATATATTGTGAAATAAAAATATTTTTAAACATTTGCTTTAATATATTTCTATTCAGGGTTTTCAATTGAATAATTTTATTCTCTCAGCTTTGCCTTTAATAAAATTGTAAAAATTTTATTTAATTTTTTAAGGAAACAAATAAAATGAATTAAAAAAAAAATAATAAATTAATATTTCTTTCTACAAAAAAACCTTTTCGCAAGAGTTATTTAAAATTATGAAATAAAAATTAAAAAAGTTTTAAAACTATTTCTATTTTTTTCAGTCACAACTGACAACTATGAAATATATTTTTGAAAACTATTAGAAAAATAAAATACAGAAGGCAAATTACGGCATTCGATTCGAATCGAAACTCTACTTGATCGATCGAGTTTTCAATGGTTTTAACATAGGAATTCTAATAAGAATATTTAAATTTCGATTCGAATCGAATTTTAATATGCCCACAAACAAATTTGCAAAAAATATGTAAGGATAACCTTAATAGAATATTAAATAAAACAACACAAATACATTAACCAGGGTTGCCAAATTAATTTTCCGAAAAATTGGCAAATTTACAAAAAAAAAAATTCAAAATCGTTAAAAATCGTCACATAAAAAAATACTTTTAGTGCTTAAAAAACTGCATTTAAATGTATTAAGAATATAATAAAAAACCAAATTTCTAAAATTTTGTACTTTTTTGCACTTAGTAGTGTGTTTTAGAAAATAATTCAAATCGCGGCTATGAAGTAGCATGTTTTGAGTTTGTTGTATGTATAAATTTTAAACTTTGTTTTTATATTAAGGTATTTTGAGAAATAAAGCTAATTGTTAATAACTTATATTTTTTATTTAATTTTTGTTAGAACTTTAGATATAAAAAATTATTAAGAATAGGGTTTCGGAGAAGAGCTTGCTACGCTGCACCGGCCAACATGTTATATGTTTATATACATACTTATTTCTGTAATTTTTTTAATTTTTCTGAAATAGAACATATTTTAGGGCGGCGTATTTTTGTTTTGAATTGAACAAAATTTACACAAAGGACTAGACATATTGAAGCTTATGTATGTAAAATATACGATTAAGTTGCCATATTGATTAGTAACGATTTTTTCCCCATTGGCAAACTTACAATAAGTAGTAAACTCTTAAAATTATGTCATTAATATTAGTCCAGCCAGTACCAGACTAAAAATTATATTCTTATAATAAAATTATTTAATTTCATCTTAGCGCAATTTTTAAATTTTATTGTCAGAACTTAAATTTTAGTCTGTTACTGACTGGACGAGTATTAATTACTTAGTTTTAAGATTTGAATACTTATTGTTAGTTCGCCTAAGCAAAGCTTCGATAATAAAATATATGAGAAAAAAATCTAAGCGCAATAGTATCCTTTTTTCGGAAGAGTGTGGCCACGATGTTGCAAAATGGATGTGTTTCCAGCATATTTATATACTTGTTCACAAAATTTAGGATTTCGCATTAATCTATTGGAACTTGAAGGTCTTTGCGGTTGTTGCTATTTTTAATGTTCCAAGGAGCACCACTTATCCTTCTTAGAATTTTATTTTGACGGCGTTAATTTTTTCAATGTTTTGTTATGATTATTTTAGTTTTAGGATACATGGAAAGGACACGAATCCTTGTAATTTTAACTACCAAATTTAAGCAATTGTTATTTGTTATTAATATAATATGTGTATTAAATTTTACTAGGTATATTAAATTACGACACTGTGTGACATGCCTCTATATATTTGCTTAATTTATACGCCAACTTCAAGTAAGCAAATTTTACGCTAAAATATAATGGTAAGATCTGCTTCGGTGTCGGTATTTTTTATAGATAATTGACTAACTTTAACAGATAACATTAAAACATAATATTTTTTATTTCGATTATTGCCTCTTTAAAAAATTTATAATTATTTCTAAGCACTTACCATAACATACGGCACTGCCGCTAAAAATCGTTTTACTTTCGGGTTTGTGCTGGCCTGCTGTCTCAAACGATTACCTTGTCCAGCCCATAAGACTCTTGTTAATTTTCCAATATCCTTTTCGTGCATCCATATTCTAATGGTGGATAACTTTATCGAATGATCTGTAAACAAAAGTAAAAATGATTCTTCTTTATTCTTTTATTTTTTTTTTCAATTTTCAAGTGCAAATAATAATATAACATTTCATTTTATTTATTATTTGCAGCCTGATTTTCTTGCCAGAAAATATTTTGGCCTGCCTTGAATTGCATGTTGGCACGCCAATCAATTATAAAGTCACAAAACTATTTTTCTTTCTTTTGAACTACTTTTTTTATTTTTTGTAAGTAAAACAGTTCATCATTTTAAAACTCAAATCATTTTTTTGACGTATGTATTTCTCGTAGAAACTTTAGTCAAGAGCATTTTTTTATACAAAACGATAAAATATAATGAACGAATGAAGGTGTGAAGATACAGGGTGTCTGGTGGCGAACTTATAATTTTAAAAACGATTATTTTAAAAATAATAAACAGTGCGGTTGAAAGGTGGCGCCTTTGAAATTATCAATTTTGCGGATTTGTAATTCACAAGTGGTCGAGTGAGCACCGTGTGTTCGCTGGGAGACACTTTTTTGGAGCAACGGTTTTTACGTAATTGCTCGTCGACAATTTTGTTTAGAGTTGAGTATTCAGCGAATGCGTGTTTAACCAATAACAAATTCGTTCGTGGAAGCAGGAATTCTGTGCAACTGCTTCGGCTTTAAGTGTCATACGGCCAGGGCCCAGTCGATCTTTAAGGACTCCCGAAAACATTGAACTGGTTGAAAGCAGGTTGTGAAAATCCGCAACTTTCAATACGGGGAAAAAACAGCCTCACTGGGACTTCCAAGAGCAATTATTCGTGAAAGTTTTAAAAAAGGATCTGAAGTTCGATTTTTTAAAAATTCAAATCATTCAAGGACTGAAGAAAAGTGGCTTTGATTTAAACAAAATTTTTTTTAAAAATATTTAAACATCAAAAACCATTGGATTGCCCCATGGTAACTATTTGGTGTGCCTTATGCCCGCATTAGAAAATTAAACCATTTTTTTTGAAAATTCTCGAAGCCAGGCGATTAATGTTAACGGTGAAAATTATCGACGCATGATTACGAAATTCTTTTTGCTAAATCAGCAAGCTCATCCAGCGTACTCTTTAGACACATGGCTTCAACAGGATGGGGCGACTGCACATACAGCCAGAACCTCGACAAATTTGCTATGGGAAAATTCCCCCAAAAACTGTTCAACCGCTTTAGGGACATCCCATGGCCACCAAGGTCGCCCGGCCTTACTTTCATGGATTTTTTTTATGGGGCTATCCATTCTCATTCTATCAACCAATGCTCTTAATAAAACTTAGTGTCAAAATATAAATCTGCCACCCTGTAGTTACGTTGTACATGAGAAAGTATGTACATATAACAATAAATTTGATTGACTTTATTTATTTCTTATGTCTCACCTTAAAAAAATTTACTTTTGATTATTGTATCTGACACTTAAAAGTTCGCATAGAATTTGTTTTTATAGAAACGCATTTAACCGCTATTTTTTAGCCACTATTTAAAATGGAAATGTTCTTGTTGTTTCTCAGGAGGTTTCTATTAAATTTTTTAGATTTAAAAACTAAAGCCCTCAAGAATAGGTGTGGTGAGCTTAGATACTGCCAGGGTCCTTGATAGTGCCTGGAAAATCTTTATCACATTAAAAATAATGACAATTGAATTTGATACTTTTTCAAACGTAGCTTAAGGATGGAAGTAAATGAAACCGACCATATATAATATATTTATAAATAACAACCTCAATCTGTATTTGATAAATGCAGGCGACACATTAACCGATTTTTCCAACTCTCGAGCTGGGGCATTAAACGCCTTATTTGATGAAAGGACGACTTAACCTTAACATCTCCAGATCAGGTTTATTACAAAAGCATGGCGTAAGTTTTTGTACCATAATAGTAGGCCCTTCATTTCATGTTTAAAAATTGCCAAGAACAAAGTTCTGACACCAGATAGAATGGAATACCTCGGAGTAATAATTTATGAAAGCTTTGCGTTGGATCACCTCACAGACAACACTCTAAAGTATACGAAACGCACACTTGCAACGTACAGGTCTGTTCTCATATGACAGGAAGGATTTGGTTAAAAGTTTGGCTACTTTTTAATTGCCAAGTAATTCAATTTTAATTGATTTGCTGATAAAATATTACTTCTGCCCAGATGGAAAGGCTAAAGAAATGTAAACAAAAAATAGTGGCAGCAGGTTTTGGTCTACAGCGTCGCCTGTGCCCTTATGGCATCAAACGCAGATCATCTTGTAGGTAGATTTATGCTGCAATTTACTTTAAAATTATAGACTTTTGCCTAAAAAATCAAGATCGCTATAAAACTATCTTATTTTAAATATGTTTGATAGAGCTATCGATATGGAGACTATTCGGATCTTTAAATATATTTACCCAATACACTGGAAAAATCAATGCAACAATTGTAATGCATAAAATATACGAAATTTTCGTAAAAATGGCATAAAAAAACTTTTGACTTCAAATTTTAGGTTTTACGAAAGTATTTTACAGACCCTTTTCCGCCAATCTTCCTTATAACGGTGCTAAGTTTCTTATTCTACAACAGGTGAATAATATCTTGAGATTTAAGTCACATTGTGTCTAACACTGCAAGTAGGCCAAAGGTCATAACTTCCATAAATAAATTTCTTTTCTCACTCTAAAATTTCTGTGAATAATTATTTTTATTTGTTTAAATTAAGTATTAGTTTCATTTTCATTAAAAAAAATTGTGTTTTTAATTCATTTATATAGAAAATAATACTTTTCAAATCTATAATAAAAAAAATAATAATACTTCTTTGGTATAAATAATAAGCAAGATATATAAAAGCACCCTAAACTACTTTAAAAACCACTTGCAATTGCTTCTGTTTAAAAGTTGACCTAAATTTTAAACTTGTGTTGTTTCCTCCTTCACAAACACCAGTTTTCATTTATTTTCTTTTTTTTCACGTTATGACGTAGACTGACATACGATTTGTAGGTTAAAAGTATCTTGTACATACGTGTATCAACAAACATATTTATTTTCGTTTGTAGTTTAATAAATACTTATCTAGAACTTGTTACCCATAAACTCATATAAAAATCAATATCAACTATACATGAAATTATATTAACACGTTAGTTTGAATATTTAAATAACTTTAAAAAAACTTTTATTTTACTAATAGATTTAAAAAAAAAATAATAGAAAATTATTATTGAATTTTTTTTGTAACAATGTTAAGGTAAGATAATAAAAAAATTATTAACATAATAATTGTGAGAGAGGGATAGGTGTACATACGTTAATATATTAGTAGCCTTTTCATAAATATTTAAAAACAATTGCTGTAAAAAGACTAAAATGTAGACTATTAATTTTTAAAAGATATAAAGTGTGTTTACAAAAAAAATTTCTTTGGTTTGATATTGAGACTTACAAGTAAGAGCGTTATATTCGGCTTTGCCGAATCTTATATACCCTTCACATTAGAATTTTAATGTACTCAGTCGAGTTATTTTGTACTGCAAATATTGTAATGAAAAAAACTTTGTGTCGGGTTTGAAGTTTACAGCTGTTCTTGTTTTTGATAGAGAAAACTTTACAAAATTTTAACGTTTGGATGTGCAATAGAAATATGTACCATGTACAAGGTTTGAGGTTGAGAGTTTTACCAGTTTTCGACATTTTTCGTAAAAGTTTGACAAAAGTTATTTATTTGTAATGGGACTTCGCACCCCTCTTCTATCCAACTATTTTTTTTAATTTCAGAATTATTGTACCAGTACTTTTTGTAGAACATTCGAAGTCGATAGTTGTTATAGTTTCTCAGACATAGCGTATCGAAAATTTAATAAAAGTTGTTAATTTGTATGAAAACTGCCCCAACTTCTATCAAAATAAATAAAGGGCTCATTGCCCAATTACTTCTTTTAGAACATTTGAATTCGAAAGCTGTCATAGTGTCTGAGATATAGCGTATCAAAAATTTCATAAAAATTGTTCATTTGTATGGAGGCTACCCATTTCCCTGCTTCTATCCAAAATTTTTTTTCCAATATGTAGGTCTTACTGTTAAACATCTTAATTCTATAGCTGTTATAGTTTCTTAAACTAAACGCATGAAATATATCAAAAAATCTGAGGGCAAATTACGGCATTCGATTCGCATCGAAATTTAAAAAGTTTTAATAGAGTTCCAATATTAAAGCATTGAAAATTCGATCAATTGAGTAGAATTTCGATTCGAATCGAATGCCATATTTGCCCCCTGATCCTATCTGAAAAATTTTTTCCCTAACTTAGGTCTCTATCTTCAAAGTATTCGTGCCAATTTTTGTGGCAAGAGCGACTTTATTTATATGGATATATGCACGGTTTTTGTCCTTAAAAGAAGGATATTTTGGGTTTTTGCACATATTTTGGTCAATACTGAACCGATTTTGCTGATTTGAAATAGCGAATATTTTAGAAATTACAAACGAAATAATAAACCCTTATCACTATGTGAAGGGTATAAAAAGGATTGGTTTGAGCTCGAAACCCTACTTGATATAGTCCCAAAAAGCGTAAACGGGACTAACACAAAAATGAAAACTATTTTTTTTGGATAACGGAGCCTTGTTAATTAAAGAAGAAGCGTTTTATATTTTATTTTACACATATTAAATGTTTTTTATTTAAAACTCGCAATTGCTGGGATTTGAACCTGGGACTCTCCGAACTGCAACACCAGCGCAGAACCATCTAGGCTATTGACTCACTTTCTTTTTTAAATGCTAAAATATATTCAAAAACAACAGTTTTTTTGCTTGATTTTTTGAAGCAATCTAAATTTACTTTATTTAAAGAAATCTAGGTACGGATCGTACTTTAAAATTTTAAGTACGATTTTGGATAAATTTAAAAATAAAATTTTTGATTTTAGAATGTGTTTTCTCTTTCTGTGTATGCATACTTTGTGACAAAAGTGCCGCCTGGCTGTCAAAAAAGTTCAATATTCTTACTAACATTTTTTATATAAAAGCTAAATTGCCCCAAAAATGAAAAATATTTCTTTCTGGATTTACTTCATCCACCAGGCAGACTATATGAGGGCCTCATTCTCAGATACTGTAGGAAGATACCGAGTCCAATGCTACATTCCATCTTAAATCCTTTCTGTGAAGTCTATCCCGATATTTTAAAGGGCCTAATTGCTTTTAGTTATAAATAGTTTTTAAAGCTGGATTCTTCAATTGTTAGAATTTTTTAAACATTTGTATATAAAAATTGTACCTACACAGAGAAAAATGGCAACCGATGTTTGACTGTTAACTTTAAATACCATTATGTTTGTAGTTAAGCCAGTTGTAGTTGGATGTATTTCTAAATTTCTCTATAAGTTTTAACAATATTCAAAATAAAATTTACGACAATTGGTAACAAAATAATTTGTTTGTCGTCATTTTTTTCTGTGTATAAGCTTTTAGGCCCCTGGAGAACTTAATTTATATTATTTGTTATTACAAAGTGTTCTTTTTCAAGGTAGTTTAAATGGTTGTTGTTTAAAAAAATATTTATGTAAATAAAATTAAAGGTTTTTTAATCTGAATTGTTTTTATAATAGATTAATTTATAAATATTGTAATTTTCAATTTCGTTTTGCACTTACCATCTGGGTCAGGCCTTCGTCGGCCAATCATATTAGCTGTTTGACTATTCATTGGTAAAACTAGAAATAAAATAAACAAATAAAGTTCCTTTGATTAGAAAAAACTTATTTTAATTTAAATAGCTTTAACGAATAATAAAGACAATAAATACTTAAATAAATATTAAAAAAATCAATAACTATTTGAAATAAATTTTGGAAGAATTTTCTATGTGGGTTTTAGTAGGTTTTTTCCAGTTATTTAATTTACTCTCTCTAAAGAAGTTATGTTTTTTTAATTCTGATGTTTTTTTAACTTACAAACGTGTAATATGTTAGAAAGCCGGTTAACAACTAAATCAAAAATTAGGTTCATAGAACTTTTTAAAGTTTTACATAAATACATACTTACATATCTATACGTACATGTAATTATATATGTATTTGTAAGTATATATGTAAGTGTGCTTTTGTATGTACATTTTGAAAAGGACTAGAAATAACCATGGACAATAATTAACCAGACAGACAGACAAAAACAACAATAAAAAAACGAGTCAACTATAAACATACAGACATTTAAGCTATGCATCCCAGCAAGCAAAACCGTTCAACCTTAAATTGAAAATAAGTTCAAATCGAAATTTTTTCCAAACATTTAAATTAAAAGTCGTTCACTTTCGGATGTCAAGAACTTTTAAAGGGAAATAAAAAAATTTTTTGGGTAAAACCTGTTGTTGTTAATTTTGAATTATGTCTTAAAATTTTTTAGGCCTAAGCCCGGTATTTTCTGAGTTTTAAACTGCCTTAAGAAGTATTTAAATTTCAGGTAAGATAAGTTTTCAGTTTTTTTATGAACACTTCTTATGGCGGCAGGATTGGCCAGTACGTCAATGGTTACGCAGCTTGACATTTCAAAAATCCTTTAACAGGTGTTGTTTTTCCCCAATTTTTTTCAAATTTTGTGTGGCAATGGAATAAAAAATAGGAGGTCTTGGTTTTTGTTCACTGGGAGAGCCAATTTTGAATCCTTTCAACTAAAAATTAGATCAATGTAAGAGAAGTTTTGGTATATTAATAAATTTATGGATTGTGGTGGTCATAAAAATATAACATGCACAGACCACATGGTTGTGGGTGCATCAGGATAGAACCAATTAATTTCAACCTTCACATAGTGATAAGGGTATATATCATTTGTAATTCCATTTGTAATTTATTTATTATCCATTTGCGACCCCATTTAGTATATATATTCCGGATCTTTATAGAGGGAGCAGTCGATATAGCCATGTCCGTCTGTCCGTCTGTGTGTCGGCGTAAATCAAGTTTTTGGACTTAAATAAAGATGCACAGGAAACGTTTAGATATTAAACACTCAGAAATATTTTTGAAATAACTTCTATTTAAAATCGGATCACTACTAACCGAGATATAAAGGAAAGCACAAAATAACTAATTTTTTTTTTGGATAGGTAAATATAGGCAATCTTGCCGCAAAACTTGGCACGGATACTCTTAAGATAGGGGCGGGCCTAAGTTAAAAAAAGATTTTTTTCAGTTAGAATCAAGGGAAGCGGTATTTCCCCTACTATTGCACAAATTTTGTGAAAAAATAAGACCTACATTTTAGATGTTTTGGAATGTTAGGCAGAATCAGAAGAAGGGGTAGCCCTCACACAAATTAACAATTTTATGAGATTTTTGATATGCTTTTTCTCGGACACTATAACAGCTATCGACATTAAATATTTTACAAAAAGTAATTAAATTTTGGAAAAAAAATATTTGAACAAAAGGGGGTAAAGGGGAACCCCCATACAATTGAAAAATTTTTATAAAATTTTTGATACGCTACATCTGGAAAACTAAAACTGGTATCAATTTCAAATGTTCTGCAAAATGCAATGATCAAATAATTCTTACATTTAAAGAAAAATAGTTGGAGAGAAGCAAGAAAACTAGAACCCCCCATACAAATTAACAATATTTTATTAAACTTTTAATACAAATAATGTCGAAGGTTTTAAAAACTTTCGACCTCAAACCTTCTACATGGTATCTATTTTCATTATACGAGTACCTACAATTGTTAAAATTTAGTAAAATTTTAAATTTTAAAATCTAGGATTGCTCTCGAGTTAAGGTCCGGCACAAGTTATTTTTATTATAATATTTGCAATATGGTATAACTGACTAGACCGATCTGAAGGGATATAAGATTCGGCACAGCCAAAGAAAGCGTTCTTATTGTTTTTAATTTAAAAAACTCGCTATATTGGAAAAACAGCAGCAAAAATTTTATTCAGCTTTTAAGAAGAGAACAACATCTTGAAGTTCACAATTTTGAGACAGAAAAAATATAATTGTAAGTGCTTTGTAGCTGTAGTTTTCTCTCTTTTTTCAGTTTAAGTAGACTATTCTTAACTTCTTATGCGTTCAACAGAACCAATTGCTTTATAAAGTCTTCCCAGGCCATTATTCAGTATTTTAACTCTCTTTTATTTGAGTCCAACAGCCGAAAAATTAAATAAATTGTATAAACTACAAGTAAATTCCAGGTTTTAAATTAAATAATACTACCAGAAGTTATTTAAACCAAAATGACCCTAAAAAATTTGGTGAATATCAGCCTATTTTGGCCCTACATGCAGATGGTTTTAGCTAAACACTTTGTATTTATATAAGAGAAAAAATTTTTCCTTTTAAGAGCCGCTTAACTTGGAGCTGCCCAAACATACGTACCCTAAAGGGAAGAGGAATTGTCTTAGGCTATTGATTTGGCCGGTTCTTTAATAAACGGACTGGTTCTAGTTCTTGCACTGAAAGGAACTTGTCACTTCTAAATTGCGTTGTCATTGGAGGAAGCAATTGGTTCACAACTAATACCTCAGAATGGGTAACAGGCGAATTCTATATAAGCTACTTTTGCATTAAATGTTTATGATCCTGTTCAAACTACTTCGTATGTATTAACATGTATATGTGTGTATATTTATGTATGTATTTCTATTTGTTCCTTAAGTCCTTTAGCACCTTTTTACCAGTTACTGGGTGTGAGCCTTTTAGACCGATTACGACCAATACCTTTTTTACAGTCCATGTTTTGTATCAGTAACAGGACAGTACGCTTAGTAATTGACCCACATTTCTCGAAGCGTAAGTTAAAAGAAAAAATAAGACAAATTTTCGTATTGTGTGTAATATAGATGGACTTGACGGGCTGTTGTTTGTTTTTTATTAACTAAAAATTTTTAATTTTCTGTCTTTGTTTATTTAATTAGGGCAAAAAAAAACATTTAAGTTTCTTACTAACTTTTATATAAAACTTTTAATGTCCCTCGTAATCACTAAAATATTTTTTCCTATAATTGTTGTGTTCATAAAAAAATTATCTATCCAAATGATACCCTGGCTATCAACTAACTTACTTTCACATTTATGGGGTTTAAATTTCAAACAAAAAAAGTTTAAAATTTTTTAGCGGAATAAGTTTAATATAGAAAGATATTATTAAGTGATATTTTTCTTTGATTAATATAAATGGATTTTATCAATTAATATAATTATGAATGTTTATGTATTTGCCCGAAAAATACATAACCTTTCCCTGCCAAATCTTTCCAAAATATTCGTTAAAGCTTAAAAATTAAAAGGCTTCTTTAATACGAAAAATTTTTAGTACTATGAAAATAAGCCAAGAAATAAAAGCTAAAGGAGACAATTTTATTATTACGGACCAGATATTGGTTTCAAGCTATCAGAAATATCCCTAAAATAAACGCTTTTAAAATTAGCAATATCGGTCTACCACGGGCCTAGATTTAGGCAAAATACAATACCATACAAAATTGTTTGGGCATTATAAAGTTGATTTCAACCATAAAACGGACAGACGGAAATCACTTAATCGACTTTCCTATCTATAAGGACCAAGAAAATAAGTTTAACGGGTCGCAGAGGGATATTAAAGAAATTACAAACGGAATGACAAACTTATATACATATACCATTAACACTAGAAAAGTATAAAAACCAGAGTAAATTTCCGTTGTGACATGTGGCGTATTAGCACGTAAAACAAACATGTTAATTATACGCAACCCATACCAAACCCCTTACTTTTAAGTAATTAGTTGTTAATGTCGCCAGAGATAGAAAAATTCCAAAAAAACAAAATTTTTAAAAATAGATACATGGAAAAAACCTTTTGTACAAAAATTTTAAACAAACTCAAAACTAGAAAGTTTATTAAAACGAATGCTATTTTAATAAAACAATGAAAAACTTTCCAAAAAAATTTATACATCTCAAAATTATATCTATTTAATAATAAAAGTTCCAGAATATGTTTGATTAATACGTTTTAAACTAATGCCAGCAAAGTGGGAAATAACATATGAAGACGCTTTAATAAAAGGTTGAAATGTGTTGATATTAAATTAAAAACAAGTAAAAGCGCTATACTTGGTAATGCCGAATCTTATATACCCTTCACATTGAACTTTCGAAATATTTTTAATTTTTAAATAGGGGCCCTTGTCATATTTTAACCCTCCAAGGGTGACTACGAGAAAGTCTTAGGGGGTTTACTCTAATTTCTTCAAATTTTGTATGGCAACCAACTTAGTGGTGGCTATAAGGGGTCAGTATATTCTATAAACATTTTTGCCAGAAAAAATTAGTTGGGGTCTGTCGTACATTTTACCTATTCACGACCACCCTGGAAGCTGTAGAGACGGATTTATTACAAATTCCAAAAATTTGTATCGGATCTTCCTTAGTCAATGGAAGAAGGGGATGTGTATGTTCTAGAAATATGTTTGCGAGAGGAAATTAATCATTTATTTCTCTTAGGTCGACTCTGGGGAAGTTAAAGGCGTTTTTACATAATATTTAAACTTAATAAGGCAACCTCCCTTGGTTATGGTAAAAGGGGGTAAGTATAATCTAGGAATATGTAAAATATTGCGTCAATTATAAGTTTTTTTGTTTAAGTTTTTAAATATAAATCTGCAACCAGACACCCTGTATTAAGGCCTAGAACCTCGATGTTCATTTATAAACATAAAAAAATATTTTTATTTTACACAACCTTAACTCGTTAAATGTTCTATATTGTTCCCATTGTTTTTAATAACACTGTGCCACTGTCTGTCTCAATCACTTGTTGTCATTTGTAGAGAGTAAATAAATTACTTTTAAAATAATAAAACGTGTTTGTGTATATGAAAAGAGGTCATCAAGTAAATATTTGGGGAAAAACACCTTTAGTTGGCAGCAAAAGTAAGTTTTTTCTTACTCTCCTGTTCTTCCTTCCTACAGTCGAACTCAAAGTTAAACAAACACCTTAACCAAATTCCAATAAATTACGCAATTTACGCATTCTTAGTCTATTTGTTAAGGTTTTTACTTATGCATGCACGTGTGTTTGCTAATATATAAATTAAATTATTCTATATTGTCTGCATAATTGTCACTGAGCTAATAAAACCTTCCTAAGGGAAATTTTTTTCATATTCTTTTTAACTCAAAAAAAAGATTCAAAGGACTTCTTGCGTGTAACCAAACCATAAAACAAACTAAAACACGTTTGAGTGGCTCAAATTAATAATAAAATCAATTATTTTTATTTGTTGGCATTTTTACGATCTACGACAATAAAAAAGATAGACAGCAGATATTTAAGTGCCAAATGTAGCCTGGCAGGGGCAATTAGGCAATTTATTGTTTTACAATATGTTTTAAGGGTTTTCTATTAAAATATCGATGTCACAAATAATAAATTACTAAAATAGGATTTCATTAATCAAAAAGTAACTTTAGTTTACAGGGACTATATTTGATTTAGAATATTTATTAATTGTAAAAAATATTGGAAGAAAACTGTTAGTTCAAAACCCAATAATGTTTTTAAAAGATTTTTTAAGAAATTTAATTCATGTTAAGAGTTGAGAAAACAAAATTATTAAAAAAATAATATGCCCGTTGCTTACTTTAGGCATTTTAAATTTAAACTGACGACACATGTTCCTGTTTCCTAATTAATTAAGTACATTATTTGTTATCAAAGTGATTATAACAAAATTTAGGTTAAATATATAGAACTTATATTTATGTGGATAGTAGTTAATACACCAAACTATTTATAATTGAGGTATTACAAATTGATTCTACCTGCAAGACGGTCAGTTGTAATAAACTGTTAAAATAATTAATTTTGTGTATATTTAGAGGTGCTTTGATATATATCTGACTCACTAATCAACGTACCGTAAGACGCCTAAAGCTAAAGACTTGAAATTTGGAAAGCGGGTGCCTCTCCCTATATTGGTAGATCTCAAAACGGATTTTGGAGAATTTTAACACTGAAAAGCGTAAAATTGGGATAATTAAGGAAACAACGATAAAAGATAGAAACAAACTTTAAAAAGTGCCGTATTATGCTCAAAAGTTAAACGGACCCGCGTCTAACATTTTTTCAATTTTTTGTCTCCTGTGAATTAAAAGCAGTTAAAAACCATTGTGTGGTGCTGATTAGGTCCGGTTTTAAGTAATAGAAAGATAATACAAATTTTTTTTCCAACTGAAAAATTTAAAAAATTAAAAAATTAAAATTAAAATATTATACAAGGTAGGCCAAAAGAAATAGCCCTATTGAAAGAATACAAGTGAGCAAGCCACGGAGCGATACACTTCCCAAGAACGCGAAATAATTGTGTCTATTTTTTGAGTAACAATTCGTCTGTGGTGTTGGAGAAGCGCAAAATCCATCGCCGATTCCCCGGTCGTCCGGCACCGACTGCGCAAACGCTGGGCCGTTTGGCCACCAATTTTGAAAAGTTTGGGAGCACTTGACACTCTGCTATGATTGGCTGGTCCCAGAGCGCCCGTTCTGCCAGGAATATCACCGCTGTGTGCGAGGATATTGAGCTTTAGCCAGAAACACCGACCAGACGCCGTGCCTTGCAATTAGCCATCAACCGGTCGTTCCTAACGCAAATTTCGGTCAACGATCTTTGCATGTTTTCATACAAGACCCAGTTCGTGCATGAACTGCTGCCTGTCGACCGCCAAACGCGTGTAATTTTAGCCCAAGCCATCCTCAATCTCGAGGTCGAAGTGGACGATTATTCGATCAAAATCAAAATGAGTGATGTGGCTCATTTCCCCCTTAGCGGGTACGTGGACAAGCAGAGCTATCGCTTTTGGGGAACCAAAAATCTACGAGTGATGCAAGAGGGGCCATTAGACCCGCTCAAAATGACTGCATGGTGCTCTGTTCACGCTGGAGAAGTCATCGGGCCATTTTTTTCTAGGACGCCGCTGGACAAACGTCAACAGTAGACGGTGCGCGCTATAGGGTCATGTCATCCGAATTTTTTTTTTTGCAATTGAATGAGGACTGGTCGACATGTGGTTCTAAAAGGACAGAGCCATAGCACACACGAACCACAACCGATATTCGAATGGCGGCGTTTTCGGGTTGCCTCAATTCTTGTTTAGGCGATTTACATTGGCCCGCCACATCTCCCGATTTAATCGTCAAGACTTTTTTTGTAGGGTTTTTGAAGTCCCGTGTTAACGTTAACAATCCACGAACTCGTGTAGCATTTAATTGGGACGGCGCCAATTTGGCCAATATCATCTTCTCGGCTTGGCCTAAAAAATCTTTAAACTAACAGATAAACATAAAAAAGATAATATTAAGGAAAACTAACTCAGATTGATGTCAAAAGTTAACTAAATGGAAAAAGTACCATTTTTAGATGTTTGGTACTTTTTAAAATATTTTTTTTTTCATAATTTTTTTATTATTGAATCTTCGCTTAAGCAAACTTACAATAAGTATTCAATATTTTAAGCTTAAAATTATTAATAATTAGGGAAATTAACCCAGATTGAGATAAAAAGCGGACCAAAAGTATTTCTTTTAACTGTTTGTACTTTTTAGGCTTATGAATCTAGATATGTGAAATAAGGGAGCATGCATTAACCCAAATTTAAGTCGAAAGTGAACGAAAAATCCTTTTTTTAAATGCTTGTTTTTTTTGCACTTTTTGAGATTATGACTCTAGAAATATGATTTTGAGTTAAAAGACAACTAAATTGACAAAAAATATTAACTGCTCATTTGTTTAACTTTTTTGCAGTTTTACGATTTTGAGTGTAGAAATTTAAAAAGTGAAAAAGAAATACATGGACAAAAAATACATTCAGATTTTTCGTAACTTTTGCTTTTTCAGTTTATGACGAAATACAACTGAAATTAAGAAATAATGATTTTAATTAAATTTTAAAGCTAAAAAAAAGTAGGGGAACACCTTTTTTCCATTTTTTTATATCTTTATATTTTAGGATACGCTTCGAATAAAATAAACTTATTTAAAAAATATCAAGCAATAATTTTTTTTTAATTTTTTTCCATTATGTGATGTTACTTTGCAGGGACCAAATTGTTCTGCCAAAAAATTAAAAAAATACAAATTTTTTATTTACTTTTTCTATTATTTATTTATTTTTTTTTTTTTTTTTTGCAAAAATAATAATTATTTTTTAGGAAGCTTTTCTTAGTCATTTCGTACGATTGAAGGCGGATCCATTAGTTTTAGACGTTACTAGCATCTTTATTTCATACAATATTTAGTATTTTAAAAAGCTTGTAAAAGTTATAAGCACGGTCTGCTTGAAAACTAATTTAAATCAAATATTACTAAATATTAGCGGTAATTTGCAAAATTTTTCCTCAAATTTATTTTTTATATGTGCAAACAAAAAAATTTATTTAGGATAAAAAACCAAAAAACTAACAATTAATCTTGCAAAGAAAAAATTTAAATCAGAAAATAATAAATTATTTCTGTGAAAAAATATATAAAATTAAATCAAAAATTTTAAAAGCACTTGATTTTTAAAAAATTTAGTTCAATACCATCAAGTTGGTGTACTTTACTTGACTCTCCGATGTTTCCTTTTGACTGTTATTTTTTGTTGGAAACTTCGGAAATAATAATAGATTTCGGCTCGTTTCAGTTTGAGTTACGTGTCATCTAAGTTTCAAATCAAAAATAGGTTACGAAAAATTCTTAGGGCAAAAAATAGCAAAGTTTTTTCGTCATGCTATAGCAAAGTATAATTCAAAGTGTATTATAACTCAAACGACAAAATCTTTATTTCCTCTTAGGAGCCAGTGTTTCTTACAGAAACAACTTTCGTTGAACTAAACTTAAACTTGTCATCATTCTACATCATTTATTTATTCGTTGTAATAGTTTAAAAAAATTAGTAGTATTCTACTTCTTCCTATTACGTTTTATAGGAAAATTTTAACTTATCAATATGAAAAAAGCTTTCTTAATAGATACTTATGTAAAAAAAATACAGAAAATATTATTAACTTACCTTTTGGAGGCGATGAATGATAATATAATCCTTGAAATCTACGCCTTCGTTTTGGTGGCATTTTATTGGTTTTATTAACTTTATTATCTTTTAGATAATTATACTAACTATGCTTATTATGCCATGAAAATTACTCTAATTTAAATTGCGAATTTAAATGATTCATAGGAAAATATAAATTTTTTTTAATTTTTTCAAATTTTACATTTGAATTTTTTAATACAAAATCGTTTTTAACTAAAATTTAGCACTTTTTTAAAAATTTAAAACTATATTTTTATAAGCACAACGCTGTATAAATGTTACATATTAATTAAATATTATTTATTTAAATATTTTTGTTGAATTTTCCATTAAAAATTTATTTAAACTATGGTGTAGTTATGTTATTTTTCACAAATTTGTGCACACATTTCCTAATAATTTTCGCCCCCCACAAATAATTGTACACGAACATCCATAATTAGGTGGCAAACATAAATGTAAAACAGGAAAAAAAATTTAATTTTAATATTTCACTTTAAGTGATGCACGTTTTTTCAATGTCCTCACGTTAGTGCTTGCAATTCTGCCAAATTATTCTTTTTATTTCTACTCTATAAGTACTTTCCTCGAACTGTAGGCATTAAAAGTTAAAATCAAAATGATATTTGCATTTTTGTCTTTACAAATGACCTCCGCCTAGTTTAAAAATGGACAAAGCGAACATCCATTCATGCCTAAGTACTAAAAAAATAAAATAGAGAAACAAACACCTTTTTCAAACTGCTGGTCTAGATACCCAACAAACCAAAACTATATCAAAAAAGGTTATAACAAGTATGAAGGTTATAAGTTTTAAGGCTTATAAATAATTATCAAATAAAAACACCGATCCCTTGTGATAACATTGCTTGTCAGAGCACTTCACAAATAAGTCACACTGAAGAATTTTGTATTTAATATAAGATTGAAGCAAGCGCCCTTAAACGGGGCATCATTTTTATGTAGAAAACACTTGTAAAACTGTGGTGGACATAAATCGTCTACAACTTTAGTTGACACGCTATTATTTAGAAAAGTTTGTAGGAAGTATTGTAAGGAAAACTGTTTTATACATTATTAATCAAATAATAAAAATGTTTATTAAAAGCTTTATATAAAATGTACTATGACAAGCTTATTCCCCAATACAGTTATATTTTGATTAAAAATTGTTTGTTGGGCACTGGTTATTTATCGACAACAGTAAATACTAACACATATTTAGCAAATGGACAACAAATTTAGGGCTGCCAGATGGCTTTAGGAAGAAATTAAAATATTATCGGCACTATCGGCACTTCACTTTTAAAAATTCGGAAAAAATTCAGCAAAAAAAATTGGTTTTATTTACAAGAAAATAAGGAAACAGAAAAACTTGACAAAATTATAATCTGTACTAAGAAAGAAAAGAACACATCTTAAAATCTAAAATTTTATTGTTAAATTTAGCCAAAATTTAAATTTTTAATTATGATCCTTCTTCTAAAGATTTTTTATGGCACATTCAAGGTTTGTTGTTTTTCGGTTAATTTGGCTTAAAAATCGTTACACATTTTTAGAAGAATGTAGAAGAACAATAATAGTTGTACAAATTTTGACAGTATTAGAAATGCATTTGTCCTAAGTTCTTACGTTTTAAATCTTACTTTTGCCAAAAATTAGAATAAATACACCACAATAAATTAAGAAAAAATCTTTGCAATAATAATTTCTGGTAAATATATTTCAGTATTTTTAAAAAAACCCATTTAAAAAAATGCTTAACGCTCTCAGAAGGCTTTCTATTCGATTGTATTAAGTTTGTGTATTTCTGATGACTCACTTTGAAATATTCTGTTAATCTTATGATTTGAAGAATATTTTTTAAAAGGGAGAAAGATATTTAATTTTGTTGGCTAAAATTTCTTTAAATTGTTTTGTCTGCATCGATATGATTAAAATTGGCAGCAAACAAAGTACATTTTCCAAGTCTTGCATTAATTTGATATTCTAACAACGGCTGCTTTGAGCAATAGCCACCTAGTTTGACTTGTAAGCAATAATTTTTTGTTTTTTTTTAGCAACTTTTAAATATGTTGAAATTGGTCAAGTATATTTAGACTATTTTATACATTGGCGCAGAAACTCCCTACGAGAATTTTTAAATTCGAATGTTTTTGAAGGCAAGCATATGATGAAAATAGCGGGTTAGTTTTTTTTCATAATTTTTATTATTTAATTGAGTGGCTATAATTATTATATCTGGTATATCGTCCTTTGCAGGTTTTATAACGAAACCAATATTGCCTGTTATAACGAAGCTACCGTGAAAATATTTTTAGAAAAAAACAGAATTTTCAAAGCTTAAATTAGCAATTCGACATTTTAGTAATACTGGGGCAAAAAATCGGCAAATATGGCAGCCTTGAAAAAGAAATGTTGGTGGGTTCTCATTAAATTATTGTCTCTTCGAAAGTGTCATTGTATTGGTAAGTAATTTTATTTAACAGTGTGGTCATTAAATAATTTTTGCAGGTTGATTTTTCATTTTTTTATTTGTATATAAATGTTAGCAAAATTAGTTTCATATTCCAGACGGAATTTTTACAATATCCATTTAAGACCCCATAAAATAATAGATATATATGTATATATATATGCTAAGTCACCATAAATAGAGAAGCCGGTTTAATCAATGTGCTAAAATCAAGTTTTTGGTGACAAGACAAGTCCATTCCCTTAAGCACATAAGTACAAAGCCCATGCATTATTTATATATCCTACATATTTTAATAATAAGGGTATCTGAGAAGAGTTAAATAATTCAGTGAAAAAAAGTGTTTAGATGTGAGCATGCGAAGTAATAGCTCCCCTTTAAAAATTTTTAAATTTTTGACCCATCACATAGTAAGTTTGGGTATAAAATCCATGGCTATATCCCCATTAGGGGCATATATCGACTTAATAAGCACGAATAAAGTATTCATATTAAGAAAGTTTTTTGCTAAGAAATTATGCAATAAAAATTACCTTAAGTAACGTATTTAATAAAAGTATTACCAGAGTTGTATTAAAACCTGCAAAGAAATTGTGAGGTAGACAGGGTAATTTGCCCTTTTTAAGAGTTTTCCACTTTTCCCTTTTTTATTTTTTTTTTTTATAAATTTTTAATGGACTTAGCATGAATTTGTTATAAGCATACATGACACATATGCGAGTATGAATTAAAATCATTTATCTGCTTGCTAAAGTGACAGCATGAAATTAGTCAAACCAAATAAGTTGAGTTGCAAAAATAAAAGAAAATAAGTATTTGGGTAATTTAAGACAGTGATTGAAAGCACTACAATTTTCCATAAAAAAAACTGCTTAAACACCCCATTTGTATTAAGTTTGACATATTTTTTTTTCTCTAATATTATTTATAAAAGTATAATCTGACAATTTCAGTGCATGTCAGTATATGAACACGTACGAGATTCATTAAAATCAATTCTATGTGGTTGTGTTCTATGGTTTTAAGTCATTATTTCAAAAAAATTTGTTAATGTTATCAGTAAAATAAGCTGGCCCATAACAAACTGTATTATTAATTTATGATTTTTTAGGTTTAACCAAATATGCATATAAAGTGACATGCAATTGCAATTTTATGTTTTTTCTTTATAATGAGATAAATAGTCTGATGTTGTGTGATAAGTAGTTTTCTGTATTATGGATTTTAAAACACATTGATTAATGTGCCCTATTTTAAACCAAATCGCATTTGTGAGGAAACCATTAAGTGGTTATGGAGGTGCTTGTCCGAGCGTACAGCTTTGCCTTGTTATAAAAGTACGGGCCACTTTTTTAAACTTATTTGTTTTTATATAAAACAAAATAATTTTCATGTTGGCAGTTTGTTAAAATATGATAAAATATACAAAAAAAGCAAAACAAAAATTATGATTTAAATTTACATTATATTAACTTCACACAGAAAGAAAAAAAACACGCTCTAAAATCGAGAAGGCTGCTCTTGAAATTTTTATATATAATCCGTACTTAGGTTTTCTTAAATCAAATCTAGTCGCGATTGCTTCCAAAAAATCAAGCAAAAAAAACTTTTTTACGCATACACAGAAAGAAAACTCGCTTTCTAAAATCAAGAATTTTATTCTTTAATTTATCCAAAATCTTTCTTGAAATTTTTAAGCACGAGCTGTACTTACATTTTCTTAAATCAAGCCTATTCGGATTGCTTTAACAAATCAAGCAGAAAAAAACTTGCTGTTTTAATATATTATTTTACATTTGAAAACAAAGTGTCTCGGTGGCCTAGAGGTAACGCGCTTGTGCTGCAGTGCAGAAAGTCCCTGGTTCGAATCCAAGCTTCGGTAAGTACAAAAAATTAAATTTTTAAATTGTAAAGTTTAAGTGTCTATAAGAAATAAATAAATAATAAAATTTTTCTTCTTTAATAAAGCTCCATAAGTCAAAAAAATTACATTTCATTTTCGAATTAATCCCGTTAACGGCTTAAATCAATCTTTTTTTGGGTTACTTTAAGTACGGTTCCGAACTTAAATCAATTCTTTTTTGGCTTAATTGTAGCTAAAGGTAAGAAACTCGTACTTAAAAAATTTTACTTGGAGTAAGAAATTTCGTACTTGATTTAAGAAAACCCGTACTCACCGTATTTTTGACACCGCTATGGATTGATTAAAGTAAAGTTTTCTTAGATAATTTTTTGAGTGTACTTTCAGATGTAAAACACAAAGTGTCTCGATTGTGTTGCAGTTCGAGTCCCAGCTATGGCAAGTACAGAAAACATCTTTTTAAATAAAAAATGTGAAAAATATTTTAAATAAAGATACAATTAAAAAGTCTTCTTATATAATAAAGCTCAGTGAGTCAAAAAATTACTTTTTATTTTTGTATTAATCCCTTTTAAGATTTTAAGGGATAAAAAAGGATTAAGAAAGTCTTTCGATAAACCTGTTGTTAAATCTTTTAAAATATTCTGAGGAAGAAACATAGCCCATAGCGCGATAGTACAAAAAATTCATTAAAAAAAATTGTATTAAAAAAATATATTTTCGCTTCACTCCTTTTGCCTTTAAGGCCTATTATAATATTTTGTATAAAATTCAGCTTTTAAAAAGGCCTAAATCTTGATTTGGAAAAATGATGCTTTAAGATTGCGTAATGTCACTTATCGCTTAAAGTGTTAAGCCCGCAAATATTTTCAAAGGTGCTGAGATATTGTTTTAGTAAATGACCTTTGAAAAACGTATTTTTCTCTATTAATTGAGACATCATTTTTAAAGGCCTTGCTTATTGCCCTAGATTTATTAAAAAAATTGTGCAAGATATAACTAAACTTCTCACAACAGTTCTAAATATTTAACCAAAAACGGTATTTCATATGGCAAAATGGTTTTAAAAAAATTTTATAGTGTTTTTTAAAGAAACATTTTTTTTATTTGTTTGTACCTTCTTCTTTTGTAAATAGAATTACAAAAGTTTTTGCGAACAGCAAAGAGTTTGCGTTAAAATTTTTTGCAGCTTCAAGTATTTTTTAAATGATCCATTTTCAGCCAGCATTAAAGTGCTCAAGCTTCAACCAAAAGTTGGCACGAAAATTAATACGAAATAAGATATATTTTAATTCTTGCAAATATTTTTTTTTTTTTTTGTTGATAAAAAATATATATTTTAATGCGATTTCTAGCGGGAGGGTTACTATCACAAATATCACCCCAGTATGCACACCTGTTTATGTTTAAGGTGTTTCAAAATTCACAACGCCCCTTAAAAAAGAATTTGTTTGATAATCAGCAAAACAAACAGATTTCTATAGAGACAATTTTTGACAGAATATTTGCTTTGGGCATTGGGGTTTCCACAAAATGCATACTTAAAAAAATACTTTATTTTGTAAGAGTAATTGTGACTGTCTAAATTTTGCTACATGTTTGTAATAAGTACCTGTCTTCAAGTTTAAGTTTATAATTAATAGCACAGAGAACACTTGCTCAACTCATAAGGTCTAACTATTTTCATAGATCTTCTTTCTTTGCAATCGTCCATATGAGAATTTCGCTTAAAATTTTAATTTAACGGTATATCAAAAGCAACTCATATTCAAATAATTTTTTATCCTAAATTATCACAACTTTTGAGATTTCGATTACAACAATGGTACAATATAATGACATTTTTATTTCAAAAGTAAATTAACCAAGCGACTGTTTGAATAGGGGATAGAACTTTACAGAGACCTTTCAAATTGAACAATTGTTTTTAAATAGTAAAATGGTACAAAATTACGATAAACGAAGCTTGTGAATTAAGCAAATATATTTATTGAATAGTACTGCACATAAAACTTTAGATTTCTATAAACAAAAGTAAAACATATATTAATTTAAATACATAACTGCTCACAGCCTGTTTTAGTTTGCAAATTTTAAAAACTACCTGGTAACTTGTTTAATTTGGAATTGAAATTTTTGAAATATTCAATAATTGGCCCTCTTTTTCAACGTTTCGATGCGCATGTCACACCCATCTCTAAAATTAAAATTTGTTAGGTCACACCCGTCACAGGTTTTAAACGGTCGTTCTGATAAGATATCGTATTCCTTTAGCGCCTAATTATTAACAAACGCTTAAAAACATACCATTCATAGAAATCATACACTTTTTTTAAATCTAAAATTTTAAATTGTTTGAGTTATAACCAAAAATGTGAGTAAAGTGGTCACACCCATCCCAATTGCCCAGAAGCTAATATGAGAAAAATAGAAATATAATCGGTAATAACCATTCATAGTAGTTTCTTAAAACAAACTTTTAGAAAGAACTTTTTCCCAGCAAAAGGACAAACCCCCTTTTTACATTTTGAAAAAACTTAAATACAATTTAGATTATGTTTTCGATAGTGACTAATATTTTAAACAGGAAAAACAACAACAAAAATATAGAAGACAAAATATAGGTCAGTTTTATTTTAATACAAAAACAAAAATTCTTAAGTAGCTATTTAAATATGTTTATATGTATGTATGTACAAAACATGAATAAGTTATGCGTGGAAGTCACATTTTGTTTACTTGCTTTGACACACACCACAAAAGATAATTTCGATGACAATTACCTTTATTTATTTACCAACACGTTCGATTAAATTTTTATTTTGTGTAAGGGGCTGCTCTTCCCTTCGTTGTCCTTAAAAAAGATATTTGACTCTGCCTTTTTTTGGTTATTTAAAAGAGTTTGAGATGTTTAACATTCTTGAAAATATTTAATTATTTATTAAACTTTGTACTTGTTGTACATAGTTATCCTAAGCTCTTGGGGAAAGTAATAAAAACAATAATGTACGGTATTTTGAAGGTTATTTGATTATAGGCTTTTAAATTTTAAATGCAAAGAGAACAGACAAAGGAAGAAATTCTATATACATATGTATTTTATACATGTAGAAAAATATTATACATTTATATGTTTATTATAAAATTAACAAATACTTAATATAAATAAATAATAAAATATAAATGAAAAATAAATAAAATATTAAATATGTAAGTACATATCAACAAATATGTATTATTTTAATATTAAAATAATTCAACTTATAATTTTAATTAAATTATAAAAGTCGATTAATCATTTTGCTGCATTTTCTTACACTCATTCATTGACTCTGCCCCTAGACTTTGAATAAACAAATTCGTTAATTGTTATCAATATGTTTTAAAGCTGAACATCAGCACAAATTCAATTAGGATTACAAATTTTTTAATTGAAGTCAATTTTTTATTTATTTCTATTTTTCCCTTATCCCTTTGTAAAGTAATACATGGTGTCCGCCGGCAAGTTATACTACTCTCTTTGTTAATAATTTTTAGTTAAATGAAGGAGAATGAATTTTACACTGATTAATATTTTACTTAATTTCGGCAATTATGCATAGAAGTGAATATCAGATTAATGTCCGGCTCTGTTAGCCTAACAAATGCGAGCCCTATTGGGCTCATTTTTTATTACATTCTCACACATTTCATGCGGTATTTCATTAATTTCAACACGAATAGTTTGTTTAAGTTATTTGAGCATTTCTGGTTTGTATGCATAAATCTTGCTTTTTCACATTTTCCCGCAAAAAATATTTTAGAGCAGTCAAATCAGACGACCGTGGAGGCCAATCAACATTACCATTGGCTATAAGCGATGTTGCACCGTCTTATTCATACCACATTTTAACCAGGCGCAAAACAAGCAGTTGTGGCATTCAAAAGTTTTTAATCATATCACGATATCGCTCCCCAATGCCAGTTACCGTAACGCAATTTTCAGTTCCAAAAAAGTAAGGTTCAATGATGCAAAGGTGACTAGTGAATAATTTGAGGGTTTTGCATTGCCCAAAACCGACTTCTCTGTTTACTCACATATCTATTTTAATAAAAAAGTGCCTCGTCATTCAATATGACTTTTTTCATGAAAATCGATAAATTATTTTTATAAAATGTTTTACCGATTCAAACACGTTGCCTCACCGAATATTTTTCCATAATAAATTTGCCGCATCTTTGCCACGACTGCCAAATATAAACTGTCAAGACTACTGTTTACAAAAATAACGGCAAAACATAGAAGTATGCCTTGCCGGCGGACGCCCAGTATTTTAAGGAATTATGAATTAAAATATACATATATGTATATATATCCCAAAATAAATTTGTGTGCTTTGTAAAACCTAAACCGATACTCTGCTCTTTGAAAAGGCTTGGCTCCTCTGCCAAAAAAACTTTTCTATGCTAAATTTCATCAAAATATCACCAATTATGCGATCCATCCACTAACACGTGGACGCCCAGCCAGATAGACGAACGGATTCAGAAAGCTTTTCTGAGCTTATCCATATAATTAAAAGTATTTCTTAGACCATTGTTTTTGGGCGTCACAAGCATCTGCACAAACACAAAATGCCCCTAATACAAAATTTGTGGTCTGAAAAATTCCAAGCGGCTAGAACAATGCTTTTGGGTCTAAACAAAAATAAAAACTTTAAATATTTTTCAAAAATTATTTTACTGGCACGTAATTCTTTAACTTCATAAAATATATAACTCTGAAAACAATTATCAAAAATAAATGACAATTTTCAAAACAAAAAAAAATTTTTAAAATATTTAGTCCTTCTGTAAAAAGGGAGATACAAATCAAGATTTAATTGAAAAAAACTAGTTAAATCAAGTTTGTGTGAGTTACCAGATTCTATGATGTCTCCTTATTGCATTAAACACATTCAAGCTGCAAGAACACAGAAACATACGAACACAAAAGTTGCTTTCTACATTTGTGTCCGTATGGCTGCTACTGAAATATTTGCTAGACTACCAGTACAAAATAAACATATAAGCAATATGACTTTCAGTGGTGCCACCTAAAGTCTTTTTGTATTGCTTAAGCTATATTATTTGCATCTTACCGTATTGGCAGCACTAATCTATTAACTGTCGCGTATAAAAATAGAAATTAGTTTAATTTCGACTACGCCACAAAATTAGCATTGACAGCAACCCGTAGTCATGTTGTCTTGTAGCCATTAAAAAAAATATTCTCATAAGCACACGTGTATTCTATTTTTAACTGGTTGTGTTCGGTAGCTTGTAGCGAGGAATGTATTTAATGCTTATGTCTGATTTTTTTTTCCTTTGAATTTTCAAAATTGAAACATATTTTCAATCCCTAATATTTATATTATTGTTTTACCAATGTTGCGTATTATTAATATTATTTTTTTTATTTAATATTAATCATTCGTTTTGATCAATTAATTTTGGTTTTGCAAAACCTTTCAGGACAATATTAGTAAACATTTTTTGTCGATTGTAAGGTTTAAAAATTTTAAACTTCTTGTAGTGTTTTATTTAAAGACACATTTTTTATGATGATTTCTGATCTAATAACGGGTGACTGGTGGAAATTGTATATTTTTAAATACGATTATTTTAAAAAATAATAAACAGTGCGGATGGAGGGTGGCGTCGTTGCAATTATCTTTTGTGCGGATTTGTCAGTCATGATGTCGCTGTGGAGACGCTTTTTAGGAGTAATGATTCTTACGTAATTGCTCGTCGACAATTTTGTTCACAGTTCAGTATTCGGGGAATACGTGATGGATAAAGTGTAAATGTAATTTTTTAGAGGGTGCAGAGATTTAAATGTCCCACGGCCAGGGCCCTGTCGATCTTTAAGCGCTCCCGAAAACATTGAATTTGCTTAAAGCAGTTTACGGGAAAATCAGCGACTTTCAATACGGAAAAGAGCAGCCTTACTGGGACTCATAAAATTTTTAAAAGAATCTGAAGTTAAATTATTTTAAGTAAGGCAAAAATTTTTGGTTTACGATGTTAGAGTGTTTTCGCACTGTAAAAAAAAAATTTTTGGACGACGAGGCTCATTTTCACCTAAGCGGCGACCCTAACAAACAAAACTGTCATTACTGGTCTCCAAGAAACCGGAACTCTCAATCAAAACATTAGCAATTTCTTCCTTAGAACTGATCAGTCGCTTAAGGGACATCCAATCGCCACCGAGGTCACTCGATCTAATTCCCATGGATTTTTTTATGGGGCTGCCTCAGAGGGAGGGCTTATAATGACAATTTCTTATCTCTTTAGAGAAAAATATGCGTCGAGAAATCAGCTCAATTGAACCAAGTTTACTGCAGCCTGTGGCGCGGAACCCAAGGCTCCGTTTTGGAAATTGTGTTCAACTCGACGGAAAACATGCAATGCTCCTAGTAAAACTTTGTGTCAGTTATTACGTTTTTTATTTAGGTTAAAAAAATCGGCCACTATACACCCTGTATTAAAATTTCATTAATATTGATTTTTACTTATTTTTAAAACAATTTATGAAAAGTGGTTAAAATAAAGAGGTAGAGCAATCAAACAATTATCCCTTTGACGACGAATGGGACACATATGTCCCATTTGGTTTTATCATCGATACTGCAACATTTTATAATTGATTTTTACAAAATCGGTCTTGTTCGACAAAAAACAAAAGCATATTTTGGTGTCCGTGTTAAACTTAAGTTTTTTTTTAGTTCAACTGTGTTTTGGACGTCCTAAAGTCAAAAATCTGTATTTTTTTTTTGAAAATTTTAGTTTTTTAATATCTCGGATTCTAATGAATACTGTTGTATTAACTTCTAGCATTCGAAACATTAATTCCTAATGTAAGTTAATTGGATAACGAATTCTGCATCGGTTCTATACTTTTATAGGGAGAACTGAAAATATAATGGGACATATGTGTCCCATTCGTCGTTAGAGGAATTTTTGTGTTGCATTTTTTTATATTATATTTAATACTTTAAAACTGAAAGACAAAGAAATCGCAAACAATTCACTAAAAAACCAAATTAAAAAATTCTCCTAAATTATGAAATCCAATAAATGGTTCATATAAGGCGAATCCAAATTAAACTTATTTGTGATAAATCTCAAAACAATTCCTCTTCTTAGTAAAGCACATTGGTTTTTTGCATGTAAAACAAATTGTGTTTGTTCGGCTTTCGATTCCGTTTTTTGTGCAAACAACACATCGCTTCCTGACTCCTCCTTCCATTTTTGTTTGATAATGTCCAGTTAAATTTGACAATGCCCCCAATCTTGACCGTGTAAAGGATTTTTTATTGAAAACTTCTAAAACAGATGGGACCTTCTCATTAGCACTTACTTTTGGGTTTAAAACCTGTCCGTATTTGTAATCAGGGTCGATATAAGATGTCAAAACATAATATTGATTGGCTTTTTTCCACTGAAATTTATCTAAAAAGTTTTTATCGGCCTTAGATTTGTTAACATATTTTGTCATTGACGTATCAGTCTTAGAATTATTGTTCTTTGAAGGTTTTTGGGTTTGCAGAATATCTTCGATTTCCAATTCGTCTCCGATAGCTAACGCAGTAAAATTATCTAAAACGCGCCTGTCCGCAACTCCAACACATTTTCTTCATCTTCACTATCTGATGCATTTAAAAGCTGTACAATTTCACTTTCAGTTTTATAAAATCGACGCAATCTGCTCATCTCTAAAAATAACTGCTACGGTTTACAAACGGGATGCAAACTGTTGGACACTTGAAAAGAAACTAGTAGCTGAGTTTCTTTTATGGACTGATAGGGACTTGGATAACGGACAGTGTGGGCCAAACTTGGAGGGACAGGGCTGATTGCAGGATCTCCAGGCTTTTATGGCCTAGGCTGGACAGGATGGGCACTGACCTGCTGCTTAAGGAGAGCAGGGGGGTTCTGAGGCGCATTATTGGGACTGTCACAGGGCACTGCGATGTGAGATATAGGACGAACAAATGGGACATGAACTTTCTAGATTCCTGCAGGGTATGCGGGGACGAGGAGGAGATAGAAACGGTGGAGCATCTTGTCTGCCACTGCTCTGGGCTGCAGATTCGCCAAAAGAGGTGGTTTGGAGGACGCTTCTTAGATGGACTTGGTGAGGTCCCTGGCAGTGGGCTGGGGAGCACCTCCGAGTGGAGGTGGCGGGTTTTGGACTCGCCACTACCCTTCGTAACCTAACCTAACCTCACCTAACCTAACCTAACCTAACCTTGAATAACTTTTGTGTGCTTCAAAATGTTAAAAAAACAACATACAACATGCAAACGATCAGCAACTAAAAGTTAAACCCTTTTTTGTTTGTTTTGCAATGTAAATAAAGCAATACTTTTGTGCATGCATTAACATGTTTACCGTTTGCAACGACAAAGTGCTTTTACATGTTCAATGAATTTGTTCCCAAATTTTTACCTTTGATGACGAATGGGACACATATGTCCCATGATTTTTCTCGTATAAGGAGTAACAATTTTTAAATTTTGGCAAAATTTTAGTCAATAAATGTAGCGTTTCCGAGAAAGAATCCGCAATAAAATTTTAAAAATCTCTAGCCAAAGATTCTTCGTCGTCAAAGGGTTATTTTATATAAAGTAAAATTCAATAAACATGTATTTAAAGAAATTTAGATACAAATTCTAATTCCCTTATTAAATTTATTTCCAGTTTCTTAATAACTTTAGTTTCCACTTCACTTTACTTATTAAATACCACAATTTAATTTTTAAATTGTTTGCATTGACCCTGTCCAAAGATTTAAATATTTTACTTTAACTTTGCTACGTGGTCAATGTCCTCTTTAATGTTAGAAAATTTGTGCAAATTTTTTTAGAGTCTACAACCAACAACTTCTTTATGCAAATTTTTTGCACATGCAATATATTCTTTTAACACAATTATACAAATGTTTGTTCTTTTTAAAGTAGTTTAAAGTTTTCTGAACTTTCGCACAAGTTTAAAATTTTTTCTAACCTTTTTAACACATTTAGTTTTAGAGCTCTTGTTTTTATATTTATCCTTTAAGTTCACGTATCCTTTAAGTACTAAGTCATATCCCATATTGAATGGGTGTTTTATCTAATATTCTCTCTAACACAAAAAAAATAATTTTTTGCTGAAAAACAAAATTGATAGTTTAAAGAACATTAAAAAGAGAGGGAAAACATTAGTTTAGTTTGTTGTTTGCAAGTACTAAAGCAGTGGCCACCCAAACTCTTTTACAAGGTGGCAAACGAAGGCAATTTAAATATACACTCGAAAATAATTTTAGTACATTTTTATTAAAGTTAATGAGTTTTGATGGAAAATGGTGATAAAAATTAAACTTTTTATTGAAAAATCCTTCAGAGCTCCTTCACATTTTAAAAAAAATTTCATAGATTTAAAATGTTATTTTCTCTTGTGTATCACTCTTTTTGGGTGTGCTAAATCGTAAGAACGATTTTGTATGATACTTTTCCCGAAGCCTTTAGGCCAAATTTATGGACCACTGTTAGCCTTAGTTAACGAGATATATGTCTATACAAACAAACAATGTAGATTAACTGAACGACGGTCATATAATTATCACAGTATAGCACAATCGTGTAAAGGGTCTTAAAATCTGGGTTACAGGTACCTTCCTGTATGTAAAGGGATTTCCGAAGAAATTTCAAGAAATTTGGACCAGAAGGAGGAGAAAATGGGCCAAAAAAATTAAAAAATTTGTTGTCTCCTAAGCTATCAACGATTAAAACATGACTGGCAGTTTTTCGAAATCATAAACTCAAAGGAAAAGTAAATACTATATTTTAATCCTAAAAAATGAACCTTAATTTTATAATAAAAATAGAAACTCAAAGTAAGCTGTGTTCGAAAAGTCTCAAAAAATGTAAAAACTTTTTTAGAATTTTTTAATTTTGGCCCTTACGTATGATAAAATGTACCTTTTTAAAAAATTGTATATATGCTTTTTAGGTCCTATTTGTATCTTGTAAGCCAATTGTAATACAAACAAAATTCAAACTGCGTTTGACAGGTCTTAAAAAAAAAGATTTGTTTTTGATAATTTTTTAAATTTTGTATCTACCACTTAAATGTTTAAAAAATGTTCTTACTTTCTTAAGTAATTTTAAGAATTTTCTTTCAAAATTTTTAACGCTTTTTAGATTATGATTGTAGTCCAAACTTAACTAACTGGAAAAGAAGACATTTTCTATATTTCTGATTTTTTTTTTTAAATTTATCTAAATGAAATAAGGAAATATTTAAATATGTATAATTTTATACACTTTTTCCATTAAATGGGTAATTTGCAATTTTTCTTCTCATTTTTTTTTTTTGTGGCAAGACATGACGGGGCTTGAAATTGAATAATATAGAAGCCATGTATTTGTCTTCTTTAAAAGTTTTTCCACATTAAATTCTGTAATATTTAGCAAGCGATATGCACGTTTTTAATACACAACACATGTAGAAAATTTCAGATTTCTGTTTATTAAGGCAAAATTACTTGAACCACAAGTAAAAACTACCATTTAATTCTTTATTTTTAATTATTTTGGAAATTTGTGTTCATTAAAATTATAAAAATTTTTTGGAATAAAACATGTAAGAACGTTACAGTCGGTCAAGCCCGATCATATTATACTCAACACCACATATGTTTTGGGGTATGCGATTAATGGGACTATAATACTTGTATTCCATATAATAGTTGGTGTCATAATATAAACAACCTGCAGCTAAAGTTTAAACTAGTAAGAGCTGGAATAGCTATGTACCAATTGCAACGAGGCTGCTTCAAAAGTGATAGGTTTGTACCAGTCAAAATGGAGCAAAATTAAGAAACAATTTAAAAATATTGACTGTGCAGAGTAATGAGTTTTATAAAAACACAAGTCAGAGCGCTATATTCGGATGTGTCGAATGTTATATACCCTTCACATCGACCTTTTGAAACCTAGAACCTTTTTATTTTTATAAATTTTTTTGTTTATGAAATATTTCCAACTTTTAAATAGGGGTCATATTTAAACCCTCTAAGGAAAGTTTTAAAAGTTTTAGGGGTTTTACTCTAATTTTTTTTCAAAATTTTGTATAAGAAGCGCCTTAGGGGGTGGTGATAGGGGGTATGTATGTTCTAGGAAAATGTTTGCAAGGAAAAATTAATTGGGGTCAGTCCTACATTAGACTTATCCACAGGATCCTAGGAGCTACAGGGGGGACTTTTTACAATTTCACCAAACGTTGTATGGGACAGCCCTTTGGCGATGGGATAAAGGGTAAGTATATTTAAGCTATATATTTGGGAGTGGAAACTTATGGCGGTTGGTCGTACACTTTATTTCTCTAAGGCCGACTCTGGAGAAGTTATTGCGTTTTTATATAATTTTTAAAAATTTTGTATGGCAGGCCCCTTTCTTGATGGAGGTAGGGGGAAAGTTTATTCTAAGAATATGTTTAGGAGGGAACTTTAGGGAGTGGTGATAGGAGGTGAGTAAGTTCTAGGAAAATATTTGCAAGAAAAAGTGATTTGGTCCAGTTCTACACTTAACCTATCCACGGGCACCTTGGAAGCCTTAGGGGCGGATTTATTACTATTTCCCAAACTTTGTATCGGAGCCTCTTAGGCGATGGAGATAGGGGATAAGTATGTTCCAGGAATCCATTTGGGAAATTTAACAAATGGGGGTCGGTCGTACATTTTATCTCTTTAAGGGCAACTTATAGGCGTTTTAACATCACTTTTGTAAATTTTGAATGACAGCCCCCTTAGGTGATGGTGATAGGGGTATGTTTTAAGTATATGTTTGGGAGGGAAAACTCTTGGGGGCTGCTTTACTTTTTATTTCTTTAAAGGCGAGTCCAAAAAGTTGTAGGAGTTTTTACCCTATTTTTTCCAATTTTTTGTTAGGGGCTGAAAATGGGGGCTAAGTATGTTTCACAAAAATGGAAGCTGGGAGAGCGATTTAAAAAAATTTTTAAAAAAACTTAAACTTTGTATGGCAATTCTGTTAGAGGGCGAAGATATGTGGGGTATTCAAACGGTATGCTATAAAGTTATATTGTCTTAAAATTTTGATATTTTACAATAGTTTAAAAAAATTGTTGTTGTGCTTAAAAGAAAATTGTTCTATGATAATAAGACTTTTTGAACTGTGTTTATTGTTTTGCCATAAACAGTAGAAACCTAAGCCGGGCGGGCGAAACTCTTTAGTAAAGCCGTTAATATAAGTAACAAGTCGCAGTCATTAATTTAAAAATATTTTTGAAATTACTTATTTTTCTGTTTTCTCCAGCAGAGTCTTGATTTTTGGCTTATATCTCGGTAATTTATTGGGCGATTTTGCTGAATTTTAATTCAATTTCCGATAGTTTGATACCGCTGATAGTTTGATCTACGCAACATCAGGAGGCTTCAAAAAGTTGATTTCAACCATAACACGGACAGAGGGACTTCCCTTTCTACAAGGTCAAAGAAAATATATACTCTATGGGATCGCAGATGGATATTAAAGAAATTACAAACCTTTACCACTTATGTGAAGGGCATAATTGCATATACATAGGTATAAAGCTACAATTGAAAAAAAAAAACAAAAACAAGTATATAAACCAGAACATAAATATATGCAGCTAAGCTGGTTGGGATCCTTTGATAACCTAATATTGAAATCGAAAGTTCATTGCGTGAAAAAAGAACAGATATGCAACTTGTCTTAAGTCAAAAGCAACTAGTATATTTGTTTCTTCATACTAGTAATATTATCTTTAGGGCATGTGGGGAAAAGTTTGTGAAAAGAGAGAGTTATATTCGAGCCATTAATAACTCAAAATGTTTTTTCCGGTACCGTATTTTTATAGGGGTCACTTTAAAATATAAACAAGACATATTTTGTTTCAGTACACTAGTTTGTGAGTAATGTAAACTTTAACTACAAAAATACATGGACACCCAGCCAAACGGGTGGACATACAGACATGCTTAAACGACTCAGGAGGGGATTCTGAGTCGATCAGTAGACTTGAAAGTGGTTGTCAGACCATTACTTTTGGGCGTTACAAGCATCTGGACAAACGCATAGTAACCCTACCACGCTTTTGTGTGGGTATAATGATGACAACTTTTATTCCTGATTTATTTAAATTATATTTATATTAAATTTAAAATGTTTTGGATATTACTTTCTCAAAATGTATTCAATACTCTGCATTTTTAAGAGTCGAACGTGTATTTGTTGTGGTATTAGATTTCTATCTAACTCCTTCTAATGCAATTTATATGTTGGCGTGCAAAGCAAACTTTCACCCATTTGGCTTTGGCTAAAATTAAATACAAAAAAAAACGATAAACTACTTACCAACACTAAAATCCTTTCATTTATAGCGAAATAAAAAACGTTTTGAAATTAAATAAAATTTGGTACTACATGCATTTGTTTATATAAATATTTTTTGTTGCGTTTGCAATTTGTTTAAAAGTAAAAATATCACGTCCTTACATCCACGTACATGCATAAAAATATGCATACAAGTATCTAAGCTATTAATAAATATTTTTGGAAAATTATCAAATAAACAAAAAAAAGTGTTAAAATATTACTTTTCAATTAGTTCATCCATAGAATAATTTATAGGATTTGTGAATTCGATGTGATCATTTAAAAGAGAATCATCTGTAATATGAAACAACCAAAAATTAGAAAAATTCGAATTATTTAATTGATTTAAATAAAAAAAACTTGCCATTTATTTGTTTCTCTTCAAATTTTATAATACTGTTAACTATATTGTTGATAAATTCTTGTGTTAGGGTTTCCGTTATATTGACGGGCTCATAGTAAAGGAAACTCCTTTTATTTCTTGAATGCCGTTGCATTTTACTCCTCCTTAGCGATCGTCGTGAACGAAAAAGTGCTAAACTTATATGCGACTGTTTGAGTGGAATTTGATCGGGACCAAATTCTAAACATTTTCCCTGCACACAAAAGCGCTCTTCGGTATTGGAACATTTGGTTCCCAAGGGAAAGTGACCATAGTTACCATTTACCAAATAAAAACGGTGATGTATAAACTCATCCTGACAGCCTACACGGCAACTTCGATCAGGATCCTCCACACTGGCTGCTATTTGGGTACCGTGTCCAGATAGGCCACGTACTTTTAGTTTGTAACGAGAACAGGTAAGATCTGCGAACTCAGTCGTCGATTGTAGTCGTTCACAGGGCTAAAAAGTATAAAGAAATATTACAAAGGATAAAAGTAATTTTCTAAAAAAATTCTAGGTTTAATAGTTGCTAGTTTCGGTTTAAACTTTGGGTGGTCCAATTTACTTTGTTAAGTTAATATTCATAATTATTTATTTGAATTTTTCTTAATCTTATAAAAACTTATATTTGTTCGGCCTTAAGTTCATAATAAAAAAAGTGCTGAAGAGATATCGCAGCTGGTTTAGAAAATGTATTACACTCAACTTATGTAGTAATTGCTTGATTCTTAATTAAAATTTCCGTTCTTAGCAATCACAATTTCTGTAGTAAACTTTAGGCCAAATGTATAAAAGTTATTATTTTTAAACTGGATTCAATAACTATGACTCAGACAACCAACCCACTACTTTGAAAGCCCAGTTTTAAATATTAATTAAAACAAAATTCTAAATTAAAGGGAGTGGGCATTAAGAAATAAAATTATAATGATTCTTTCAACTTTTTTAATGCAGAATCTCTACTTTTCTATTTCGAATAAATATATATGAACATAGTCTTAAAGCTATATTTACACTACCTGAGTTGTCATCTGAGTTTTACAACTAAATCTCATTTGTACAGTGTAATAACATGTTTATTTTAATTTGTTAATATTTTTGTCTAATCTCAGGTGAAAATAGAACGTGTTCTATTTTGAAATTATTTAACGTCTGAGTTTTAAATTTAGGTTTTTAAAAGTTTTTTTTTTATATTTATTATTGAATCTTCGCCTGTGGCGAACTAACAATAAGTGTTCAAATCTTAAAACTAAGTAGTTCAAATGTTAGTTCTCATATTAATTATCAAGCTTCATATAAGCGCAATAGTATCCGTCCTTTTCAGGCGGGTGTGCCCACTATGTTGCAGGATGTTTCGGGCGAGCGGATTTGGGTGAGTTTCCAGCTTATTTAAATACTTGTTCACATAGTTAAGGATTTCGCATTTAACTAGTGGAACTTGTAGATCCTTGTGGATGTTGCTGTTTTTAACATACCAAGGAGCACCAGTTATCATTCTTAGGATTTTATTTTGCCTGCGTTGAATTTTTTTTATGTTGGATGCGGAAGCAGTGCCCCATAATTGTATACCGTAGCACCACATTGGTTTCGAAATCGATTTGTAGAGTAGAAGTTTACAATCAAGACGAAGCACAGAGTTTCTGCCGATTAGCCAATGGATTTATGTAGCTTTAAGTTTCATTTGTGTCAACTTCGCTTATATATGAGGCTTCCATGTGAGGCGGCGGTCTTGGTGAATACCAAGATATTTTGTCTCGGTTCGTTGAGGCACCATATGGTTGTTAATAAGAATTGAAGAGCATGTTTCTTTGCGTAAAGTAAAAGTTATGCGAGTACATTTTTGTTCATTTATCTTTATTCCCCATAATTTTGCCCATTTTTCTACTTGGGTTACGTGTTGTTGTAATTGGCACGAAGCCGCTTTAGGATCTTTATGAATAAAAAGTAAAGCGGTATCATCAGCAAATGTAGACGTATGCGTAAAACAGTTGGTTGGCATATCTGCCGTGTAAAGCAAGTACAAAATTGGACCTAGTATACTCCCCTGAGGTACACCAGCCCCTATTGATTGGGAGCAACTTATTTGGTTTCCCTCTTTAATTGTCTAAAATTGTCGACCGGCTATGTACTTTTCTAAAAGGTTGAAAATATTATCTGGAAGGTTAAGCTTTAGTTTGTTTAACAGGCCTTCGTGCCATACTTTATCGAAAGCTTGAGAGACAACAATAAAAAGCGCGGAGCAGTACTTCTTTTCCTCAAATGTTTTTCTTATAACCTGTACCAGTCTGTGAGTTTGTTCGATTCTGCTATGTTGACTTCTAAAGCCAAATTGGTGATCTGGAATGCAATTGTTTCCATTCATGATCGGAGTCAGCTTGTTTTTAAAGAGCTTTTCGAACAATTTTGACAATGTTGGTAACATACTTATATGCCTATACGACTCCACCTTCGAAGGATCCTTACCAGGCTTTGGAATCCTCTTAACTAAGGCAACTTTCCATATAGCCGGGAAATGTTCAAGCCAAATTATGGCATTAAAAATAAAAAGAATAATTCTTTTAGAGATAAACGGTAGCTCTAAAAGCATTTTGTTGCTTATTTTATCAACACCAGGAGCCTTTTTATCATTTAGGTTAACGATAGCCTTTACAACATCTGAAAATCGGAAACGTATTTCCATAGGGCGTCTAGCAACAACAGGCGGTAATTCTCTCACGTCAGTACACGTGTTGGGAGTGAACACGTTTCTTAAGTGACTTGCGAACAGATCGCATTTTTCTTTGTCATTTATAGCCCAGGATCCTCTTAGATTTCGCAGTAGAGGTTTTGCGATAACGGGTCTTTTTAGACGTCTGGCAGCTCGCCATAGGGACTAATTTGTCTGGGAAATCGCGTCTAGGCTTTCTTAATACTTATTCAGTGATGCCATTCTGTGCACCTCCAACAAGTTTTTTAATTGGTTTGTGCATTCTTTGAGTTTATTTTTAAGATGAGGCGATCTATGCTTTTGCCATTCTCTCCGGGTTCTTCTTTTTTCAAATAGAAGCTTTTTTAAAAGTTACAGGATTAAATGCCTGTTGTTGTATTGCCATACACTTTGTACCATTTTAAGAAGTTTTGTAATCACCGGACTGAAACTAATTCCTCAGATGTAACGTAATACTAAAAATTAAAAAATAAATTGTTTTTTGACACTCATAAAAATCTTAAATAATTTTTTTGACCCTCAACTCAGATGAGAACTTAGATGGTGTAAATATAGTCCTAACAAATATATGGCTTTTCGGCCTTAACCTCTGTCAGTAATCCCTTAATGCTTATTCTTAAGTTTAGAGCTTAAAAAGAAACGTTCAAAAATTTACTAAAAATATACCTTTCTCTGTAATTTTATATTTTAATTAGCAAAATCTTAAAAACAAATAAGAAATACTAGGAAAATATAAGAGTATATTTTTTGTCAACTTTTACCTATAACTTGCGGCCTCAAAAATGCGGAAAAATTACTTTCTAACCACCCAATTTACTATCGACCACATTTGGTGTCAAAAGTTCTTAATTTCTGGACCGTTTATTTTAAAGAAATGCAAAAAAGTACCTAAAATATATATAGAAGTACTTTTGGACCACCTAATTTATCTTTTGCCTTAGTCTGGGTCATAATTCTAACTTTCACACTTCTAGACTGATAATTTTTAACTTTTTTTTGCAGAAAGTACTTTATGACCACCTAATTGGCCGCAATCAGGACCATCCGGGGTCAATAGGCCTTGATTTCATAAATCAGAATTGATAATTTAAAAAAATGCAAAAAAGTACAAAAATATAAAAAAGCACTTTTGGCCACAATCTGGAAAAAAATTTCTTAGTTTCACACTTCTTGACTGAAAATCTTAAATAATGCAAAAAAGTACCAAAAATATACAAAAAGTACTCTCTGACCACTTGAATGACTTTTAATCCAATTTGCATCAATATTTTTCAGTTTAATATTCCTTTAATAACAGCCTAAGAAAAATACCTTAAATGTGAAAAATTATTTTTTGACCAAGTTAGACACAACCTGGGTTAATAGTCCTTAGTTTAATAGGTAAAGGCTTATTATGCCAAAAATTTAAAAGTACCAAAAAATGTATATGAGCCTCTTTTTTTGTTCACTCTCCATCTCAATCTGGGCCCTAATTTCCTTTTGTAATATATTTTTAGACTCTTATTTCAAACAATGCCAAAAAGTACCAATTATGTAAAAAAGGTACTTTTTACCAAAAAATAAAATAAGTTGAAGACCTAAAAAAGTACGCTTTGCCTGCACATACCATTTTAAGGCACATAATTGTAGCGTTAGACCGCTTAGATTATATTTCTATATATGTATATATTGATCTAAAAGTTACAAAACGTACCAATATACAATTTTGTAGTTTTTTCTTATACTTAAGGGTCTAAAGCTTCAAAAAGAACAAAGAAAAATAAAACTTGGTTAAAGCAAACTGAATAATGTTTTTATCTTTGTGGGTTCGAAAGTTGTAAACTGTAACTAGAAAGTACCAAATTAAAATGTTTACCTTTTTCTTACCACTGAGGGTCTACAACTTCTAGAAAGTACCAAAACCGTAACTATAACTTTCGATATCTATCAAACCGAAGTTAAATTATGTTTTTATAGTTCTGTGGTTAAAAGTTATACAATGGGCCAAAATATAATATTCCCACTTTTTGCCACTTTAAATTTCGAAAAAGTGACTGATTGACACGTGCGTGTTTATTTTTTGAATAGAAAACCATAGTTTTTCAATTTTTTCTATGGTGTTAACAAAATATACATTAACCGATTTTTTTCGACCCATTATATACCCCTAAGGTCCGAATATCTTAAGATCACTCTTAGTAGATCTATACATCGGAAGAGGCACACCAATTTCCGATCATAATTAAACTCGGTATAAAAATGCCTGGTGTAAGTCCTTAAGTGTTGAAATAAAATCTTACCTTTATCGAATGCGTACACAGCTGTATGTTTTTAATACCCGTTTGACGATTAACAACCACCTGAATCCCACGCGACTTAGCCATACAGCTGGAATGACAGCCAGACTTAACAATCCAATCACTGTCATCGCTGCGAGTTCTTGAGACCAGAGAAGCTGATTTTGGATAAGATGATTCGGCTGGTAAATGGTCATTCAGATGATAACTGTATTTATGCCAAGGACTATATGTCTCAGTTTTACGTCTATTAGTGTTATCATAAGCAAGCTGACCATGAAAAGGTCGCAATGCTACTTCTAAAATTTAAGCCAAAACTTTTTAAACTATAATTTAAAACAAAAACTTGTTTTATTGTTACCGTTTTCATATTTACTTCTAACAGTAGTGGGTCCATAGATGCGATCATTATTACCTCCCCTATCATTTTGATAGAAATTTTTGTTGATACTATTACGATACCTATGATGATCACTATGATCCGTGTAGCCACTATGAGAAACCGTAGCCGGTATATGATTACTATAGTGATTTGATGATCTTCTTATTGTATTATTTTCCGTTGAGTTCTGATTATATTTTTCTTGATGTTTGCAAAATATTGCATCAACTTTGTAGTAATTTGCGGTAGAGTTATCGCAACTGAATTTCTCACAACGCCCTTGTATACAGTATGAGGGATCATCGCTTTTATATAGTTTCGAACGACAAGTTGTGCCATCAGGAAATGTCCAGGATCTTGACTTAGTGCCATTTGATTTAGTTGTGCAATATATTTTACATGATTCCTCTATATTACCAACAATTTGTTTCCCCTCTCCTGTCAAGTCCATATCGAATTTTTGCGCCCTTTCGCAGACCTGTTTGGCAAAAGTCTCAATTGTTATAATGGGCACACTGTAGCACTGCTTGGCCACACAAGTTTCAAATTTACGATCCCGTCCTATACATCTTCGTTTATAGTCAATACATTTGCGAGTGTATATTTTAAGGCCGGTGCTGCCTTCACGCAAGCGTTTCGAAGGACCATAAAGACAATTAGAATCACAATCACTACCTTCAACCCATTCGCTCCAACTGCTAGAAGGCTACAAAATAAAAATATTTGAGAAGAGGAAATCACTAAATAAATAGATGTGCTTTCACCTTTTGATACTCTTGCAGTAAATGGCCCACTTTAGAAGTTTCCAAAAAACTAGCCTTTTCGAAATTAGTTTTGCCCAAATTTGCATTTTGTTTGCCAGATGAATAAGCTTCAGAACGTTTGACTACACAAAAACCACTGCGACACCACTAAAAAATACAGTAATGATTAAAACTTAATAAAATCTTTATAAGATTTAGAAATCAACAAACCCACATTATTATCCCCACAGGAGGTGCCCTCTAAAGCTGGGTGAGAAGTCCAAGTGTAACGATCTCTTTGACAGTGTAAATCACGACAAATGTCTGCCAGTGATTGACTTTTAGCTCGATTAGAATCTTTACCATATTTTAACATACATTGCTGATTGGCATCGAAGCGTTCACCAGGCAAAATGCCTTCTGCCGAATGATCCAAGTTGTGTTTAAACTCACCAACATCAAACAGGCATTTTGCTTGTTTTAATCTAAAATTGTTGGAAAAATAAAAAAAAAACAATATAAATAATGCCAACAATTAAATTAGAATTGAAAAAAATAAAAACTCACTCTAAAAATTTATTTAACGAAGCTCTAGAACATTGAGACCACGTTATCTTACCACTACCCAATGTGGGCGACATTATATGGGAGGTGGGATCACAGCTTTGCTCCATTGTATCGTGACGCATGCCTAAACTGTAAAATCAAATGCATACGTTTATCATGAATAATTATTTAAATTTTTTAATTGTTTACAGCCATTTAACCTACTTATGTCCAATTTCATGGGCCACAACAAAAACACTTTCAAAGTGCTTGCCCTCATTGATGGTACACGATGATGTTGGTATACACATGCCAGCCACTGGTGCGAGACCAACAACTTGACTGATCACTTTACCATTTTTGCCCACCACATACAAATCAAGACCTTGAAAAGAATCAATGAAAAAATTTAATAAAAAATCTAAAATCGAAGAGAAATCCTTATCAGCCATAAAGTAACATGAAAAATTTTAAAAATAATGAAATTTATAAAATGAATTCAAAGAAGTTGCAGAAAACTGATAAATTTTTGAGTTTGCTATAAAATACATGATTGTATTTTAACGAAGAATTGCTAAATCTTTTCTAATAGCTTTTTTAACATTAAGTTTTCCATCTCATTTGCATTACATATTCACAAATTTTTTTGTAAATATTCACTCTGTACCTATTTACGTAGTTTCGTGCCGCATTTCAACTGAATTTTGTTAAAATATTTGGCGAAATAAATGCTTGGCCATTGATATAAGAAATTTTAGACTTCTGTCAGGTTGTTTGTTAGTTGGGAAGCACGTGAATGCTTTGGAGTGCAATTAATTGCGCCTATTTTTCTAAAGGTAGTTTTCCCTTTAAAAAGCTAAAAAAATACGGTTGATTTCATATTTTTCTTAAATTATTTTTTTACTAATTTTAGTGGGTTTGGCCTGACATTAACAGCGCTTAAAACAAATACTCCAATGGTCATTCTAAATAAGGCCAATGGGCTTTAAAGACGAATAAGAAATGTAAATCTACATGGTGATCATTATAATCTTGTAGGTTAGAGACAAAGGCCGTTAAAACTTATGATGGTCACCCAGTTAGTCAGTGGTAACAATTATGAAAACAAATCCAATAATATAATCTGCTTTAGATATTTATTTCTTTAAAAATCTCTATTCAACTCCTTTTAACTATTTTTAATATTTTTATTAATGCAAAAATGAAAAAATAAATATTAAAAAAAGGCTACTATCGCTACTATCCTAGGAGAAAGCATTTTCTTAAGCAGCTACGGATTTTAATCATCAGTTCTTTTTGGACGGTAAGTTTTTTTTTTTTTTTTTTTTTTTTCATATATTTATTATTGAATCTTCGCCTGTGGCGAACTAACAATAAGTGTTCAAATCTTAAAACTAGGTAGTTAATATAAGTCCAGCCAGTGCCAGACTAAAATTTAAGTTCTCATATTAATTATCAAGCTTCATATAAGCGCAATAGTATCCCTCCTTTTCAGGCGGGTGTGGCCACTATGTTGCAGGATGTTTCGGGCGAGCGGATTTGGGTGAGTTTCCAGCTTATTTAAATACTTGTCCACATAGTTCAAGATTTCGCATTTAACTAGTGGAACTTGTAGATCCTTGTGGATGTTGCTGTTTTTAATATACCAAGGAGCACCAGTTATCATTCTTAGGATTTTGTTTTGCCTGCGTTGAATTTTTTCTATGTTGGATGCGGAAGCAGTGCCCCATAATTGTATACCGTAGCACCAAATTGGTTTCAAAATCGATTTGTAGAGTAGAAGTTTACAATCAAGACGAAGCACAGAGTTTCTGCCGATTAGCCAATGAATTTGTGTAGCTTTAAGTTTCATTTGCGTCAACTTCGCATCTATATGAGGCTTCCATGTGAGGCGGCGGTCTAGGTGAATACCAAGATATTTTGTCTCGGTTCGTTGAGGCACCATATGGTTGTTAATAAGAATTGGAGAGCACGTTTCTTTGCGTAAAGTAAAAGTTACGTGGGTACATTTTTGTTCATTTATTTTTATTCCCCATAACTTTGCCCATTTTTCAACTTGGGTTACGTGTTGCTGCAATTGGTTTGAAGCCTCTTTAGGGTCTTTATGAATACTAAGAAAAGCAGTATCATCAGCAAATGTCGACGTGTGTGTAAAACTATTGGTTGGCATATCTGCTGTGTAAAGCAAGTACAGAACTGGACCTAGTATACTCCCTTGAGGTACACCAGCCCCTATTGTTTGAGAAGAACTTATTTGGTTTCCCTCTTTGATTTTAAACTGTCGACCGGTTATGTACTTTTCTAGTAGGTTGAAAATATTAGCTGGAAGGTTTAGCTTTAGTTTGTTTAACAGGCCTTCGTGCCATACTTAATCGAAAGCTTGAGAGACATCTATAAAAAGTGCGGAGCAGTACTTCTTTTCCTCGAAAGTTTTTCTTATAACCTGCACCAGTCTGTGAGTTTGTTCGATTGTACTATGTTGACTTCTAAAGCCAAATTGGTGATCTGGAATGGACGGTAAGTGTATATGGCTATACCCCTATTAGTTTTCCCTCCCAAACATATTCCTAGAAAATACTTACACCTTATCACCATCACCTAAGGGAGTTGCCATACGAAATTAACAAAAATTATGTAAAAACGCCCATAACTTCCCCAAAGTCGACCTTAGAGATATAAATTGTACGACCGACCCCAACTAGTTTTCCCTCCCAAATATATTTCTAACGCATACTTACCCCCTATCTCCCCGCCCTAAGGGGACTACCATACAAAATATACAAAAATGATGTATAAACGCCCTAAACTTTCCAAAAATCGGCCTAATAGAAATAACGAGTGCAACCGAACTCCATTAGTTTCCTTTCCCAAACATATTTCTTAAATATACTTACCCCCTGTCTCCATCGCCTAAGGCGGCTGCCGTACAAGGTGAGGAAAATTATAATACAACCCTCCAACAGCCTTCAGGGTGCCCTTGGATAGGTCAGACGTAGCAATGACCCCAATTAATTTTTTTCTTGCAAACATTTTCATAGAACATACTTACCCCCTAACACCACGCCCTAAGGGGAATGCCATACCAAATTTTAAAAAAAATATTAAAACCCCCTACAACTTCTCCGGAGTCGCTCCAAAAGGAATAAAGTATATCAAAGGCCCCCATTCGTTTTGATTCTCAAACATAATCCTAAAACATACTTATCCCCTATCTTCATCACTATAAAAAATTTACAAAAATGATGCAACACGCCCACAATTTCCCCAGAGTCAGCCTTAGAGAAAAAAGTGTACGACCGTCCCCTTTTATTTCCCCTCCCAAACATATTCTTAGAACAGACTTACCCCCTATCTTCACGCCCAAGTAGGTTGCCAAACAAAATTTTAAAAAATAAGTTAAGACCCCCTTCAGCTTTTCCGGAGTTGCCACTAGAGGAATAAAAGATATCACAGATCCCATTTGTTTTCCTTCTCAAACATATTCCTAGAAAATATTTGCCACTTATCACAATCACCAAAGGAGGTTGACATACAAAATTTACGAAAATTATGTAAAAATGCCCATAACTTTCCCAAAGTCGGCCTTAGAGAAATAAAGTGCATGACTGATCCCCATTAGTTTCCACTCCAAAACACATTCCTATCCCCATCGCCAAAGGGGGCTCCCATCCAAGGTTTGGTAAAATTCTAATAAATCCCCCACAAAGGCTTCCAGGGTGCCCGTGGATAAGTCAAACATGGGACTGACAAAAACTCAAACAATTTCCTAAAACATACTTATCTCCTACCTCCATCCCCTGAAGAGTCACCATACAAAATTTTAAAAAATTAGGATAAAAACCCCTACAACTTCCCCGCAGTCACCCGTGGAGGGTTAAAAAATGACACCGACCCCTACTTAAAAATTAGAAATATTTCATAAATAGAAAAAAATATAAAATAAAAAAATTCGGGGTTTCGAAAGGCCAATATGAAGGGTATCTAAGATACGGCACAGCCGAATATAGCGCTCTAACTTGTTTTTTTTTTAAACAAATGAAGGAAAAGAAAAAAAACAGCTACGTTTGCCTTTTAGAAGAAATATTTGAGTTGAATATATGATGTTTTCAGCCAAACACTTTTACCGTTCAAAAAGTACTACTGGTTAAGGTCCTTAGCTAGTTTTGAAAATGTTCTCTGCTCGGCTACTTGGTATCGGTATGAAAAACTTGTTTTTTCAAATAAAATTAAGCGAAGATAATGAAGCAAAATTTGTTCTTAAAATTATCAGATTCCCTACATTTTGCAGTTCAAATTCAAAATCACAATGTAACAAATAATGAATGTGGTGTTAACACATCACCTGCAACCAATTGCAGACAAAATATATATTTTCTTCGCTGCTTTAACTTATGGCTTTTCTTCTAAGACTTACCCGTTAATATTACCGCATGATCAAAACTCAGTCCTGTATGCTCTGAAGGATTCAAATCATTTTGCCATTTACAAAAATTACTTAAATATATATCAATATCACTTGATCTTCTCAGTTCTGGAGGATCTTTTTCCAGGATTTCCAAACGTTTCAAAACGAAATTAACCCTTTTGCCAAGCGATGGATGATGATACAACAACTGTACACCATTAATCATGGCCAAAACAAAACGTATTAAATGCGAGCTGGTGTCTTTGGGGAAGTTTTTGCTCATATGCTTATACAGATCTATGTCGACAAAAATTGCTGTTTCAATATATAGAACATCTGGTATATTATAGTATTGGCTGGCAGATTGTATGTAACGTTTAGAACGTCTGGAATACTGAGATTCTTTGTGATATTTATGGTGATGTTTGTGATGGCCACCAGCTGTTGATGACTTTAGTTTGTGATGATGATGGTGATGGTTATTGTGATTACGATGATGTCTTGGCTTAAAGCGTAAACCTAAGGGCAGTTCATGATGTGGATGTAGATGTTGCGCTTTGTGATGTAAATTGTTTTGTTTTTCATTTTCAATATTTCTTGTGGATCTCACTGTAACTAAATCCTCATTCAAGGGCAGTTCCAAATTAATAAAATCCTCCTCGTCTGGCTCAAACTGTACACCTTCATCCAAAATTGTAGAATTTTGCCATGAAGTATCAAATTTTTGCTTTTCCGACTCTAATATTATGTGCGATTTACCACCAAATCTTTCTGGTAGAGGATGTATTGCAAAATCTGTATTATTATGATGGAAAACCCCACGCTGCAAGGGAATTTCTTAAATTAAATTCTTTAATTTATTTCTTTATAAGAGCCTATTACTTACCACATTTTCCTCATCGCAAAGGTCAAGTGCTGAGTTTTCATTGTGATAAAAGCACTTCTCCAAACTCGTTACTAGTTTATGTGAATTCTCTATTAGTTGCGATGAATTTGCGTAGCGTCGTATAAACACAAACGAATCATCAATTAGTTTTGGTGTTTGCCGCAATTTTAAACTGACCACTTGTCCATTATCTATGGCAAAGATTTAATGAAAATTGAATTTTTATTAAAGCGAATCATTTGCATAACGTTTTACTTTTATTAGTTTAAATGAATAGTTGGTTGGTTGTTCAGTCAGTCAGGCGGTTGGGTGTTTAGTTGGCGGCATTATTGTTTAGTGCAAATGTACTTAGTTAAAATGCATTGACCGCAAACCATTAAATTATATTAAATATGTAAAAACGTTAGTATGTATAAATTTCCAGCTCAATAGCAGAAAACAAAGAGTTAGAGATCATATGGAGGCATTAGAGCGTGGTCGTGATTTGTATTGTTGTGTTGCATTTCATTTATAAACGTATTTGAACTCCAACACTATCCCTTATGTGTTATATATATGCATGTGTGTATGTAGGTATGTGTATATAAGCAAATGTAAAAAAAATAATTTAAAGCTTTTATCTCTATTAAGAACTAAACTAATCTATTTTTTTTTTAATTTTAAAATTTTTTAAGTACGATTGTGGGTACTATGATCAAGTTATCAGCAGCTAAGATCGTCAACAAAGAATATATACGGCTGAGATATTAACAAAAAAAACTCATAAAATCTCACTTTCCAAGCCTTTCGTGATATATTTCTCAATTGGACTTGACAACGCTACTTTAATATTAAAACAAACAAAAATATTGTTTCATATATTTAGGTGCACGCGAAACATATTAAAAATTTTAATCAATCAAGAACTGAAAAAATGGAGTTTTAAATAACGCAAAAATTTTTTCGAAAGGATGTTGGAGTGTTTTTGCACTGTAAGCCCCATAATTTGGAGTGACGAGGCTTATTTTGATTTAGACGGCCACATCAACAAGCAAAGCTGCCAATACTGGTGTCCATGAACCCGCAGCTTTTGATTAAACATCAAAAACCTTTGTATTGTCCCAGGGCAACTGTTTGGTGTGCCTTATCCACGCATGAGGTAATTGAAAAATTTTTTTTAAAAATTCTCGAGACCAGGTGACGAATTTCAACGGTGAAATTTATAGAAGCATGATTACGGTATTCTTTTTGCCAAGCTGGCAAGCTCATCCTTCATACTATTCACGCACGTGGCTTCAAGGGGATGGGACAACTGCATTTATGGCCAGGGCTTAAATGGATTTGCTCCCAAGGCCACCAAGGTGTCCTGATCTAGCTTCCATGGATTTTTTGTTGACCTTCTTCAAAGAGAGGGTCTATAATAATAATCTGCAGTCTCTTGCGGCTTAAAGGAAAATATTCGTCGAGAAATCAACTCAATTGAACCAAGTTTACTGCAGTGTGTGGGGCAGGACACAACGCTTCATTTTTAACATTGTGTTAAACTCTACGGAAGACATCTGGATAACATATTCTTAAAAAAAATCCGCATTTCCATTTTATAGTTCAATGCTCTTAATAAAACATTGTGTCAATTATTACGTTTTTTTTTAAGTTTGAAAATATAAATCTGCCACCAGACACCCTGTACCTACATACTTAAGTGGATGGGCAGAATTTTTTTAAAAGCTTTAATTTCCTGTTGTGCTGTTGACATGATTATACCACAGATGCATTACCTCTTGGAACCCAGGTCTGAACTAGATCAAACCTATGGCTGAGAGGTATTTTAGCAGGGCATTCAATCTGCTGCTTGATTTCTAATTATCTAAGGTCACCTTGAATTAGGCTACCCCGAAATTGTTGTCTCCTTACAGCTCAGGCAAAACATTAGCAAAAGAAGTCAAACCCCTCCTTTTTCTCACTACCCCCGCAACTACGACATTCATCCTAAGAAGGTAGTTTTAATGTGCTGTTTTTGGAAACCGAGTAGTGATCGATCGTCTTGGGACGAATTATGTGTATTTTGCTTTTGTTTACAGTAAAAAAATACATATAATTCGTCCCAAGACGATCACTACTCGGCTTCAAAAAACAGCACATAAGTGTACTTGCGAGTTAATACATCACAAATGAACCGTTAAGTCTCACAGCAATCGCGTCGAATATTCGAAATAACCTTACGTTTTAACAATTAAATCGTTAATCTTTCGGCCATGTTATAACACTAGAATTTCGACCCATAGACCAAAAGCTTTTTCCACTATGAGAGGTCGCTAAATTTAGATAATTTTTTTTAGTAGTTTCACAAAAATAATTCTCAAAAACTAGTTTTTGTTAGATTTTTGTTTCTGGCTATAAAATATTTTGATAAACTTTAATATGAAATAAAATAAAAAAAATCCCATCTTTTTGTGGAAAATCCAAAAATTACTTTAGTTTGGTGGAGCATAAAGAATTGCATTAAATGACATATTTTTCTCTTTTTTTATAAACTAATGTTTTGTAGCAACGTATTTAAAAAAATCAATACCTAAGTACTTTTAAACCCGTTTTATTTTTAACCGGAACTTTTTGACAAAGTTAATTCGTTATTTCATTAATGCAACTTAGTTTTAAATGCTGCATTTTTGGATTATTTTGTCTAACTCAGCAAAACCTTTGCTTACGTGGTAAGTAAGCAAGTAATATTGGAGATGAACAAGCACAAGTTACCTTTTGGCCGAATAACTAGTTATTTTTGTTTGAGTTGTTCCGAAATTCACGACCCCTGCACACAAATGTGCTTACAAAAATCCACCGATTAACTAGTAACCAATGATAACCTAAGCAAAAAAAAACAAATTTAAGGTTTATAAAACAAAACCATTCCTGTTTTACAATCCTATTTTTCTACATATAACTACAAATGCAATTATTGATGCCCTTAATAATCTGCAGTTTTTCTGTCGTGATGACTCCATTACCTGGTAACCTATGAAATAATGACAGTCCATTACTTAAATTAAAAAAAAAGCTGGGAAGTTCCTATAATTCTTATTTTTAAAAAAATTTATTTTTTTATTTGTCAATGCATATTTTTTTCGCATGTTTTCTGCGCATAAACCCCTTTTTAGGAGCATATTTTGGTTACCCTATTTATCATAAATTAAAATTGATTTAAATATTTTTGTTGTTCTTTTTATACTCATTATTTTTTTTGTTTGCAGAAAAATTAGCTTTGCTTTGGAAAAAGCTCTACCATCCCATTGTGCACAGTCGCGGAACTCAACTGTCAGCACTTTGAATTTTTTAAACTTGAATAATATTCAATGCTATTTAATTATTTACAACGAAGAAAAGAAACCGCAAGCAAATCTATATCTTCTGTCCCACAACAAAGAGAAAAAGAGGTCAATATGTTAAAAGGAAAATACAAATCTATATACATACATACATACTTAAATTGTAAAACAGAAGTAAAGATAATAATCACAGCAATAAAATAATAATAAATAAAAAGAAAGATATTAAAATTTTAAACGAAACAAAAATGCAAGCCACTGTCTATTGTATTCGGCATTATTGTTTATAAATTAAAGAATTGAAAAAACGTTTAAATGTGTATGTTCGTCTGTCTGCATGAACTTACCTGTGATTTGCACTGATACCGTTGGCGTTGTTAGGGCGCCACCTTGACGTTTTGGTAGATCTGCTGATGATGCAGATGCAACTTTGTTAGATCTCTTAAAACGGCGTGTGTTTGCATAAGTACCACTTTCAAAGCGCTTGTGGGGGACCCCCATTAGATTTTCTGTTTTCTTGACAGCAACAACATTATCGTGCTCATTATTGCTTTTGTTGTTTTTATCAGCAGCATCCTGGGCTATTACTTCACGTAGTTTGTCAGCCGTTCGAAACTGTAGATGTACCAATTTCAATGAACGTTCTGCAAAAAATAAAACATGAAAACTGGAGAGCAGTAGTGTAAGCCAAAAAATTTAGGGAAATTGGCTTTTTAGCTTTGTATGTATATTTGTGGCGTTTTTCTAACCTTAAAAAATGTTGCTTTAAAATTTCTGAATAGAAATTGTATAAAAAAATCAAAAAAAAAACTTTGATTTTATTTTTTGCTTACTTTTTCTGGATTTACCGAATATTAAATCTTTTTCATGGTCTTGCAAATGATCAAATAAATTATCTTCGTTAATCTGAAAAGAAAATGTAAAAACAAAACTATTAAAAGTCATCTTAAATTTTATTAATCTAAAAGCAAATACAATTTAGCATAGAAACAATAATAAACCTAAAGAAAAAATTTAACATTTTGCAGAGATGTAGTACAAATTTGTGCTTCATAAATTGACATTAAAATAACTTTAACCAACCAAATTGAAAAGTTATAATAAGTCCAACGATGCGCAAAGATATCTCTGACCTAGCACATACATACATATGTATGTATCTGTGAACATATGTCTCTAATGCGCCCAAATATCACTTTCACTTAAATTTCAGCGTCAAAATCCAAACCCAAATTAAGTAGAAAAATTTCTTTTAAAAAAAATTTCCAAAAAAGCCAATTAATTAAAATTTATAAAAACTAAAAAAAAATACTTAAATAAACTTAAAGTCTGGGAGATTTTTCTTTCTAGCTCAACAAAACATAATTCACATTAAATCTTAAATATATTTAAAACAATGAAAAAAAAAGAAAATCTTCACATTTAAAACCTTTTCTTCTTTAATCAAAAATATGTTGATTACACCGCAAAACTTTTAATTTTATGATTAAGAAAACTTTACGAATATGAGTTTAAAACAATGATCGGCAAAGCCCTACACGCGTGTGGGTGCTTTCTGAGTATTAAAAGAGTCAGAATAAAAAAATAGGTTTTGTAGTCTCTTGTGCCAGGGGAACAGTGTGGCCAGTTAGGATTTTTCGTATGTTTAAACTTTTTTTTAAATTTATATCTGCGAGTCAGATAATTAAAAGCAAAATCAGAAATAAGCTAAGTATTAAACATGTCAAAAATCTCATCCGCAGAAAATATTGTCAATATATAATCAATATCTATGAGCTTATGCAAAACTAAGTAGTATGACGAAATTTTTTCGTATTTATGAAACTTATACTTAAACATAACTGGCTAAATTTTAAGTATTACATTTCAAAGCTTTTTCAATACAATTCTCTCAATATTTAAACTTTAAACTCTGGTCACCCTAGTGACATAAGAGACAAATAATTACGCTCAAAAACAAACAACCAACACAATCAAAACATTAGAATGTATGCGTGTGCCGATCACTGGGTTAAAATATGAAAACATAGTTTTTTTTCTACCTCTAGCATTATGTAGTTTTGAATGAATAAAGCTGGAAAAGAAAAGCTCACGCTTATGAGTACTTAATTCAGCCATGCATAAATAAATCTTCATATTTTATTACTTGTACCCATCCATGCTTTTATCTGAACCTACAGAGTTTGTGTTGGTTTTATTATGGGTGCTAGTAGCTATTATTGTTTAATAGCATCATCAACCTTATGGCAGCGCTAAATACCACTACTATACCAACCAACTATTTAGCCATGGTTCATTAGGTCAGTGCATAATAATTGTTTTGCAATTTTTACACATTAAACGCTGAGCAATATGCTTTGGGTTTTATATAAAATTTTATTGAAATTTTAAAATTTTTGTAGGATAAAAAACTTTTATGCAAACAATATGTTATTAAAGTTCAATTCGACCTTATTTTTTACACTGCACTATGGGTAAGCTAATACATATTAAAACAAGTAAGAAAGTTATAGTCAGCAAAGCCTTATTACTTTGCACCCCACATTACAACTTGTTTTGTATTAATTTCTATAAAATTTAAACAAATTAATAAACGCGAAATAGTATTACGAGCATTAACGCGGCGTAAATAAGGTAAACATTTAATACACCAGCTATGATTTAAAAATGTAGGAATTGGCACTCTAATTCAATTCTTTCTGTTAAAGATAATGCAAGCAGAGAAAAAACATGGTTGAGTATGGTCTCGGGAAAATGATCACGATAAATTTTATCATTGTATGATTACGAAGATCATTATTATGGCCGCCACTGCCATACTATAGTTGTACTAAGTTTTTGACTAAAAATGCAATCACAGTTATGATTTATATTACCATTATATGTTCGCGGTAATTATTGTTTTAATCATGGGCAGTAATTATCTTGACTTTGGGCTATAAAATACATGATGCTCTTAAAAAATGGTTATCATAATCTAAGATTAACACATATCTGATAACCCATAATCAAGATTATGTTTACCTATAAACAAAGTAATGATTACCAGAAACATATATTGGTAATCTTAATCATAGCTTTGATTGAATTTTTCGCCAAAAAATTACTTTAAATATATTATGGTTGTGGCAGCCATAATAACGAACTTCGTAACCACAAAATAATAAAATTGTCCGTGATCATATTTCCGTGGCCATACTCAATCATGTTTTGTTCTCTGCGTGTTTGAAACGTGGAGCCAACATTTTTTTGCCTCTTCTGTGCGTTATTTCAATACACAGTCGACTAGAGAATATTACCTGACGGAGGACTTGAACCAGTTAGCTACACGGACGAAAAGCAAAAGATCTGAATCAGCTCTGTAAAAGGGCAGAGATTTACCTCAATATTGCGTACAACTGAGCTCAGCCTAGGGGCCAAATGTAAGCCGGAAAGGAGAAAAGATGTCTTTTTACGAGGAAAACGAAAATCGAATACTATAATGAGCCTAGTTTATTGAGTAGGACGAAAATTATATCTGAGAGAGCTAAGAAACTGAGAAAAGTCCCGGCTGGGAAATTTAATTCGAAGCACTACTAAAAGGAGAGAGAAGCGAAGGCTCATAGGTTATAGGCTCCAAATGGGGCCTTAGCCCATGGGTTGGTAGGCTTTTACCCAGCCAGTGAATGCAAAAGCCTGCAAGCGCATTTTGAAGACACTAGAGGGTTATACGTGGAAAGATATCCGTACAAAAGATTTATATTAATTGATCTACATATAAACCCCAAAAAATTCAAAAAAGGTACTTTTCCCCCTTTTCTTTATTAAAAACGCACGAATTTTGAAAAAAGGTACCACAAACGTTTTTAAATATTTTAAATAGAGGGTAGTTTGAATGTCAAACATTTTTATCTTTATTGTTTAAGAAGCAAAAAAAATTTGTTGAATTTAGGTTTCCACATTTTTGAAGAAGTCAAAAAAATAAAAACTATATTTTGGTATTTTTTTTTAAACTTAAGAAGGTGTAAAAATATTTTTTTTTTCTTTTTCAAAGCTGTCGATACAACTTTAATTGTGTTTTTCTCGTTGCAGGCGTAGATATAACAAAAAGGACCCTAAAAGTACCAACATGTAGTTTTGCCATTTTTCCCCACTTTTTATCATACTCCAAAAGGTTCCAAAATGTAATTTTAACTTTAACCCCCTTTTACCCCATAGGATCAAAGATACAAAGAGGATCAATATATAGGACCCTACTTTGTTAAACCCAATACATTAAAACGAACATGATTGTTTGAAAAAAAACTGAGATCTAAAAATATTTCAATATATTTTTGTTTTAAGGAGTTACGTTTTGGAAAATAAGGGGTAATATTAACATCTTAGGGTGCCCCGATAGATCAGTGCACAAGTCTACCAGTCTGGGAGTTGAGGGTTTGATTCCCACTAGAGACCCTCGTAAGTCTGTTTCATTCTTCTTTTCTTTCTTTTCCTTGTCTAAATTTATTTTTTCCTTCTTTCTCCAGACTTTCTATCTGCCTCTCCAGGAAACACAAAGGGACCGAACTAAGCGGACCCAAGTGATGTGTATCCTTCAACGGCTGCCTCTTCCACCTAACCTAACATAACCATTAAGGCCCAAAATTTTAAAAAAGGAACGGATACGTGCCTGTTAATTTTTTTAATAAAAGAATACAATACCTTTGAAAATGAGTTTTAATAACGTGTAGTTTAAGAAAACCGAATTTCCTTACTCCCAAAGTGGGATTTTTCCAAGAAATTATTACAACCCCATTACCACCTTTTGCATGCCGGTATCAAAAAGAAAATTGAATCGAATCATTTTTTTAATGAATATATATGGACAAAATTCCCCAACAACCAGCTTATACGCAGCTTACCAAGGGTTTCAAATTAGCTCCACCGCTCATATAAGCCACCTTTAGCATACATTTTTTTGCAGAGCTACACGAAAAATAAAATAATTTGTTCTGTGGGGTATAAGTTTGTCGGGCTTGACCTGTTTCTGATAAATTGATTTTTGCCTCTAATTTTTAAAATTAAAATCTTTTTTAATTTGCCAAAATTCTTTTAGTACTTAAAGCATTATTTCATAAATTTAATAATCTCTAATGCTTTTTAATACATTGTTCCATAATTTTGTTTCCACCTGGCTGATTTAACTTTACTTTAATAACAAACTGCTTCCGGAATTATTTAAAATAAATTAAGGTAATTTTTTAATATAGCTTGACAGTTTGACCATGAGAACATTTTGAAGCGAAAAAGGAACCTCTAAAAACAATCACAAGGACTAGGAAGAAGGTTTATATTAAACTACAAAAGTACTTGTTTTGAGCCAGTTGTTATTGTAACGTATAACAAGACTTATTAGAATGGATGATTTTGTTTTTATGCAAATAATATACTTCAGTAACATTGTTACCTTTATTTCTTAACCAGCCATAATTGTTTAAAGTTCTAAACCTATTATGTATTAAAACACATTTAAAAGACAATTTTTATGCACCACTGAAAAGGTACATAATTATAAATCTTGGGCAAGTATTTTTCTCTTTGCCTCTAAACCGGTTTTCGTAATGATTTTAAGTCACATAAGATTACATGGTGTTATCTTTGATCAAAAAATTGAGATGCACATACCGACATTTTTTTAACTAGCCGATCTTTAATACATTTAAAAAAAACTGTCGGCTTATTTTTATAAGCTTCTATAAACTTCTTCATTTTGCTTTTGGATGACTTAAAAGCAGCAGCTAATTGATCGAAGATTAATTATCTTCACAATTTCCTATGTTGTAATAATACATTCAACAACTAAAAACTAGCTTCAATTACCAAAATAATTGAATCAATCAATAAAATGTTCAAATTTGCACCTATCATCAAAATGCCTATACTAATTATCTTAATTGTAAAAATTTTAAAATAGCAATTAAACATTTTAAAGATTTTGATTACTAATATTATCATCAATAAAGCTTATTTCAATTAAAGAAAAATAATAGCAATAAAATTGTATTGGCTCGGCTGGGGTTCGAATATGGGCTGCTTATGCAGTGTGCTCGCACGAGCCACCATGTTGAAAATAGATCGCATTTGTTACTATACATATTTATTGTTTAAACATTATTCAAAAAGTAAGAACTATTGGAAAATCTGAAAGAAGACAATTTTTTTTAAAATCAATTTCTTTAAGATTTGATTACTGAAATTATCAATATTAAAGCTTACTTTAAGCAATTCAATTACAAAAACAATTCAATCACAGATTCTAAGTAGAAACAACAAAAAATAGAAAGTAAATAAAAAAAAAAGAAATAAAAGAAAATTTATTGAGCCAGACTTGCATTGAACCTGGCACCATCTGACTGTAGGCCTGAGTGCTCTGTTGCTAGACCAACGAGCCATGTGATTTACGAAGTTCAAATTTTTATTTATGTTGGAGTTTATGTTTGTGCTTTATTATTATATACTTAATATAAAATGTGCTGCATACTACAAAAACCAATTCACAAAAGCTTAAAATTACATAGCTTTTATGCAAAAGTATTGTTTTTTTAATATTTTTAAAATAAACATCATAGGTTAAGTTAGGTAGAACAAGCAGCCGTTGAAGGAAAGGATACAGCTCACTTGGATCCGCTTAATTCGGTCCCTTTGTGTTACCTGGAGAGGCAGATGGAATAGGGTGAGATGGAAGGAAAGAAGAAATTAAGAGAAGGATAAGAAAGAAAGAACAGAAAATAAAGCACCCACAACCCCCAGACTGGTAGACTCGTGCACTTACCAGTGACCTACCGGGGCACCCCCCGGTTGATAGTTAAGACAATTAATCGTTTAATCAAAATCATGGAGTTTTTTCAAAAAATACGTTTCTTTAAAGAAGTATGCGAATAATTTTTGCTGTGTTTTTCTAAAATGTAGTTTAATTAAATTTTTTCCATGGATTGTTAAAAATGATTTTAAATTTTTTTCAATATAACAAAGATACCTGCACAGAAATAAATAAAAAACATTTTCAATTAAAAAATTTGTTGATTTGATTAAAAAAGTAATAAGATTGCAGCCTATCAAGAAATTCGCATATAAAATTAAAACTTCAATTAAAAATTTAAAAAAAAAAATTATAAAAAAAATTATATGAATATTTCAACTTAATCAAAATACAAACTAATCTAAAATTTAATGCAAATAAATTAAAATATTAGTTGATTATTTTATATATTAAAAAAAATAATAATTTTTTTTTGTTGATTTTTTTTTATTTATATTTCTTTCTATTTATTTATGTTTAATTTTATTATATAATAATTGAATTTATATTTAAGTATACATTACAAGTCTCAACAACGAATCGAGCCATGTGCCATTCGGTTGCAAGGCGTACGCTCTATACACTCAGCCAACCACGCATTCTATTTTATAAAGTTTTACACTTAGTTTTATTTACTTTCGCCTACATTCAAAAAATCAACTCCAGCAGCTGAATTTGAGGTGAGCTTTGCATAAGCAAAGACAAAAAAGCTTTAAGTAAAATTACAGATTTTTTTTCAAGAATTTGTAAACAAACATCATCCAAAACAATTAAAATTTTTATTGAAACAATAAAATTTTTAAATTAAAATACATATAAAGATATTTGATTAATAATGAGTTAATTGAAAAAAACTAAAAATATTTTTTTCTGTAATAATTTTATAAAGAAATTTATTTCTTAGAAAACATATATGAAACTAAATTAATTTAAATATTAAGAAAGGTCACAGATTCCAATAAGTTTATTTGTAAAAATATGCCTTAATATAAATATTTTTGGGAAAAAATTATTAAAGCTAAATATAAAAAAAAAACTACAACAGCTACTTTATAAACATAAAAAATCGAATTTCCCGTATTTTTATTACCCTGGATCCCACTCCGGTAGAGCGGGAAATAATATTAATTGAAATTCCCTCAGAAATTTCCGAAAAAGCCCGCTACATTGTACACTAAGAACAATTTCTTTGAACGTTTTTTCATAATTAAATTGTTATTGCAAAAAAGAGCACTTAAACAAAATACAGTTTTAATGTTTTTCTTTGTTTTGTTATGAAAAATAACAAATTATAAGTGCTTTTAAAAATATTTTTACTTTGATTATAATAATGCGTGCATAATCAAATGTAATTTATTTATTGTAATACAAATGAAAAGCAAAAAAAAATTATGTGACTATTTCGTTACATCATAAATACGAATGACTGTAAATTGTTACTTAAAATTAAAAAAAATCATGTTTGCAAAAAAGATTATATTATTTTAAAATTGCTAACAAAATTATGTGACGCAAAATTGCGTGAAATGGTAACACCAGGCTAGGCAAAGCAAAATTCTTTAAAAAAAGTTAAATAAGACCGCTATTTTGAGCTCTCTTAAACATATATGTACTTCAAATAAAAATTCTTTATTTTTTACAACCTTCACATAGTAGTAAGGGTATATATTGGTAAGAGTCTCAGCCTGGCAATCAGAAGATGACAGGTTCAATTGGGTCAAAAAATCTTTTAATTTTTTTCTTCTTTTAATTTGGTAATATTTTATTTATTTTTTTTTTGTTATTTTTTTAATCTGTTTTCTTTTTGTGTGTTCTGTTTTATCTTTTTTTCTATTTTTTTTAAATTTTTCCTCTGCTTATTATTGTTGAATTACATTGAGTTTAGTTCACTTGAGTTAGGTTTTTAATTTGGTGGTAAATATATAAAAGTAATATTTACACTTAAAAAAGCAGAATGTTTTGTTGGTTGAGTGGATAGAGCATATGTCTTGCAACCATAAGGTCCCAGGTTCGAGTTGCTGTTGAGACTGGTAGCTAATGTAAGCTATTAGTTTTATTTGTGAAAAAAAATATATAAAACATTAGCATAATAAGTGTAATAATATAATATAATTTTAAATAAATACAAATAAATAAATATATGTATATAAAGAATTATTTTAATTCAACTTGTTTAATAATTCAATTAATACTTTTAATAAAATCAATTAAAACAGTTATTAATAATTTTTCTGCATTTTAAATATATTCCCTTATTTAATCTAAAACAGAAGCAAACTTTATTTAAGATTAAAAATTTTAATATTTGATACCTTGAATTTGTTTTTAGGCTGAAAATCAATTAAAATTTAATTGGGACTACAAATTTCTTAACTGAAATCAATTTTGTATATTTTCTGTTTGCTTTAATTAGAAAATTATAATGGAAATACCTTGCAAAAGGTTTGAAGTGGATGGACTTAAATGCTTCCGAGGTACCTTGTAGAAAATATTTTATAAAAATTTATTGTTTGTATAGGGGATTCCGCTTACCTGCTCCTATTTTAAATTACTTTTTGTAGGAAATTTTAAATCGATAGCTGTAATAGCTTTTTTTTTTGTTTAAAACAGACTTGGGCATATGTACATATACATATATATTATTTGATAGCATTATTTTTTGAAAACTTACGAGATTTAATGTTATTTACGGGAGTGGGAAATATTGGGTTTGAAACCTTGGTTAATTTTAATATGTTAATTAAAGGTAGGTTAGGTTAGGTTAGGTAGAACAGGCAGCCGTTGAAGGAAAGGATATAGCTCCCTTGGGCCCGCTTAATTCGGTCCCTTTGTGTTACCTGGAGAGGCAAATATAATAGGTTGAGATGGAAGGAAAGAAGAAATTTAGGGAAGGATAAGAACGAACAGAAAAATGAAGCAGACTTACGAGGGTCTCGGGTGGGAATCGAACCCACAACCCCCAGACTGGTAGACTCGTGTACTTACCACTAACCTACCGGGGCACCCCAAAGTTTTTGTATAGACAGAGTAAAATTCAAGACAAATATGCATCAAAGTGCTTATTTCGGGAGGACATTTGTATGAAAAGTATATTAAAAAATTAACCGATTATAATAATATCTGGGTTTACAGTTAATAGTATATTGTGAAACACCTATCGATAACTTAATAGAAGAAGCGTAGCTCGATATTTTTTAATAGTTTTTTGGCTTATTCCTGCAAAAAAAAAATATTTGTTTTTAATTTGAAAAATACACTGAATTTAAACTTTTTTATATGCAAAGTTTTGAAAATTTTATGAAGTATCTATCTTTACCTTTAAATAACAAAAAAAAATCGAGCCATGCCTAAACTGCTTATACGATAAGATAACGATAAATATAAATATAAAGATAACCACAATGGGCCTGATTCCTAATCCAAAAAACTAATTTTATCGAATTTAATCTTTAAAAACAATTATGGTAAAAAAAATTTCAACCCGTCACTTTTTCCAAAAAATTTTTTTAAGACCAACATTGTTTTTAAGAAGATGAAGTTTTTTTCTAATAAGAAGTAAATGGAACTGCCCATATACGCAATACTCTAATATTTGTAAATATTTGTCGTCAACGTAACTACATATGAACTTATAAAAGATGTTTAAGCTTTTTGGTACGTACTAGTACAATGCGGAAATAACTGGTTGATAATTATAATCGTTAACCAGCAAAATCAGATTATTGTTCTTTGTTACACTTGGTATTCGCTTAGTTCATCATTTTCTAAAATTAAGCTTAAATTTTACTTTTTGCTATATCTAAGTAGAACCAAAAGCCATCATCATTAAAATTTTTTTTATTTATTTAAAGAAAGTAAAACAAAACTAAAAAAGGTCTTTGAACACTATGGCCTTAATGCCAATTAGAAAATAAAAAGATGAAAAAATATTTTCAATTAATGTTTTATGCCACCCATTAAGCCGTTTTGATGTTTACACCTACATAATTTAATTGTGGGTGGAGAAAATCATTTCTTTTAAACTTATGTTTGAAAATTAAAATTTCTTTTTGTCTTCAAATTAGCGTCACGGCAAAAATTAATTTAAAGTTTAACTGCCTTAAGTAATAGGAATCGTTTTATTTTTAAAATTTAAAAATGCTTACAATACATTTTTGATATTAAAAAATATAAAATTTGATGTCAAACACATTTTTTACTGTCTAGTCATTTAATACGGTTTTGCCATTGAGTCATTGACATAATAAAAAAATATTTTCTGTAACACTAAACCATTTTCCTAATTTAGCGTATTCTTTTTTTATAGAAAGATCGTAAAAACTTTAGAATATCGTACAACGATTACATTTTTGTAAAAGTATTGAAAAAATGTTTTATGCAATTTAAGCTGTAAATGGGGTCAAGATTTTGATAATAAAATTTTTTTAAATATTAAATGGATTTTGGGTCACAAAAAAATGCATTTAATTTAATTTTATATGGATTACTAGTGGAACTTCCGTCACTAATAAATAATGTAAAAATTTGGATCATTAAAATTCACTTTATATTTTATTAAAAAAATAAGCAATTTAAGGTCGGTCAAGCCCGATCATATAATACTCTATATTACAATTTATTTTATACTAAGTTCTAACATATGTATGTATGTAGAATATTAATGCCACATAAGCTCATTTTCAAAACTGTAACTTGTATTAAGCCCATAGAAAACTATGAACCGACCAATAAAAACGTCGATGCAACAGTTGGTGGCATAATATCCTCAATATATTAAGATACTCAAAATATTTCGGGAGTAGCGGAAAATCAAATCTTTCGTTAGTTCGCACCACCAAATTCTCGCGTATGTACAAAATCCTTTGTATGTTTAACGAAATAAATCTAATTATTTACGAAGTAATTTTATAAAAGTAAAAAAAGTTAGAAAGATTTAAGATTTTGCGTAAAATATAAAACTTTTCAGTGTTTTTCTTTGTAGTTGTATGAAAGTTTTTTATATACAGGGTGTCTGGTGGCAGATTTATATTTTCACACTTAAATAAAAAACGTAAAAAATGATACAAAGTTTTATTGAGATAGTTGAACGATGAAAATGCGGATTTAATTTTTTTAAAAGTATGAGATGTCTCCGGTCCAGTCAAACACAATGTTCAAAACGGAGCCTTGTATTTTGCGCCACACACTGCAGTAGACTTGGTTCAATTAAGCTGTTTCCTCGACGAATATTTTTTATTAAGGCCACAAGAGATTAGGGATTGTCATTATAAAACCTCTCTTGGAGGTAGCCCCCTAAAAAATCGATGAAAGCTATATCGAGCGACCTCGGTGGCCATTAGATGACTCCAAAGCAAGTGATCAGTATTTGGGGGAAATTTTCCCGAAGTAAATTCATCCAAGCTATGGCTGTGTGTGCAGTCGCCTTATCCTGTTGAACCCACGTGTGTGAAGAGTTCAATGGATGGAATCGTAAGTTTGGCATTCCATCATCATTTTTTCATCATGCGTCAATTATTTTCACCTTTGACATTCGTCGCCTGGCCTACTAAAATTTCCCAAAAAATTATCCAATTAACTCATGCGTGGATAAAGCAAACCAAACATTTACCCTGGGGCAATGAAATGGTTTTTGAGGTTTCAATCGAGGGTTGCGAGTTTTTGGACACCAGTAACTGCAATTTCGCTTGTTGATGTGGCCGTTTAAGTGAAAATAACCCTTGTCACTTCAAAAAATGGCACTCACAGTGCGAAAACGCTATATCACGGCTTTACGAAAATTCTTACGTAAATAAAAGAACTAACAGAAAGTTCTTGAACGATTTAAATTATAAAAGGATGGAACTTTAGATCCTTTTCGGGAGTCCTTGAAGATCGACTGGCACATTCATAGCGGAAGCAGTTTCACGGAATCTCTGCTTCTACGAATGAAATAAATTTACACTTGAACCGTATTCGCCGAATAACAAACTTTGCACAAAATTTTCGACGAGCAATTACGTAAGAATCATTAAAGATATAAATTTGCCACAAGACACCCTGTATTACGAAATATGTAAAACAAGCAATAATCGTTACTTTCAAGAAATAACTAATTTCTGGTCTATAACTAACCTTTGTAATTTAAACAAAACTTTGTTATAATTTTTTGGATAAGAGCACACGAGGTGGTTACTCCCACACAAACGAGCAGATTTTAAAAATTGAAATGTTTCACCTCGGAAACTAAGAAACTATCAAGTAAATCTGCAACAAAGTGAACCACTTTTATGAAGTTTTTGATACGCTTTAACCAAAAAAATTTAAATCTATTGTTCTCAAATAAGCCACAAGATGATTAAAAAGTGTTCACTTTTTGCAAAGAGATTGGAACACATAAAACGGTACCCTCCTCCCCTAAATACTACCCTTTGGCTTCTAATTCCCCAAGCGAGTACATAAAATTTCATTAAAAAAAATATACAATCAACTACTAGACAATAATAATGTTATTATTTCTAATTTTTTTAATATATCTCAAACACAAGTGACTTTTAACATTTGAAAACATATTTGTTCATAAATGAAAAGAAAAAAATAGGTGGGATTGTGCAGGGCTTTACTGTTAACGAAATGCATTCAAACCTAAAAGCATAAAAAACATATCAATTATTAATGGTCATTCTTCTATTGAAAAGCATAAAAATTTTAAATATTGCAATTGTTCAATTTTTTTTAAACAACGTCATTTGTTTGCTTTACTAGCAAAAATAGCAACCAATTAACTTATTGAATTCCATTTCAATAAATTACATTTTATTGTTAAAAATTAAAGGAAAGTTCCTTTTAACCTACAAAATTAAATTTGTTTTAAAAATAAATCGAATAGCAACAATAAATAATTGAACTTATTTAATCAAAAACTAAAAAACTTAACCCATCAGTTTTAGCATGTTTGATGTCAAACACGTCTTCTTTATACACTTCCCATTGTGACAGAGGTAAATAGTTAATCAAATCTAATACCAAATAATTGAACTGATTATAAAGATTTAAGCCAAGGCGAATTCATACAAGGTGAACGCAGGCGAAAAATGTGTACCTAAAATGTCAAACACAAATATGGCATCATTGAAAAAAAAAACACAAATTATTTGTATATGGCATCATTAAAAAAAAACACACAAATTATTTGCAGAAGAAAAACCTGAATAAAATTAATTTTAGTGTTTTTTTTTTGCACAAAGCTTAAGAACGCATCATTTGGTTTTACTCTTTGTTAATTAAGAACACTTTTTTAAATTTTTAGTTTAATAATGTAACCAACGCGTAATTTTTTTTAAATCAAGAAGAAGCACATAGACAAACTTTTGACACATTGTGAAGAAAATTGCACGAGCAAAAAATAGTCAGCTGATCTGTCGAGACCACTTTCTCTATGAATTCGCCTTGATTTAAACTTTTAATGAACACGATCATAAACAAAAACAATAAAAAACAACTAAAGAACTTAACCGAACAGTTTCAGCATGTTTGATGTCAAACTTATTTTCTTTTTACCCTTTACATATTGATAGGGATAAATATTAGTTGATCAGTCCGTTTGTCGTATCTAAAATATCAGTTTGCGATCCCATTAAGTTTTGTTTGTATAGTTATATCCATCTGCCTATATGTTAAGATGAGACTTCCGGAACCAAGTTCGAATCTACGGATCACGTTTTGATGTCAAACTCTCAGAAATGTTTTTAAGATGATTGGCTTTAATCGACAGCAACGTAATTTCGGAATAATATCTTCGGGTTGGAAAAAAATTAAATGGAGGAGACCAAGGGGAACGGTAGCTCCCATACAAATGGGCGGCTTTGTTAATTATTTGATAAACTATATCGCGAAAAAATTTACAGCTAACGACTTTAAACCTGCTTTAAAATTATCCTAGAATAATTTATGCAACAATCAATAGTCGCCACAAAATTTTAATAATTTTATAAAGTTTTTGGTGCGCTTCATTTGAAAAGCCTAAATAGCCTTCGACTTCAAACAAAGAAGTTTTTATTAATGTTTATATGTTGAAAATAAGTTAACTGGATCGGATCACTGGGAGTACAAAAAGGTCAATGTGAAAGGTATATAAGATTCGGCAAAGCTGAATAAATTGCTCTTACTTTTTAAAATCGGCTAAAGAAAAAATTCAGTCAGTATAACTGCGTATATACTTCTATATGAAAAGAAAAAAAGAATTTCTAATAAAACAAAAACTTTGACATATTTCTGGTTTTAATAAGAATATATTGTTAGTGTTTGCGTTTTTTACAAAATAAGATTATTAGAGTTGTTGCCTGGATTCATATTAGATACTTAATTTAATATGTGTATAAACGTAACAGATTACTTTTAAATTACTTCACCTTTCGAAAACTCAAACCAAAACGATTAACACATCAATTACCCACTTGCAATTCATATTCGTTTAATTTGATACGCAAACAATAACTCACAAGTCAGTCATACAAGCAAGACACAATTTATGTCTTGCCATGAGAGTTTTAAATAAACAGGTTTGTTTGCTTTAGGGTTTGTCACTATTGACACCTTTAAGTTACTTTAATTGTATCTGTTTACCAACCAGTCTTATTGTCTGCAATATTAATTTAAATTGAATCAAACTTATGCCACTTTGACTCTCGTGCCATAGAACCAACAACAGATGCTGGGATCATTAGCGTTTTTGTTATTTGATTTTAAAGATAACGATAATAGATTTAAGAGATTTGAAAATTAAAACTATGTATGTATGTGAATATATATATATATAAAATGTGTGTAAATATATGCAATTTCATATGCATTTTTTACTTTTGCAATGTCTTAGAAAAAAAGGTAAAGTAAAACGCAACACACCTTATATTCGTCACGATAATCAGGTTAAGCAAAAATATGCAGAACATTTTTACATTTAAGTATTTTTGTTGTTGTTGGTCTTGCAAATATATTATGCAAAATTTTGTAAAAATATGTAATTATTTAAGTAAAATATATAAAGACGTTTTAATTTTGTATTTTTTTTTTAACTCAACGTAAGTAAGTTTAAGATTGAACAAGTAAGAGCGCTTTATTCGGCTATGCCAAAACCCATCACATTAGTTTTTTTAGTATACCCAGCCATCCAATCTAGCCCAGTTGGTTGCCAGCCGCAAATATAGTAAAATTATTTTGTGCCGGGCTTGAAATAGAAAACTTTACAAATTTTTACCGTCTGTATGGAGAGCTTTAACAATTTCGATTGTGCTGATTTTAAATAGAAATTATTTCAGGGATATTTTTGATTTTTTATACCAAACCGTTATCTGTGCGACTTTATGTGGCTTCGGAAAAGTTTTTCAAAAGACACACAGACAGACGGTCCCACGGGTATGGCTATATCGACTTGTCTATATATAAGAACCCCTAGAAATTAAAAACGGAATGACAAACTAATATATACCCTTATCACTATGTGAAGGGCATAATAAAAATAAATTTTGCAAGTTAATAATTAACTGGGCAAGTCAAGATAAATCTGTTTTCCTGCAGAACCGCATATCTGTATCAATGCTATATTAAATTTTTATTGAAAAATCTCAATTTAAAGGGTGCTTAAAATAAGTGCAAACATTTTATATTTTTTTTTTTTTTTGTTTCACAGAAAAAAATTATGATTAAATAATTGCAATAATAACGACCAATTGTTGATGGTCGAGTAAAACAGCTGATTATAGGTTTTTTCATAAATTTTGGTTTCTTTACGTCTTTTATTTTCTATTTTTGGACCGAAAGGGAGAAAAAAGGGTTAAAATTTTTTTCGATACTTTTTAAAACTTTTTGTTACTCTTAAACCAATAAAGATAGAAACATTATTCAAATTGCCTTCGATAGGTATTAAACAAATCTTATTGCGTTTTTCGTACTTTTTTTAATTTTGGATCCAAAGGGGAAAAAGACTTAAAAATATATTTTGATTTTATTAGGCGTAAAAAATATGAAAATTTTAACTGCGTTCGACAAAACTCAAAAAATTTAAATATCTTTTTGCTTCTTATTTGAAATATTACCCTAAGGGGTATAAAAAGGGTTAAAATTATATATTGGTACATTTCAGGAATCGAGTTTATAAAAGAATTTTTGCTAACTAAACTAACTGGTAAATTCCCAATTTTTATATATTAATTAATTAGTAGGGTGGACTTATAACTTGTTGAAACTTATGTGGGGCAACCAGTTAATTAAAAAAATATATAAATGCTTTTGTTTATATCTTTTGATAATAGATAATGAATAAACAATTTTACTGTGATTGGTGTAGCGAAGCACACCGGGTGTTAGCTAGCAAATATATAAATAAATTAATGTAAATAGGTTGTGTTTCGTTATACCAAAATTCAGTCGCAAATAAATAGAAACTGTAATAAATATACATAAAGCCGGTTTAGACCTAGTTATATGTATATGTACCTTTCTAACGGCACACAGCCTGCCAGTGAATTCTTTTGCGGGAAGTTGAAGAGCAAGGGAGCTTTGGAGACAAGGTATTTTAAAAAATGTGACCAAGTCCCTACAACAATAACTTTCAGATATGCACAGCATACATGCTGCTCTAGCTACCTTGTTAAATTTGCCATACATTTGTTTTTGTAGTATGGCATTTGGTGTATACTTAATACTATCTTGAAAAAACTCTCCACATATATTTGACAAGATGACTTAAATCCACATACCGGAAATAAGAGTCAACTGACCAGTTGCTCCTACCTTATTCAATGTACCTGGTTTGCGGAGATTTTCTTGGCGCTGTCCTACCGTCTGTAAAAATGTCTGACCTGGGAATTTTTAGTGTAGGAAGATATGGCAAGATTCGTACACTGAGCCAAAAAAGCATTTTTAAATCAAAAATTCGGCGTTCTTGTTTTTGAATTGCAGCATTTTTATGAAATCGTTTTTGAACGAAAGATTTTCTCTTTATTTTGAAAATAAACAATCTTATTTAAAAAATAAAACATTTTAAAAAAACAAAAATAGTTTTTGTTTTAATAACGAATTTTTTTTGTGAACATGTTAAGGAATAAACATTTTTTCTTGTTATATTAAGATTTAAAATTTTTATTTTTACAATGGAACAAAAAAAAGCATTTTTAAATCCAAAATTTTGCATTTTTGTTTCAAAACTAGTGTATTTTAAAAAAATAATTTTTAAAACAAGGATTTTTTATTACTATTTGAAAATTCAACATTGTTATTTACAAAATGATGCTTTTATACCATTTTAAAAACAAAAATTTTCGTTTTTGGTTTATTAACGAATAGCTTTTTGCTAATTATAAAAATGTTTTCTTTTTGTTTTAAGATTTAAAATTTTTATTGTTAACACTTTAGTTTTTGATTTGAAAATATAATATTTTAGTCATTTTTGAGCAAGCGCCATTTTGTAGATTGAAAAGTTCAAGCGAATACATAACATTAAAGTGCTGTGAAAATATAATTAATAAACAAAAGTTCTTAAAAAATGGAAGAAAGAAATTACATTTTTGAAAAATTCGAGCTAGGGGAAAGAGAAATTTATACGAAGCAATATGATCACTGTTGGATTTGTTTAACTGTTTCGATTTGGGAAGAATAATGATATTTTTAAAAGGTAAGTTTTTTGTTCAACAGTTCGGTGGCAACAAATTGTAATATGATGATTATTTTATTTTTTATAAATTCAGGTGCTGAAATATATTTTAGAAGCCCCCGCAGTTGTAGATACATTATTATTACTTCCAGTTGAATGTCGATGACGCAAATGTTTGGGTCCTTTTAAAGTGAAGAATTGTTTGCAAGATTCGCGACCTCTTTCAAGTAATTTGCTTTTAGCTTAAGACAAAGTAAGTTTTGTCAACACAATATTTCATTTACATTTTTGCAAATATATATATGTACATAGTAAAAAGTTAAATAAATGGTTTATTTTTATTTGGTTTATTGTAAGTATAATGCAGTGTCGAAACAAAAACACGCATTTTTAATTTAAAAATGCTTAATTTTTAATTTAATAATGCTATATTTTATATTTAAAACGTTTCATTATCAAAACAAACACTTCTATTATTAATTTAAAAATTCTCATTTTTTAATTAAAACATTTTATTTTTAATTTAAAAATTGTCAACTTTGTTTTAAGATTGTTTGGAGTTTGCACAAAATATGAAAAACTTTAAAACAAAAGATAATCATTTTGATTTAAAAATGTTTTTTTACAATTCCTCCATTTTAAAAACAAGAACGAACCTTTTTAAAATAAGAAAAAACAAACTTAGTTCGATTTTGTCACGGTTTCATTTTTAAAATAAGACTGTTTCTGCTTGATTTTAAAACTTTTTTTTTCAGTGTAAGGTTATTCGGCTACCAGTCAAAAAGTTGTAAAGCAGAAATTAAGTGTAAAAAATATTTTTAATGAAGGAGTAAAATTTTTTTTAAAATAAAAAAAATTTATTTAATATTTGTTATTTCTTAACAAAATGGCTTTTAATTTTCCAGCAGTAAAGTCTACTGTGCCTTGTTATCTTTCAAATAACTTAGTTAAGCTAAATAAATGTCTAATTTGTATAAATCAATAATTTTATGGCAAAATCTTTTGTTCTAATAAGTCCCACACTAAGGATATTTAGAAATTCACTTTTACGTTTTCACCATAAAGTTTAATTATCTTAAATTATATAAAAATTAATAAATCAAATTAAGTATAAAAAACTAATGCCCACAACATTATAAAAAAAACGCATAAAAACGCGAAGTGAATCAAAAAATCTCTAAAAATTATCACAAAATCAGACAAGTGAAACCAACAAACATGTAAAAAATATTTAAACAATTAAATTTCTATTTTTTGTTAGTTGTTTCACTGTATGTATGAGAAAACTATAACACTTACCACAATTCCATTGTAATGGATTTTATGTTTCCGTGTTATATCAATTAACTGACCATTGCTGCTTTTGCTGTTGATGACTTTACTCTCACCCGCTGTCTGTGTTTGAAAATTGAGATTATTTTCAAAGTTATATTTGTTACGTTGAACAGTTGTAGAAGGTGTATTATGTGCAACAAAGTTGTTGCTAACATTAGTGCTGCTGCTGCCGCTGCCGCTACCTTTAGTAGCAATAACAATATCGGCGTTAACTACCGCCACAGAAAAATAAATAGAATTGTAAAACAAACTTGTAATTAAGATACAAATTAAGCCACTAGGTAAACACATTATATACACTTTTAACATTTAAACGCCAGAAGCAGAAGAAGAAGTTAAGTAATGGTTTATAGATTTTTTACGTGCTTAATTAATTAATTTAATTTTATAAAATTTAAAATTTAAGCCATTTCTTAATCAAACCCCGATATCTTGAAACAATCATTTAAAGTTATACACAATTTGTTGGTTCATAATTTTGAGCTAATTTATTTGAAATCGTTTTGAAATAATCAAAATATTTAGGCATATTTGCGATTTTTTTTATAACAATTAATTTTTAAAATTTAAAAAAGTGAATGTTTAAACTATACAGAAATCGCTTTGGTTTCTTCTTTTTATATTTTTCTTTTTTTTTTTTATTCTTTTTTTATACTTTATGTGCTTGCATGTTGTACGAAATTTAACGGCAGTTAATTATTTGTAAGTTTATGCACTAATTAATTATTATATTAAGTTTGGTTTTTAGTTGAGTTTTATTTTAGATTTTTTTTTCAAAAATTTCTTGTTTTTCTCTTTTACTTTTATTATAAATTCGTTTGATTAATATGTTTTGTTGCCTTAGAAGAATCACGCTTGTTGCTTAAGTCTTATGTTTTTGTTTCACTTAAGTCTAAACAAAGATTTTATACTGAAGAATTGTTCGCATTAAATGATGAAAATGGTGGAAGCCATACATATACATATATCCACATGCATTTAAAACAGATACACAAATTATAGAAAAATTACTGTAAGTAAAGATTCTTAAGATATAAATTCTATATATGGTTTACGTGTAGTAAAACGGCCCTAATTAGGGAGAAATCCATTTTTTCTTTATTAAAAAAATTGAAAATAATCGATATAAAAATAAATTGGATCATTTTTTATTATTATTTATTTTTCAAGAGTTTAAAATGAATAATCGGCTCTTATTTATAACCGCTTTGGCGAACATATCACTCCTGTCACATTTAAAAAAATGGCTTTCCTTAAGAAAAAAATTATTTTTTTTTAAATAATGAATCAAATACAATTGAAATCATTTTAAGCAAAAATTAACCCCAATTTTAAAAATATTTTACACAACTCGATTCTCAATTCGAAATTCTCCAAAATAAAAATGTCAAATCCGCTATAGTTGTTAAGTAATTACTGTGAGCAGAAATTATATTCTTGCAGTCTTTACTTCCCATTAATCACTTTAGAATATGTCATCCATAGAAATCAAAATCTGTTTTAAAACCAAAATTTTGAATTGTTATAAGCATAAATTTGAGCAAAACTCCCGTCACAATGGAATTACCCATATTCAGTTTTAAGTTCATAATTGAAATAGTTATTGCTAGGAAAGACAGAAAAGGGATGGCAAAAGAATATAAAAAAGCACGTTATATTTCATTTGATTTTCTAATATAACCTCAAAAATATTTTCAAATTTTCGTATTTACTTTGTTTTTTGAAATACATATACACTTTTTTTGTGCGGATTGACCGTCTGAAATATAACGAACTGGCAAATGTCTTCTCTGGAGGCAAAATCAAAATTTAAAAAATACAAAGCTGTTTACAAATTCATCACTTACAAAATAAAAAATTGAAGTGTTCACTAGTTTATACAGATTTTTTTCATTTCATTATGGCAACATATCCTTGGCTCCTTATGGCTGCGACAAAACACAAAATTCAAGTAGATTATGGGTTACGAAATTTTTTTTTAAATTTCTCAAAAATCACCCACGATGGTACAGGGTATCCGCCGGCAAGGTATGCTACTTTGTTTGTTTATAGTTTTTGATTAAATAAAATAGAATCGATCTTCTATTGATAAATGTTTTTAACAATGTCGGCAATTAGGTATGAAATACAATATCAAATAAATGCCCGCCTCTGTTAGCCTTACTTTTCAGATATCCCCACAAAAAGGAAGTCCGTAGGCGACCGTGGAGGCCATCATCAACATCACCATTTCTTGAAATAACTTGTTGTGGAAAGATGTCTTGCAGTATTACCATTGTAATCCTGGCTGTATGCGATGTGGCATCGTCTTGTTTATACCACATGTTAACCAAGCCCAAAGCATGCAGTTGTGGCATTAAACAATTTTTTAATCATATCGTGATATCGCTCCCCATTGAGTTACCGTTACGCCGTTTTCAGTTTCAAAAAGTAAAGTCCAATGAATCCTTCTGACCAAACTGCACGGCAAACTGTCACTTTTAATTGATGTAAAAGTGACTGATGGATAATTTGAGGGTTTTCCATTGCCCAGAAATGAATATTCTGTTTATTCACATATCCATTCAAATGAAAATGTGCCTCGTCACGCATTATGATTTACCGAATATTTTTCCATAATAAATTTACCGCGTCTCTACTTCACAACTGTCAAATATAAACTGTCAAGACTAATGTTTACCGAAATGGCGTCAACCCAGTATAAGGATAGGAATTTTAAAGTTAAAGCTGTTAATAAATTTAAAAAAAACACTCTTTCTGTATACAGAGCTGATGAAAAAATTTAAGGGTCACGAAGGTGAAAAACTTTTTACGCTCGACATATCGAGAGGGTGTGTGACTAATGCCGAAAAATAAGGACGAAATCTTCCAAAGCGTAAGTCCAAAAAATCGTAACAGCCGTTTGGCTGACATTAATTTTTGTAAAAAAACGGGTAAAATTACCAACAAGTTAATGTATAGATTTGAAATAGGGTTTACCCCTCCCCCTGCTCCTTTAAAAAAATTCTAATATGGCTTTTCATACATGCTGATTATTGTGATAATAGCGGCCATAGTTTTCGAGGCATTTTAGGATATGTGCATCGATTTTGTCCTAAAAAATTTGGGTTTTTACATAGAAAAAAATAACAACAAACTAAATGTCGTATTAATAACCAAACTGTTAATACAATTATTTTATTGTGAAATTGGCAGTAACAACTATAATTGTAAATACAGTAAATATTTTTCTAACCAGCAGTCGTATATTCGTTTTTGCAAACTGTAAAAAAAATTTAAAGATATTTAAAAATAAATTTATTTAACTACAACTGGCTCAGCAAAAAAAAATAGTTAATAGTATTAGTAAATAGTCAAATAATTTTTGCGTTATTAATTGTTAATCTTCTGTGTAGTTTTTAGCTTATAACTTGGTTCACAGTTAACAAACCAAGATCTGTTTGGAAATATTTCTAATTGTTTAAAACCAAATTATGGCCAGTAGAAATTTAAATTGGCCTCGAAAACAGGATTCAAGCAGATGGACATGGCGTCCCATTCTATCTTATAAAAACTAGAAATTATTGCTCATTTTTTTAAGCAACGTCATAACTCAAAAAACGCTATTTTAGAGTTAACTATACAGAATCGTTGGTTACGTTATAATTTAAACTGTATATAAATTTTATTTTTAAATAGTCTTTACTTTTAACGTTTAAAAAGCAAATTCCGCCTGTCTTTCCTTGTAAATGTAAGCAAATAGAAAACTTCAACTGGGGATTTTCTCGAATTATGAGTTTTTTTTTTAATTATGACGTTGTTTGAGCAAATAAGCAATATACTGTTCATTGGGTAGCAAATAAATATTTTTGATATTATAAATGGAATGACAAACAGCCAAATATTTACAAATGCTACCTTTTGGTTGAACAGAATCATTTTGCATGATATCATCCTATTTTCCGAATTTAAACGTAAGTCGGCACATAAAAGCGTAGACCAATAAGCATAAAAAGGAAGGTAATAAAGGAAGGTAATTTTTATTAAGCCTTAACTTTTTTAGAACTAAGATCAAAAATATTTCCATTTTAAGAAGCAGCGGATACCCAAATATACATATACTTGTTAGTAAAAAATTAAAAACCAACAACAAAATAATTTAACACATCATTATTAATAACTTTAATTATTTAATTGATTTTCTCTTTGAAATTGTAACCATTTTTAAATAGATTTTTTTGTTGTTGTCAAATGGACTGGAGCAAAAAAAATAATATTTTTTTTTTTTTTTGTTAAATAAATCCCACATACAATTAAATTGTCTGACCAAACAACAAAGTCGTGCAATTATGTGTGTTTGAAACTCAATGATTTTAAATAATTACACATGAACTTTAAAGAGAAAGAGTTTTTAACAAATAGTTTATAAACAAAATGGTTTAATTTTACTTAAAAAAAAGTTTTTGTTTGTGATTAACAATTGTTTTTTTATTTTTATATAAACTTTAATTGCCAAAAGCTTTTAGAAATAAACGTTTATTACAAATACTTACTTACGTATGTATTTAGAAAAGTGAGTTTTGGATTAATTTTGTATTATAATTTCAAATTTTAGTGTTTCATTTGAACCGTAACATCCGAAAAAATTAAATTAAACATTTAAAAATGAATGTGTATTAAAAAAAATTATATTAGAAGACTAAGTAAGAACGACTTCTATATTAAGGTGTTTAAAATAAATTGAAATTTGTTTTACAAAAATCAAGCCCAATATTTCTTAGCAAAAGTTTTTTATTTCATAATCAATGATATTTTCGTATATGTTAGATTAAAATAAGATAATTTAAATATTGAAATCTCATAAGCAATTTTTTGTAAAAAGAAATCAAGAGACAATAAAAAAAGTAATAAAAATGTTTTATTTAAAAATTTTTTTCCTTAATAAAAACTCTTTTTAATTTGCCACCCATAGAGTTTATATATTCTGTATCGTTAAAGATAGGGGAGTCGATTTTTTCCATCTCCCTCTGCTGAAATCAAGTTTTCGGAGCCAAGCCAAATCCTACGGCTTTGGTGTCAAAATCATCAGAAATATTCTGACATTATCGCCATTGAAAATTAGCACGATGTTTTTACAACAGACCGATATATGAGGTAATTTTTAAGGACAAAATTTATGCACAAATTTTATGAAGTTTTCGATATAATAACGTTCATAACGTTCAGGGTTTTTTCTCATAACAAAGAAATGAGGTTTTAATATAATTTTTTATTTGAAGATATAACATTTTTATAGCTTTTTCTGGAAATTTATAGGGTTAGAGCAGGGGTCATTAAAATTTGCAAAAAATTTTAATGCAAAAACTGGAGTTGAAAAACACTTTTCACAATTTTAAATAGGGACATAATTAGTACAAGGTGGGCCAAAGGAAATTACCCTATTAGAAGATGCTCTTGTTTTTGCAAATGGCGGCCAATGTCAAATCTGTTTTGACATTTGTGAATAAGACAGATGTAGAATACAAGCGAAAAGGCCATGATACACTCCCCAAGAACGCGGAATAATCGTGTCGTAACAATTCGTCTGGGGTGTTGGCTCAGCGCGAATTCCCCAGTCGTCAGGCACCGACTGCGCAAACACTGCGCAGTTTAGCTACCAACCTTAAAAAGTATGGGACCACACGAGACGCTGCAAAGAGTTTCCGCCCCCAGAGCGCCCTTACTGCCGAGAATATCACCGCCGTTGGTGAGGATGTCGAGCTATCGCCACAAACATCGACTAAACGCCGGACGTCGCAATTAGCCATTAGCTGGTCGTCCCTAAAGCGAATTTTTTGCACAGTGCGCTGTTTACGCTGGAGAAGTTATCGGGCCATTTTTTTCGAGGACGCATCTGGTCAAACGACAACAGTGGACGGTTCGCGCTATAGGGCCATGTTAGCCGAGTTTTTTATGCCGCAATCAAACGAATTAGAACTGGAAGGCATTTGGTTCCAACAGGACGGAGCAACGGCACACATTGCGCGAGCCACAACTGATATTCTGAAGGCGGCGTTCCCGGGTCGCCCTATCGCTCGTTTTGGCGATTTATATTGTCCCTTAACATTGCCCGATTTAGCCGTTTCAGGCTTTTTTTGTGGCTTTTTTGAAGTCCCGTGCCCAAAACCCTGGAAGCCCTGAATGATAACATTCGACACAAGTGCGAAAACATGCCGCCCAAAGTTCTCGCCGAAATGATGAAAAATGCCATAAAACGAGCCCGTATAGCAATCAATTTTGACAGTGCTCTACATCTTCTGGACTTAACCAAAAAAATTTTTAAGGTTCAGATAAACATAATCAAAAAACAGAATCGAAATTTTTTGTTTAGAAAAAAATGAGAGCCCAACAATTTCGGATGACTTCTTTTGGCCCACCTTGTGTATTAAATAGACGATTGCCTGTTACACTTTAATGTGACATTCGTAGCATTAACTTTTTCAACACTCTACGAATTATTACAGAGTAATTCTGCGAATGTAAATGGCCCTTATATTTAACATTCATCGGCTTTAAAAAAGTCTCCGACAACGTCAACCAAATAATGATATGGAGCACACTTAAGTGCAGCGGCATATCAATCATTCAATGCCCATATGGAATTGCTTGCTGTCATATTGCTCATGAGGACTTTTTGAGCAAAAATATATATAAACACTCGAGTAAGAGAAGGATACCCGTAACCCCCTCTTATATTCAACCGGACATCGAGAGTGTAATAAAACCATGAAAACTCCCAACTCACTATCCAGCAGCAGCGTCTCGTCAAAGTAGACTCCCTCTGTTACCTAAGCAGCATCATCACAAAGTATGACATCTCAAGAAGACGTTTCAAATCGCAGTACCAAGGCTAGACAGGCATTTGGCCAACTTACTCAGTAACGGTTGCAAAACTTGAAATACAGTATGTACAGATTACGAACGCCTGATAAGTATTTGTAAGCCGGTGTCTATGGCGCATATAAAAAATCTTCTAGTTGCATACCTACCATCAATAAATACCGGTTGTGGAAAATATACTTCATACTCCCATAGAAATTGAAATCAAATAAAACAAATGGTGATGAATTGATCATACATTGCGTAGGTCTCAAGACATCATTACCATTAATTTTATTGAATGGAACCCTCAAGGCATTCAAGAAAGAGATCACCCCAGTCACACGTGGTGTCGTAAGCTTGATGTTGAAGCAGCTAGAATTAGTAAGTCGTGAAGTGACCAAAAAATGATTGTAATGTAGAGTCAAATAGAACAAACTCGTTAAAGTCACGTTCTGCTCACAAAGCCCACTTGAAGACTATGACGGGTGTGACCTTACAAATTTGAATTTTAGAGAATTTCGACTTTTAGATTGGGTTGTGTAAAATATTCTTAAAAATAGGCTACTTTTTTTTAGCTTTCACATAAGTTTAGGATGCTTTTTCTCTGATTTGAATTATTATTTTTACAAGGAAATATTTTTGCTTAAGAAACCCCCTTTGAAAATTGTGACGGGTGCGACAATTCATCAAGAATTAAAAAAACCCAATTTTTCAATATGGGATCATTTAAAACTCTGGGTAATTAAATAAAAATTAAATATGAACCAATTTTTTTTTATATCAATCATTTTCGATCTCCTTAACACGTAAAATCATCAATATTTTTTAAAAAGAAAAAACGGGGTTCCCTCCTTTGGGCCGTATTACGTGGAATATACCATAACTTTTGCATATATTTAATTTTGCAAATTTAGGAGCACATGTTCTTTTTACCAAAAACTTTCAGAAACAATTTTTTTGTTTGTAAATTTTAATTTACCGAAGACAAACTTAAAACCACTATTTTTTTTACAACTTTTGGAATAATAAAAGAAAACGATTTATTCTTAGTTCATGGAAAAGTTTCAATTTAATTTTTTAATAACTCTCTTTCATCACAAACTTTTTTACTAATTAAATATTTCAAATCGTTTGCCACAAAAAAAATATTTTTTTAATTAAAACATTTTGTTACTTAAAAAGAATCTGTTTTAGTTTTTTTTTATTGTTTTAAATATAAATATTTTATTATATATTTTTAGAAACAATTTTTATTTATTTTTTATCTACCTTATCAGTTTTGTCTTTAATTACATATTTTATAAGTTTTATTATATTGCATTTATTTTAATATTATTTTTTTTCCTAATTATTAAAGTTTTCTCAATCACTTTTTTTAAATTCATTAAATTCTTGTTAATTGTTTATTTTGTTCCGCGTTTAGGTGTTGATCAGTAGGCTGGTTTAAACGCGAATGATTACAGAAATGAAAACTTTGCATGAAAATTATTCTTGTATAAATTGTTTGCAAACGTTGATTTTTTATTTTTTAGTTTTTTATATTAAAATGAGTGTAGTATATGAGTATGATCATTAATTTTAATGTAAAAACAGTTTTCCATCGTTGTGTGCTTTACTAAGAGATCGTTAACTTTCGTTTGATGAACAACAACAATACTAACAGAGAAAAACAAAAGAAAAGCAACAAATGTTCTGTCTGGCAGTGTTACCAATTGCGATGTATATTTTTTAAATTGTAGCTTCTTTATTTATATAATCTTCGAGGGAGGGTTTGCTTAGTCCGCCTACAATATACAAGCTTACTTTTGAGCAAGACAACGATATGCGAGGACTTCATGTAAATGTATAAAAATTTAATACCGCATATTTTTAAGATCATTGCTTAAAAACGGCTGGGACAATTTAAGATATAGATGTTTTTGTGTATTTGTACTGATACTTGTAACACCCAAAAATGAAAGCCCAATACCAAGCTACCGCTTGTCCATCTCACCGGGTGTCCATGTTACCTAATGAAAAACAAGTAAGAAAGTCGGTCTAACCCGACCATTTTATACTTTATACCACATTTGTATGGGGTCTATGTTATAATATGAACCGACCATCACCTCAAACAGTAGGCCTTGCGCCAGTACCGTACTGAAAACTTATTTGTGACAAATTTCATCGAAATATTTTCAAAATTGCGACATCTACTTTGATCACAAGATTACATGGACATTTAGTGGGCTGGACGGAAGCACGTTTTTAAATCTACTTAGGAAGTGATTCTGAGTCGATCGGTACACTTTAAGGTGGGTCTCAGAGCATTATTTTTGGGCGTTACAAACGTCCGCACAAAAGCATAAAAGCTCTACCATTTATGAGATGTAGGTATAATAAAATCTTTTATACCCTGCATATTGTTCTCTTTCGATACCCAGTCATCTTATCCAGACTAGTTGTTTTTAAACCGTGAACATTATAGATAATCACTTTGTGGCGGGTTTAAAGTTAATAGCTTTTTCTAAGTAATTTTTAAAATAAAGAAATCATTGTATGTTTTAGAATTACTTTGTAGAAGATTTTAGATCAATAAGTTAACAGTTTCCGAAATACTTCATATTAAAAATGTAGAAATTTTTGTGCATTTACTTTGTAGAAAAATTAAAGTTTCCAAGATATAACGTGTCAAAAATTTTTACAAAAATTGCTTTGTTTGGGCCAACCGTTTCATTTGATTCCAACAAAAGTTTTACTCCATAATATAGGCATTATTATACAGGGTGTTTGGTGGCAAATTTATATTTTTAAATACGATTATTTCAAAAAGTAATAAGCGGTGCAGAGGCAGAGTGGCACCGTTTGAATTATCGGTTGTGCGAATTTATCCGTCACGATGTCGCAGGGGTCGGGTGAGCATCGCGCGTTCGCTGTGGAGACATTTTTAAAAGTAACTCTTACCAAATTACTAAAGTATAAATTTAATTCGTTCGTGGGTGCAGAGATTCCACGCAACTGATTCGGCGTTGAATGTCCCAAGGCAAGGATCTAGTCGATCTTCAAGGGTTTCCTAAAACATTGAACTGGTTGAAAGCAGCTTACGTGAAAAGCCGCGACTATCAATACGGAAAAGAGCAGCCTTACTGGGACTCCCAAGAGCGATTATTCATACAATTGTAAAAAAGAATCTGAAGTTCTATCCCTTAAAAATTCAAATCATCTAAGAACTAAAAGAAAGTAATTTTGATTTACGCAAATATTTTTGTGAAACGATGTTGAAATGTTTTCGCACTGCAAACCCATTTTGTAAAGCAACGAGGCTCATTTTTACTCATTTTCACAAAAACAAGCAAAGCTGCCATTACTAGTCTCCAAGAACCCCCAACCCTCAAACATCCAAAGCTATTACTTATCCCCAGGTTAACTGTTTGGTGTGCCTTATCCACGCATGAGATAATTGGACCATTTTTTTTCGAAAATGTTTGAGGCCAGGCAACGAATATCAACGGTGAAAATTATCGACGCATAATTACGGAAATTTTTTGCCAAGCCTATGAGCTCATCTATGGTACTCTTCCCATACGTGGTTTCAACAGAATGGGGCGGCTGCACCCACAGCCAGAGCTTCGATAAATTTCCTTCGGGAAAATTTCCCCCAAAAACTGATCAGTCGCTTTGGGGACATCCCGTGGCCACCGAGGTCACCCGATCTAACTCCCATCAATTTTTTTTATGGGGCTACCTCAAGAAGAGGATTAATAATGAAAATTTCCAATCTCTTGTGGCTTGAAAGGAAAATAATCGTTGAGAAATCAGCTCAATTTAACTAACTTAACTGCATCGTGTGGCGCAGAACACACGGCTCCGTTTTGAACAGTGTGTTCATTTCGACGGAAGATATCTGGATGAAATACTCTTTAAAAAGTAAAAATCCGAGTTTCCTATCGTTTAATGCACTTAATAAAATTTTGTTTCAATTAATAAGTTTTTTTATTTAAGTTTCAAAATATAAATCTCACATTTAGCGCAAAAAAGTTCACAAAATTTGTGCAACTGTAGAAGGGATTTTACTTACACTGCTTTTATCTATGAAAATCTTTTCCAAATTCAACGGAAAGATGGATATGGCTACAGTGACGGTCCTATAGTCCAAAATGTTGGTATCGAAAATAAATTAATAACAAACGCAACGACAAACTAATAACTACCAGCATCACTTGGTAAAAGGTAAAAAAAATTTTTTTGCTCAAAAAAACACCAGTTAACAACACTTATTCAAAAAACTTATTATTAAGGGCGCTTTTCTCTCAGGGAGAGTTAATTTCATTTTGCAAATGTTACTGAGTTTTAAAATTTGTTTTGTTTTAAAAGTTGGTGATATATTAACAACTAGATCAGTTTACCTGCGTTAATGCTCATACTTCATGCTTTTGGGTGCTTAAGCAGCAAAATTGGAGCACAAATTTTACACATCAAATTTGACACGAATTACTTTGTTAACGATTATGCACAGAAAATTAAACATTTAAAAATGACACAAACTTACAAGTATATCACGTGATGTATGGGAGTTTATGTGTTATTGCTTAGTTAATTGGCCAGTTTATATCAACTTTAGGTACATGTAATGGAAAAAAAATATTAAGCTTTTCTGTCGGACATTCAGTAGTCGACTACAAAAATGACTCACTGAAATTAAATTTTTTTACTAAAAATTAACTTTAACTGAAAATCAGTATTTTTGTTTTTATGAAGCTTTGAATAACTATTAAAATCAGTTTAAAAAACTTTACGGAATACTTCCTAAATAACTTACAGTTGGTTACAGTAATAATTTTTTAGGTGTACAATGTAACTAGCTTCAAGTAAGTTAAATGCCGTGAATTAAATAACTGGATACCCCCTAGAGCATTGCAATGTTAAAATAGTTAGTTGCTAATGTTGAAAAGTAATCTAAGGGCCAGGCATCACTCGTTGCGAAAAATTAACCTCAAGATAGTTTAAAGTTCATCAAATATCCAACAGGGTTTATGCTTACATATACCTTCATACATATATACATTTCCGCATGCATACATATGTATATGCATATATAAATTCACTTTTGGAAAATTTTTGTTTTAAGCACTAACCCATATCCATCCTTAATTTTCCTGACAAAATAAAAATCACTTCACAAACTTCAAAGACAACGGTTGTACGTCAGTCTGTCCATGTAAATATTTTTTGTAAAGATACGGGTCACATTATAAAACAAATTTTTTCACTCATAGTAACTCTTTTCCAATAGAAATTAAATGTTTACTTATAACACTATCCATTTATACATATATATACCATATAATTTCCCTCAGATGTGGCATTTTTAAATAAGTTTTACCCAGAAAAAACAGCAAAAGTTTTTGTAGAAAAAACCCTTGGAATAAGATAAAAAAAATTTAAACAAAAAAATTTTTTACCTCTCATCAGCATCTTGTAAAATTTTTAAATATTTATTTTTATATATTTAATTTTTGTAATTAAAAATTATTAAAATTAAATACCTTTTTAAATGCAATTTAAAACTTATTGTCTGACAGGTATACAATTGCAGAATCAACATCAATTGAAACAACAACAACAACCTAAAGATTGATAAGAATATCTGCCAACATTACACAAGTGTAAATATGTTATTGTAAATCAGGTAGAAAAGAATACGAAATTAAAGTATTTAAGTGTTTTTAATACAGCTGGCCCGACTCTTCTGTACCCTTCACTAAGTCGAACATATTTTTATACCCTTTACATAAGTGATAAGGGTATCTTTAAGTTTGTCATTCCGTTTGTAATTTCTTTATTATCCATTTGCGAACCCATAAAGTATATATTCTGGATCCTTATAGATAGGGAAGCCGTTTTAGCCATGTCCGTCTGCCCGTGTTATGGTTGAAATAAAACATTCTGAAGCCACCCGATGTCGCATACACCCGCAAGTGGTATTAAACTGTCAGAAATATCTGCAAGAAAATTGCTGTTGAAATTCAGCAAAATCGCAATTAAAAAAAAACAAAGGAAAGTACATACATAAGAACTTACCGGGAGTTGCCATACACGAGTGCAATGCAGGAGCGACTCTCATTAAGTTTTCCTCGCAAACATTTTTGTGGAACGTACTTACACCCTATCTCCGTCCCTAGCAGGATTGCCATACAAAACTTAAAAAAATGGTGTAAAAAACCGCTCCAACTTCTCCAGGGTCACCCCTAGAGGAATAAAATGAATTACAGACCCCTATTAATTTTCCTCTCAAACGTATTCCTAGAGTATACTTACCCCCCACCACCATCACCTAAGGGGGCTTCCATACAAAATTTACAAAAATTATGTAAAAGCGCCCGTTACTTCTACAGAGTCGGCCTTAGAGACCGACCCCCATTAGTCTATACTCGCAAACATATTCCTAGAACATGCTTGCCCCTATCTCCAGCTCCTAACATGGTTGCCATACAAAATTTGAAAAAATAGGGTAAAACCCGCTACAACCTTTCTGGAGTCGCCCCTAGACGAATAAAATGTATCACAGACGCCCATTAGTTTTTCCTTCCAAACCCCTATCTCCACGCCCTAAGGAGGTTGCAATTAAAAATTTTTAAAAATTAGGTTAAAACCTTTACTTCTTCCCCGGAGTCGCCCCTGGAGGAATAAAATGTATCACAGACAACCATTAATTTTCCCTCCTAAACATATTCCTAGAACATATCTACTTACCCCCTATCATCATCACCCAAGGGGGTTGCCATACAAAATTTTAAAAAATTAGAGTAAAAGTCCATACAAAATTTGAATCACCTAATCACCCTAAGAGGGTAAAAATATAACACTGACCCCTATTTAAAAACTAGAAATATTTCATAAATAAAAAAACGGATAAAGAGAAATAAAATAATAAATAAATAAATAATATATCCATTTTCCAGTAAGTAGACTGCCAATCTCAATCGGGGTCGATAAAACGCTATTTTTTTTCAAGACAAATTATCTAAAAAAACCTACAAAGTACCAAAAGTGTGAAAAAAGTTCTCGTTGCAAACTAAACTATTATCCAATCTTAATAAGGGTCCGAGGCTCTTTCTTCTACATTCATCTACTCATAAATAATCTCAAAAACTGCTAAGAAAAGCTGCCCAAAAATTACCAGAATGTAATATTTACTTACTTGCCGCATAAAAGTAGTAAGGTGGCATGCGCCCGCTACATTGAGCCCTAACTGAGAATATATAAATATGTTACAAACTTAAACAAAGAACTAATATACGTACGTTTATATTTCATATATGTAAATTTTTTAAATGTAATTACTTAGAAGTACTTTAAACTTAAAACAAAAGTAGTGGCAATAAGATTTGTAAAATCTAAAGATAAGATAATTTTTATTTGAGTTATGCATTCACAAGTATGAAAATAGACAATAACTAATATGCAAATACATTCAAGTTCAGGGCACAATAGATATCGCTCATTTGCTTAAACAACGTCATAACTCTAAGAATTGCCTTTTTGGATTTCACAACGCAGAATTGCTGATTATGTTATGCCTTATACTGTATATTGGCTCCTGGAAAAACGGCCCCCAAAACACTAAATTAAAAATGGCCCCCTAAATTCGTACATTGAAAACAACAACAAGAAAATTTGGGGTCCTTTTTCCTGTATTTGCTCAGTACTATAAAAAAATTTTTAATGGAAAATGACCCCAATATTTAAAAGCATCCGAAAGTAAATTAAAAAGCTTAAGTAAGCGAAACCCATTTTGGTCATGTCTTTAAGAAACGATGTTGTACTAACATTTTCCAACAAAACAGTGTTAAAGACAGGCGGCCTTCGGTGGGGCGCAATTAATTTAATTCCAGTGGATTTGAGATAACACCTTCACTGTAGCCTTCAGCCGGGCTCAAACACAAAAGTATTTTTATTTAGCGAAGCCAGACTATTAAACAACCGAGTTAATGTTATTACGCCTGGCCAAAAGCTGCAGCGAAATCGGCGGCTTGAATCCAATATTGACTAAATTATTTGTTTCCGCCTATCCAAACTCCTTTGAACGCGCAGCCTTAGCTTATTAAAAAAAATCATTTTGTTAAAGAAACAAAATTTTATGACATCATTTTAAAATAATCCATGTTTACTTAATCTGGCTCCATTTATGTTAAAGCGTAAAGCTATTTACATCTTTAATTTTGGGCCATTTTTTATTTGATTTGTATTTTTAAATAGTTTTGGTTCTATTTTTATTTCCTTATTTGGGGCCATTTTTCTTTCGCTTGGCAATTTTTTCATACTGCGGCTATTTTTCATTTATTGTTTTGGGGTCGTTTTTAATTGGGGCCAATTTTATTAAACCATTTCTAAAAATTTTGAAAAATTTCAAAAATAATTCCATAAATGAGAATTTTACCCAAATTTAAGATATGAAAAGTGGCCCCAAAAAAACGAAAAATGAACCCAAATTTTCGTGATGTTCTTTGAATATAAAATTTTGGGGCCATTTTTCAATTTCACTTTGGGGACATTTTTCATTGGGGCCGTTTTGCAAGGAGACCTGTAAATTAATTTTATCTTCAAGTTGTTCTTCTTATATTGCCTTTTCCGAAATATGTATGTAAGCAATTTTTCTCGAAATTTTTCTCAAAATGTCTTTTTTTAATTTTGCATTCTTTAAGCAAATGATCCATATGTACACAGGAATCAGAACTACACAATAAAATGGTTTAATCTATAAGAAAAACAATAAATAAACTTTAATACGAAATCATTATGAAGCTTAAATTTAAATTTATGAAAATGTCCAAACATATTTTATATTTCCTCAAGCAGTTAGGTTTTTGCTGCTTTTCTCTTGATACATAAATTCTATTGTTTATTCTGTTCTAATGTTGTTCTGGTCAAGTGCTTTTCCTGCACAACTCATTAGATTGGATGCCATTTGAAACACAATATAGCAGACATTCAAAGGTTGCAACAAAACGCCGCCATATTTACACATATGTATGTAAGTAAGTACTTATAACATTTGCATTTTTAAAAAGTCCGGCTGGTCTGTTTGAATAAATTTTATATGATTAAAATGATTTAAAACTTGTATTAAAAGTGGTAAGTGGTTTGTATAACACAGTGCAACACGAAAAAAAATAACCATATTCGGACATCACTACGTGAAAGAAGACCAAAAAAGAAAAGACCCGTGTCTCCCAGTTTTGCCCAAAGTCATGCACTTTTTTTGTTATGGGCCCCCAAAAATTTGGGGCCTTTTTGCCATTTTTGCAAAAAGTGATAATTTTCTCAGGCTCATATCTTGCAAACCGTTTGGAATTTTAATTTACTCTTTGAAGCAAAGTTGTAGCCCTTTTTAAAAGGAACAAAACTAATGAACATAAAAAATTAAAAAAAAAATTATTTTAAATCAAAATCGCAAAAAACTTTAAAAAATTCAAATTTTTTTACCTTTTTTCCCCTGTTCAGGTCCATAGGTAGCAAACCGTTCAAAATTCAAGGAAACAGTCAACTACAAAAATTTACCTAACATCCCAATAAACAACTTTTAAGAACATATAAACTTCCTAGGAATGATTCTTAACACCGTTTAGGTAGCGCTTAGGTAGCCGCAAGAGTTAAAAATTTCCCCCAAAATGTGTGTATGTACATACATGTAGTTATGAAGTTATCTCTTCCTTACGTTTAATCAAATTGCCTTAATTACATATATTGTATCTGTCTTTAGTGTAATAGAGAACTCTTGTGCATATAAATATGTGTATATGCATGTGAGATAGCCGCGAAAAGTCTTGCAACCTTAACAGGTAGGCAAACTTTAAAATTGCAGGAAACCCTAAGCAACAAAATACATCATACACAAATCGCCATAAAGATCGTTAACGGCCTTTAATTAAATTATATACATACTTTTTTTTCTTTGTTATTACTTTTTAATAACTATTGTTTATACCAACAATAAATTACCTACATATGTACCTACTACCAATTTTTTTAATAAGCGAGGACAATCCAAAATGAAATAGCATTTGGATAAATTTAAAAAGAAGAAATTATTGCACCCAAACTTATCAAGAAATCAACTACAAAAATTTACCTAAGATTTCAGTAAACAGCTCACGCGATCACGCACCGACCGCATACGCATCAAGGAACGCAGATCACAATATAAAAGCGACGCAACTCCCACATCGAGGCATTACACAGCGCGACGTCAACAAGATCTCAGCGGTGAAAGTTATAGAGAAAGTTCTACAGCATAATTCGCACACAACATTGGCAACTGACAATTTCAATATGCAGTGTAAAAATATTTATTTCTTTTGCTACATTTGCGGTCATCAAATCAGAAAAAATAATTCTACAAGATTTCAAAAGGAAAAGAATCTTTTAACAGGTGAATTTAAAAGAGCATATAAGTTATTTTCGGACGAAATAGATTTGACCGGTGAAAATTACACACCTAACGCAGTGTGTCGCCAATGTTATAATAATCTCATAACATTATTGAATGGAGGCAAACATAGTATGAAATATTGTTAGCCGGTAACCTGTATTAATCGCCCAGGTGATCATGGTGGAACCAGTTCTTATGCATGCGTTAATTACACATCTTGATTAAATAGACATGATGAGAAGAACAAAATTTATAAAGCAACTGTAACAGCCACATTTTCAGTACTTGCACCCGAAAATTTTGTATTCCCAAGGCCGCAAACTCCAGATCGTAGGACAGAATTTACAGAAATGACTACAGCAAGTGGTGTTACTAATCAAGATCGATTTGATAGCGAATAAGAGCCCCAACAGGAAAGAGATGGACCAAAACTAATAACTAATAAAAAATCAAATACTACGAAAATAAATGGAAGATTTGCTGTGATTTGAAGGTCATCAATATTTTGCAAGGAATCATCGATGAGGGCGGCTTTCCAAAATCCTTTTGTTTTCTTTGTAATTGGGATTTGCGCTCACCTGTAAATCAATTCCAATGTAATTCATGGGCCCAAGGAGGAAGTGTGCAGAAACAAATGAAACAACATAGACTTAAGAATGCACCTTTAATTGACAATACAATGCGGAACCGCAAGCAAGAGAATGGGTGAAAGAAATGCTGTATTATTTTGAGAAAATCGTCATATCGATGACGTTAAAGCTGCATTTTCTTCATTTTCATTCTGACGACTTTATTAAAGGACTCCCTACCGAATCCGATGAGCGAGGAGAACGGTTCCACCAAACCACAATGCCCATGGAAAAACAGTACAAAGGCAAAAAATTCGACGCATTGCTTGCAGAGGTAATATCAATTTTATTGTTGCATGGTCTTGTATTATTTTTGATTTCTTAACTAATTCATTTTAGGTATGTTGGTGGAGTCACAAGATAACCCTTTATGATGTTAATTAGGTATGTGAAAAAGAAAAAGCTAATGATGGAAAGCAGTCTGGAGGCAACGTGCCTGTGGACACCATAAGTTCTGAATCAGCGTCAGATTCGGACGACGATTTGGATCCTCAACTAAAGATAGCGCGATTTGCAAGTACAGGGACATCAACGAATATTTTTTTTTTATTACTTTTTTGTAATAGACAGATGTTGAAAAAAAAATGTTGAAAAAAATAAAAAACAAATGAAGTTCAAAAATTTTCGTAAAATTTTTAACTTTTGCGGCTACCTAAGCGCTACCTAAACGGTGTTAAGAATCATTCCTAGGAAGTTTATATGTTCTTAAAAGTTGTTTATTGGGATGTTAGGTAAATTTTTGTAGTTGACTGTTTCCTTGAATTTTGAACGCTTTGCTACCTATGGACCTGAACAGGGGAAAAAAGGTAAAAAAAATTTGAATTTTTTAAAGTTTTTTGCGATTTTGATTTAAAATAATTTTTTTTTTAATTTTTTATGTTCATTAGTTTTGTTCCTTTTAAAAAGGGCTACAACTTTGCTTCAAAGAGTAAATTAAAATTCCGAACGGTTTGCAAGATATGAGCCTGAGAAAATTATCACTTTTTGCAAAAATGGCAAAAAGGCTCCAAATCTTTGGGGGCCCATAACAAAAAAAGTGCATGACTTTGGGCAAAACTGGGAGACACGGGTCTTTTCTTTTTTGGTCTTCTTTCACGTAGTGATGTCCGAATATGGTTATTTTTCCATGACTTAAAAAATTACACACAGTGTAAAGCAAATCCAAATAACGCAACGTTTAGAAGTGAAGTTAGCTGCAAGAGAAGAATAAATAAATTGATAAAAATAAGGCGAGATACTTATGTAGTTTTAAATTCCTTCGTTATTTGTTTGAGTTTCTGGGGTACAAACAATTTAATTGTATTACTGTTTTTTACCATTGCACTTGTTCCTGTATATGTGCAGTTTCAGATAATATTATTTCTATATGTAATGCCTAGAACCAGGGTACACGAATACAGGTAGTGTTAAGAACCTAGCTGATTATGAATTCGTCTTGAAATTTTGTGAAAGTGATGGTCATTTATTAATTTAATTTTGTTTGAAATTTTAAATTTTTTTGACATTCACCAAGGCACATTCAACAAGGTAAACCCAAAGCGAATTCAAAAAATTCGCCCTTTGCATTTCCTTTTTGTGTGTGTGGTAAAACGTCAGAAAAATTAAAAATTTCATATAAAATTAAAGTTTTAAAACGTAACAATGCCAAATTGATTTTAATAAGCTGGGTTCTTAATATTACCTGGTTAAATGTGCCTTGACATTCACTTTCTCAAACACAAAAAGGAAATGCAGAGGGCGAATTTTTTGAATTCGCCTTGATACTACCTGTATTAGTGTTTCCTGGCCTAGACCAAAATACAAAAAACATCAGCTCACTTTAAAAATAAAATTCTATAATTAAGTCCAAGGCACATTCAACAACGTTAACTCCAGGCGAATTCAAAAAATTCGCACCCTTCATTTCCTCTTTGTGTTTGAACGGTAGAATGTCAGAAAAATTAAAACTTTCATATAAAATTAAATTTTTTTTTTCATATAAAATTGATTTTATTCAGCTGGGTTCTTAATATTACCTGGTTAAATGTGCCTTGATTAAGTCAAAATTTAAACTTGAACTGAATTGGTTCTTGCACATGTGGCCGCACAGTGGTCGTAAATCGTTTTTCTTCGCCCAAAATTCTGAAACTTTTAAACTGATTAAGATATTGTTTTATTTTTTCTTTTTGTAAAGAGAGAAGACTTTCTAAGCTTGTCTATACTTTGAATTTTATTTTAAAAAATTCCATAATTCTCAATTTCAATCAATTGCACTTTTATAATAAATCAAAAATTCTTAAAAACATCAGAAGTTCAACTTTGACAATAAATTTCTTAATTGTACGTCTTGACGGGACAAATCCATGCCTAGACAAATGTCAAAATTCAAATAAAAAAATTCAGTATTTTTATACTGGGTTTTTTAATATTGAGTTTGATGTTTGTTTGCGCATGAATTAGTCTCGTCAAGACGTACAATAACAACATATAAAAGTTTTAGGTATGTCTTGTGTTATGGCAAGAAAACTGCAGGGTATTTATACACAGACAAATTAAAATATGCAAATATGTATTCTACTGCATATGACCACAAGCTGTATGCCAAATCTTGACACTGATCATCACAGTTGAGTTAGGAAGATTCTTGTTTTTGTAAGAAACCAATAAAAAATGTTTAATGTAATTTATGTATGCAACGGGTATTTTACTAAAAACTTATCTTAAGGTTTGAAAACAAAGGTCTATCGATGACATTAAGTACATAAGAACACAATGTACAATGGTTCACTGCTTTTTTTCTGGGTCGCAAATCGCGCAACTTTGAAATGTCCAATTATATATCGTCGAGTGGTTTCTTATTTGATGCATATAGTACATGTATTTTCTTATGTATATGCGGCAAACAAGTAATAGCATAGATTCAGCTTAGTTTGACAGATTAAATGGGTTATGCTTACTCTAAAGGCAATCGCAATTTGTGTTCAGCAACCCTACAAAGCCAATACCCAATACAATGCGTCCGTGGCAAGCTTTATTAACGTTCGCCTGATATGAATATGTAATGCTCGTGCAAAATGTCAAATGTCACTCGATCCTGCGTTCGTAAATACAAGGTGGGCCCTTATTTTTGCTAATGGCTGCCAACGTCAAAAATGATTTGACATTTGTGAACTAGATAGATGTAGAATAAAAGTAAGCAAACCATGGATAACGCGGAATCCTCGTGTCTATTTTTTTGCGTTACAATTCGCCTGTGGTGTTAGCGCAGCGTGAATTCCGTCACTGATTTCCCGGTCGTCCCGCACCGACTGCGCAAACACTGAGCCGTTTGGCCACCAACCTTGAAAAGTATGGGACCACACGAGACGCTGCCAAGAGTTGCCAGCCCCGGAGCACCCGTTTTGCCGGGGATACTGCCGCTGTTGGTAAGGATGTCGAGCTATTGCCAGAATCATCTACCAGATGCCGTGCCTCGCAATAAGCCATTAGCCAGTCATCGCTAAGGCGAATATTGGTCAAAGATCTGCTCATGTTTCCGTACAAAGTCCAGTCCGTGCATCAGCTGATGCCTGTCAACCGCCAAACGCGTGTAACCTACGGCCAAGCCATCCTCAATCTCGAGGCCTAAGTCGACGATTTTTCGACTAAAATCTTAATGGGCAATGAGGCTCAATTCCACCTCAGCGGGTACGTAAGCAAGCTTCTGGGGCACCGAAAATCTACGAGTGATGCACGAGAAGCCATTACAGCTGCCCAAAGTGACTGCATGGTGCGCGGTTCATGCGGGGGAAGTCATCGGGCCATTTTTTTTTCGAGGACGCCGCTGGTCAAAGGACAGCAGTGGACGGTAAACGCCATAGGGGCATGTTAACCGAATTTTTTCTGCCGCAATTTATCGACTTAGGACTGGAAAATATGTGGTTTCAACAGGACGAAGCAACAGAACATTATGCTTTAAACCCAACTGGGACGAACGGCAATTTTTCTTTGCGAATATTCGTCTTAGAAAATAAAACACATTTGTGTACCTATATGAAAATGCACACAAACAGTGCGTCAACTAAAATTCGCCATGCGTAATGAACTCTGCGATAGGTTTATTTCTTAAGTGGAACATAACTTTGAATTCAATTAATATTATCTGCTCGAGTTCGAAACCTGCCGAAAATAGCACTATGTATTTGAAAAAGGGTTCCATATCGTAATGGATTTCTTTGCATTCCTTTTCATAAGGTAACCTGCTTTACCTGGCAGTGTCTGACTTGTCTCATTATAATAGCGTGAATCATGTGAATGTGTTTTCACAAACAACAATCTAAAAAGCCGTTAATACGGCAACTCCTTTTAAACAATAGTTTTTCCAACTGCAAACATAATATGTATGTATTAAACACTTGCAAAGTTATATCTTTAACCACCAGTTTGTGTGTTTTTCAGCTTTTAGTGTGTATTGATAAGTAGCTTTGTGTTTTTGTTATAAGTTGGTATTGGTGTGTTCTCTAATTAAATATGGTGTGGTTTGGTAAAATGAGAACAAGAATAACAAATTTGTTTTTCTATGTTTCGTTGAAACAGATACATACAAATAATGATGTTAAACTATAAGTACTTTTGATGTTTTTTCTTATTCTGGCTACATGAGCCAGTTTTTCTATTTTTTAAATTTTATTTAAATAAATTAAACAAATTTAGCTAAAAAAAATGAAAACTGCATCGTAACTATATATATTTAAGTCAAATTTAAAATTAAAATTTAAATTATTAAAAAATACAAAATAAATATATATTATTTTATCTTAATTTTTGAGCTTGAGATAAAAAAATGATTTTTTAAAATTTATTTTATTCATTTTTATTTCATTTTAGCTACAATAAACTTTAAAAATCAAATTTTTGTTTCATTCACAACCTTTTATATAAACGATCTTGTGTATTTGTTATACCAATAGTTATAAGAAAACATTCATGATGCCATTGTTATTCAGCACAAAAAAAAACAATAACAATAAGCACTCAATGCAAAACCATAAACAACAATATTTGTTTATAAGAGTAGAGTAAGTGCGCAATAGCAAAACCATACAATATCATTTACACTTATTCACACACTTACACCAAAAAGAACTGGTATGTACATGGATGTACAAAGTATATCTGCTTTTGCAATACGTTTTGTTATATTTATGCAGGTCTTTAGTATGTATTTCCTTTGTGTTTTTGTAGCAAAAAAAGTTATTCTGGCTGTTAGGAAATATGTACGTACATAAGAACGTACTTAGAGGCCAGCCCAAGACGACACTAAATAAGGCATCATCTCGAATTTTCAATTCATTTCATATACCTTACGTGTGCACACACAAAAATAAGTACTGCGTTGTATTGTTCGCAATCTCTTTTGTTTACTTAACTTAACTTAAATGAAAAATATATTCACAGTTAAGCACATTTAAGCAAACAACCACGGCACATCAATTCATCATGATCGCACACTTCCATTTCAATTCATCTCGAAACTTTACTGTTGGCGGGATGTTCCTGGTGTGATAGTTATAAAAAACGGGGGTTGATTTTGAATGTTCATATGTATGTAATGTAATGTAATTACGCATGGGTTTTATATTGATTTGCCTGCTTGTGTATATGTTTGCTTGTGTATGTACCCACTCAACATTGTGTGTATTACTATTTGTTAACATAACAACAACATTACTCTTAAGTCTTTGCAGCACAAAAACTGTGTTAGCTACTCTACATTTCAGCACTTAGACCGTTTAACCGCACAATAACACAAGAATTAGAAAATTATGCGGTTCTTGAATTAGCTTTAATAGGACTTGGTGCAGGTCTCTAATACATATACATATAAATATATAAATATATTTTGCTTCTAAAAAGATGCTAAACGTTTAATTTTTTCCGGAAATAATTAACACTGTAAAAAAATAAGAAAACTTTAAAGCCTAATAATAAAAGATTTTATATTTTTTTACTTTAAATTACAACTGAATGAGCTTGGGGCATTTTTCTGGTCTGATATCTTTAAACTTTTTTAATGCAACACTAAGGGCTCTATTTATTGAAAAAAAACTTTAACGGCCGTATTTATAAAAAATCTTAATTTCGGTTTTAAATGCACTTTAGCTAAAAAAAAAAAACATTTTAAGCCTTTAAAGCCGTTTTAAAAATTTCCGTCTTACAAACCGTTTTTTAACTAATATATTTTTAAGGATTTTTTAAATCTGATGTTGGCAACGCTATTCATTTTATTTGTCACTTGAGTCATGGTGATGTAAAACAATGGTTATTAGCTCATACGTTAATCGAATCTATGCACATTCTTTTTTCGTATATGAGAAAAATATTGTTTTTTATAAAATAAAAAGTGCAGGACAACATGTATATTTATTAAAAAAGAGAACTGTAAAAACAAAATATTAGGAAGTTGAAAGAGTGTTTGAATAACGAGTTTTCCTATATTTGTTTTGATTTTTTATACATCCCTAAAAATAAAAAATTAATATGTATTACTAAAAACAATTAAGTTGAATTTTGAATAATGGTAAATATAAATGAAAAATTACTTCATGGCTTAATATTGATTTATAAAAAGAAGCATATTCTTTCCATATAATGCCAATGTAAAAAAAAGGTTAGGAAATTAGCTTGAAATGGGTTTAAAATTGGGTAAAACGCAATTAATATACAAAATGGGCTTAAAATAGGGTGAACCAATTCTAAAATTCGTTTAATTACACAAGGTTTAAAAAAGGTTTTTTTAAACTAAAATTCGTTTATGAATTAAAGTATATTGAAATTTTCTTAATAAAGATCTAAAATGATGTTTTTAGATTTGATCCATGCATAGACAAATGTCAAATTCGATATATAAAAAACTCAGCATAAAAATAACGGATTTTTTATTTGAATTTTGACATATGTCTAGGCATGAATTTGTCTCGTCAAGACGTACAAATAGCCTACATCATGGAAAAATTACCTTACAAGATATAGTCAATTCAACAGCTGACTAATTTTTGCTCTAGTTTGCTCACACTCTACAACAGTATGGTTTCCTTATATTAACGACGTTTCTTTTACAAAAACTTCTTAAAGTGCTTTCACACGATATGTATTTTACACATGATTTGTCATATTTTGCAGTGCGAAATTGATATATGCCGTGTGAACGTGTTTGAACATTGTATGTGTCATATACATATGTATGTAAAAGTCATATGACAAAATTTGTAATTAGAGCGTGCTCTATTTTCATCTGACAAAGCATGTCTCATCAGCTGTTTTTAGAATAACAACAAGGAAAAGTAAGTTGCTTATTTTTTTTTGAGGTTATGTCAGATGTAAATACATATGTACGTGTGAAAGCAAAAATTATCAACCGCCTGGAAAATGACAATTTTGACAGACATACGCAAATACATGTGAATTGCAAAAGTGACAAGTCATGTGGAAAATACATATCGTCTAAAACCACTTTTAAGGTTCAATTATATGTGACTTACCATAACGCCACAATAATGACCGTTGCCATAAAAACCAAAACTCGATTGGGTTCTATGGTTATGGCGTAATGTTAAGTCACCTATAATTAAATACAGTGTTGCCCACAAGTTTTGTTTGAACAGCTGCTTTCTGTGGCAATGGTTAATGTATAATAAATAATATAAATGAACCATAAATTTGGTATTGTGTTTTTTGTAGTTTTTCCCGTCGTAACTTTACCTTGTGAGGTAATTGTACCATGGGGCAAATCCATGCCCAGACAAATTTAAAAATCCAAATTAAAAACATACGGTATTTTTTACTGGTTTCTTTATTTGCAAGTTTGACGTTTGTCGGTGACAACACATTAGCAGATAGCAACCAGGCATGTTCCATTGCTGGTTGTATAGTTTGTAATTATGTTTAAGGTTTAATTTTATGTTGCATTTGGGGTTTCAAAAAAATCAAAATTTCTTTAAATTTAATGGTTAAATTGATGGTTGCATAGTGTGAATGGTTGTTTTTGAAGGGAATAAACGTTGAATGATAAATATGTTGCAAAAACACATTGCAAAGTGTGTGACTACCATTATGCGCTGGTTCATGCTTAAACCCCGTTCAGACTAATGGTGTTAATATATATATAATGTAAGGTGAAAAAACATATCTTGCTCTAAAACGAACATCAACAAACTATTTGGCATGTGATGTGCTACGTATAGACTGAAACCTGCATGTTTGTTCGGTGGATGCATAGTGTAAATACGTACATATATCAAATGATATAATAGGTTCTAGTTACAAAAACATGTTTTAAAGTGTGTACCTACCTTTACATAAAAACATAATAACACAAAATTCGATTAAATACGCGCGTAGTGGCAACGATCAAATTCGTGAAGTTTTTTAGTGCATTTTTAACTTAACGAAAGATGTGCGCAAAACAAACGCCATTTCACTATTTTAAAAGCAAACACCAACGGCTCGAGTCCGGATTGTAAAATCAAGCAAATTGTCGATTTTCGTTCCTTTTATGTTAGTTTATATGTATATCTTGTTAATATTTTATCGTGCAATTGATTATAAAAAAAAAAATAAGTAAAAAAAATTATACGTGTATTTAATTGTCATTTTATATATGTAAATGATTGACGAGCATTTCTGAAAAGTGCTTCACACAAAAATAGAAACATATTGTGTTAGAAGAAAAACGTGTCGTTTTAAAAGAAAGAAAACTACCTATTTAAATAATTGCTAAAATGGTTGGAAGCACAATTTTAAAACGAGTGGACGAGGTAAGTTTTCACGGCACAATATTTTTTGTTAAAGAAATCTAAGGATGTTACATAGGGCTGGAATTTTACCGTTCATTAAACCAGATTGCCAAAAAAAACTTCAAGTTATTGTTGCGGTATTTTTCCAACTTAATAATTTTTGCATCCATCTATTTCCCACCAACAATAACATTAAGCGCTTTTATTTTTGCTCTAAATAACTTTCTAATTCTTTAGTTCAAATAAAAATCTATGTAGGTATAAACTTCGATGCTTATTAAAAATGATACTTATGTGCAATGTTCTGTTCGATTTAAAAATATTTTTATAAACTTCTAAAATGTTCGATCCTTCTTTTAGAATGAGTCTGCAGCTTTCAAGCAAGTGAAGAAAATTAATAATGTTGCTACAAATGATGGTACTAAAAGAGCTGCCTTAGGAGATTTGCAAAACCGTGGTATTGTTCGTGCTATTACAGCAAAAGATGCCAAAAAGGAGTAAGTACATGATTTAGTTAGTTTGCTTTATCTATTTTTACTTTAATTGTGTATTTAAGTGCATTTTTGCTTAATACTGAAATAGGTACATACTTATACTATGTATGTATACAAGGGTTGTTTCGTGGGATTTGTTCTATGTATATCATTGTTGTTGTCCTTCAGGTCAATAAAAAAATGCAAACACTTTTTTTTGTATGAAAGAACAATAACATTCGTTAAGTTTAACGGTTTTTTTTATAAATGACAAATTTTTGTGGTAAAAATAATTTATTATAAATAAAACCAATTTAAATATTATCTTACTAATTACTAAAATCTAAAATAAAACAAATCTTGTGTTGAAGAAGTATTGGTAAGAATGGTTCTCTAAATCGATAAAAGATTTGCTTCATTCATGTGAATTCGGTTTAAAATTGACAAATTACTTTGATTCGGAAATATACCTCTTAATACCTATACACCTACATACATATATTGCGTAAGATTAAATAACATGCTCTTTTTAAATTTCCAATAAATGATGCATATACCTACATACATATTATTTTTAGTTTAAAGGATACTCGCCTTCAGATTACTTTACGTGGCACAAAAGCACGCGTTGATACACAATGGAAAAAGGGCACCGTATCAACAATTGCTACCAAAAATACTTCAGCTTTAACAAAAACAAATGTATATACAGGAGAGGTGCAAACAACAACAGCAGCTACTGCTGGCCAGCGCAGAGTACTAACACGTTCAAATTCAGTGCGATCAAGTACCAACGGTACTGCGACGGCTGGTCTGAGCCTGCAAAGTAACTCTTCATCACATTTGCTTGTTGGACAAAAAGTTAAGACGCTGACTACAAAAATGGTCGAGAATAAAGTCAAACAAGCAAAACGTAAGTTTTTCACATTATTTAACAAACATATCTAAACAAATAATTTTCTTTTACAAATTACAATAAAAGCCAAAATTGAGGTAATGGATGAAAACAAAGTTGAAGGTGGTACCACACTACGCCGGGAAGATAGCAATTTGTCACGTAAGTCCTTGACAAAAATGCATGCTGCCATTACACAGAAAGCTAGTGCATCGGCAATCTCCTCCGCCAAAATAACTTTAGTAAAAAGCAATGCCATAGGCAGTTCACTGATCGTTAAGAAAGAAATGCCACAGACTAATAAAAACATAGATGATAACCTTAAAATTGTCAGTGTTCAATCGCATTCATCGAAATTGTTAAATGCTGTCAAGAATATTGATGAAGGAGACAGTGAAAACCTAATTTTAGTTTCTGAATACGTCAATGATATTTATGCGTATCTCTTTAAACTGGAAACCGAACAGCCCGTGGTCAAAAATCATTTGGAAGGTCAGTCCGAAATTTATGCTAAAATGCGCGCCGTTCTTATTGATTGGATAAATGAAGTACACACCCAATTCCATTTGGTGATGGAAACATTTCAATTAGCAGTCGCTATTATAGATCGTTATTTGCAAAAGGTTAAAGACACAAAACGCTCACAATTGCAGTTGGTAGGTGTAACAGCACTATTCATAGCCGCCAAATACGAGGAACTATTCCCACCAGCTATTGCTGATTTCATCTATATTACCGATGACACATACACCGGCAAACAGATACGGCTAATGGAACTGCAAATTTTCAAAGCATTAGACTATAATCTATCGCGACCATTGCCTATTCACTTTTTACGACGTTTCTCTAAGGCTGCTGATGCTGAAGATAACCATCATGCCATGTCGAAATATTTTCTGGAATTAGCCATGATTGAATACGATATGTCTCACTACAAACCATCTGAGGTAAGTCGAGGCTTATTCGAAAATTGTATTTCTTAAAACCATTAACATGCATATCATACAGACATGATAGTTTTTATTCCTGCCGGTTCTGAAAACCTAGTCGATTTAAAACCGAATAGTGTTCTCTAAATCGATGTATTTTCTGCATTCAAGCACTCTTTAGTCCTAAAAAATAAATTTCTATTTATAACTTCTAGATTGCAGCAGCCTCCTTATTTTTAGCTTTAAATTTGTTAAAGGAAAAGAGTACTAGCTCCAACGGCTTAAGCAATAAACACTGGAATTCCACTTTGGAATGGTATTCTAGATATTCACCCGAACATTTACGACCAATTGCTAAAAAGATTGCCACCGTGGCACGTAATGCTCGTAATGCTAAACTAAAGGCTGTATATACAAAATACCAGGCATCAAAATTCCAAAAAGTGTCCATGCGTTCTGAATTGTACAGTACATTTATGGATTCTATAATCAACAGCAAGTAATGGATACAACCGGACTGGTAAAAAAATAAGTATTACATCAATGTAAATAAAATATTCACAGCAACAACAACTTAAAGCAAGTAAAGAAAAAATGTTTGTATTTTTTAAGAAATACATTTAAAAAATAATTTTCTGCTTAGTCTTTACACAGTTAGCATAATTGTTTTTTTAGTTATATTTTCCTAATTTCTTTGCGTTAATAAAAAAGCCGACCACAACTACTATACACATTGACAATTCATTAAAAGATTTTGCTATTTTTAATTGTATGTATATATGTATGTATTAAGCAAATATCGATTGTATTATTTTTCATTCAAAACGTATGTGAAAGGGGAAGCCTTTTAGGCAGAAAAAATAAAAGATGTACGGGCATGCTCTGCATTCTACTTCGAATATGAAATCACTTCAATTTGAAAAAAAAATATTTTTGATATTCTGCAAAAGTAACGGTTTTTTACTCATGTATATTTAAATATGAATGTTTGAGTCTTATCGAAAATAAAAGGTAAAAAGTAGGTTGAAGAAGGCCAAACATTTTATATGAAGTGATTTTAAACTCAAAGTGGAATGCAGAACAAGCCTGATCATATACTTTAGCAATCAAACATTTAACTAATGTGTGTCGTTAACCATATTTTATGATTAAAATGCCTATGAATGGATGTATGTTTTCTCTTTTTTGATAGAAAATACATACATATGTATACATAACACTAAAGGCAATGTACGGCTTTTTTTACCTAAAAATCCTTGTTAGAAATAGTGGATGGAAAGCACAGCAGTTCTGGCTTGCTTTGTTAAATGTGGCAAAACTAGGGCGCAAAAAGAAGCAGCTTTAATCGTAATATTTTCCAAATCGCATTTGCTGGCTACATAAATATGCGATCTTATCTATTAAACTCTAATCTAAATCTAAATTTTATAATAATGTTTTCTAACTTTAACATACCTATTTACTCAATTTGTTTGCTCTTAATAAATAATATTACAAAAATGTTTAAACAAACATCCAGGACTGATTTGATCAAAAGAAATATATTCGTTACTTTTTCCTTAGAAAAGTAAAAACATTCACTTAATGTTTATACATTTTTAGTTATTTTTTTATTAAACTGTCTATTATGTTTCTTAATTTTTTTTCTTTGCACTTGCTGCAATTTTATTTTTATTTGTCTACAGTTCCCTTAATAAGATATTTTAAAGAAAGGAAACTTATCAGCCTATCACCTTTGACTTTTTCTTATTTTGTTACTAATTACATATACATAAGACCAGCTTAGAAAAAGATTTTAGAGATTTTTTTCTTTAATATACGAGTTAAATTGGCTTTAGTAACAATTCGGTGGCATCCAATAAGTGTTTATTTACTCTAAATATTTTATTTTTAAGCTTTTTCTTGTATTTTTTTTTTGTCCACAATTATTTTTTTAAATTTATACATCATTTATGCAGAAATATTGTAAACATAAAACAAAAATACAAATTATAAAAATAATTTTAAAAATAAAATATTTTAAATAGCATACAGTAAAAGTTTATTAATTTAAAGCAACGAACGATAGCTAAGGTGATCTTTGGGTACCAAGCAATAATCGGGCTTAACATGTCCAGAACACAAGTAAAAACAAAAACCATGATTTAAATAAATAAATTTCAGATCAATTAAAAAATATAAAACGAGCTGATAGAGCAACTAATTAAACTGTTTAAATAAAATTTATTTTGTTTTTGTTTAGTTTATTTTTTATTTCATCGTTAATTTAAAAGCTGTAATGGGGGTTATTTTGCATTTCGATTACGATTCCGCATGCAAAAACGTCTAAATTTAAATAAAAAATTTATTTTTCCAATTTTAAGAAGCACAAAATTTTAATATGAAAAGACGATAAATCCAAAGCATACTAAGAAAAATTTATTTGTGGACCAAACTATTCCACAGTAAAAAAAAATTGACGGAGAAACATTTCGTTTCGAATCGAAATGCAGAATAGCGGTGATTGTAAATGTTTTATGTCAGGATCTTATAATTTTAAGAAATTAATTAGTGCAGTCGGTCTAATAAAAATCTCTCGCTTCGTTAGTCATTCAGTCTCATTACCGTTCTCGAAAATGTGCTTCGGCTATTGTCGATTTGGTTCTCGAATTTTTTACTTTGAGTTACATACCACGTAGAATTTTAGACTGCAAGAAGTTTGTAACAGAATTAAAAGAGAGTGACAAAGTATTTTTTAAATAATTTAATATTTTGAATCAGCCTGTTGTGAACTGTCAAAAATAACAATAAAAAGTTGTATTGGCGGCTAAACATTTGTAGAACAATTCGTCAGTTTCAAGGTACATATCCTCACAGAAAATTCAAAACGCCCTATCTTACAAACAATTTAAAATTAGCTTTTTATTAATTCTAGCCTTAAAATATTTACGTCATCTCCTAAAATTCTTCTTTTCCAGCAGAAATATATATGTATGTTGATCCTTTTTAACTCACGTATATGACAAAAATGTGTGTTAACTGCCAATATAGGCTGCATTCCAAAATGCAGTTTGCTTTGCACTACAAATTTTTAACTTCTTCCCTTATACACTCCTTACAATTTTTACGTTTTTTTTTTTTTGATTCCAGGACATTAATAAAGCTGTAAACACTCATTTAGTAGTAGAAGATATTATCAAAAACTTCATCTTTGCTTTCAGGAAAAACTTTGAATTTTGTGATGCAAAGCAAACTGCGTTATGGAACATAGCCATATTTTTTATTAAAACAAAAATACATTCCTCTCCTAAAAATTGTTTAAATGTTAGATAGGGCGTTTTGCATTTTCTGTGACGATATATTAAACATCCGCCATCAGGTTGACCGCTAAAAATTAAAAAAATATGGCACAAAAAGTCGTTCGACGTAAAAAAAAAGTCGCATAAAATAGTCGTTTTCAAAAAATTAAGTTGCATTCATTTTTCAATCTTTATTTATGTTTTTTATTATTAATTTGACGAAGAAAAAAATTTCGTTGCGTTTCCATATTTAACGTTGGGATCATGGCGGAATAAGAAGGTGACCTCGTCCCTAAAAAAACAACTTCCTTTAAAATTGAAGCTAAGTTGGAAAAAATATGGCGGAAATAAAAGTGAGCTGATCAGTTACTCCTACCCTGTTCAATATACCTTAATTGGGATCTTACGAAAAATATTTTTTATCTTTCTGCACAAAGCAGCCCGTACTTTTCGTGTTCTTAAGACGCCTACTTGTGTAAAACTTGATAAGGTTAGCCAATTCCGGCATGCATATTGCAACTTTAGTCGACGAACGGTCACGCTGTCCGGCATGGTCAGTTCAAGGTGCAATGTGGCCATATCCGATATTAGCTCCTAAATATTTCAGTATTCTAAGTCATTTTTACTTTATTTAAAATAAATATAAAAATATTGGTTACGCTAATAAGTTATAATAAAAATTAATAAAAGAGTTGGACTTGGTTGACATGAGGTTTTAACAAGACGGTGTGCTACATATAATGCTAAACAACAGCCCGATTGAGATGCGAGTTCGGTTAAGAATGTAATTTACGTTTGGGACCGGTCAATTGGCACGTTTCTTTGCGTAAAGTAAAAGTTACGTGAGTACATTTTTAATCATTAATTTTTATTCCCCATAATTTTGCCCATTTCTCTGCTTGGGTTAGGTGTTGTTGCAATTGGCAGGAAGCCTCTTTAGGGTCTTTATGAATACTGAGAAAAGCGGTATCATCAGCAAATGTAGATGTGTGCGTAAAACTGTTGGTTGGCATATCTGCCGTGTAAAGCAAGTACAAAATCGGACCTAGTATACTCCCCTGAGGTACACCAGCCCCTATTGGTTGGGAGCAACTTATTTGGTTTCCCTCTTTAATAATAAATTATCGACCGGCTATGTACTTTTTTTATGCTGAATTGTCGGCGATATGCAAGGCGGCTAACTGGCTACGGTATTACAGGATATTCGGCAGGAATATCGGGATCTTCACTGATAGCCTTGCTGCCATTAGGTCTATCACTGATGTATATTCAACATCACAACTGGTCCGTGAATGCCGGGCATCCTTGAACTGGATGGCGATGCATTCTGACATCACCTTGGCGTGGGTAAGGGGACACGGGACCAATACGGGTAACTGTGCTGCTGATGCACTTGCCAGAAATGGTGCCGGATTGAATGATCGGGAAATTGACCACTTTTGTGGTATTCCCCTCTCCTCTTACAAATTCCGCGTAGATTGATATTTTCGGGAAATTGCGGGGGCTAATTGGTCTGACGAACCCAGGTGTGGAACTACTCGGATAACCTGGCCGGGGATAGATCCGGACCGTTCGAGGATAGGAGAAGGATAAGGGACACCATGGCCGCAATCACCGGCTACTGCCGATTTGGCACCCATGCCGAAAGACTGGGATTGCCTTGGAACGACTTCTGTAGAAGCTGTCAAGACGAAGAGAAGACTGAAAGCGTACACTTGTGCTTTTGTCCGGCACTGGAGGACATTCGGATCAAGCACTTTGTTATCGGTAGGCTGAATGGCCTATCGGACGGGGCCATCATTGGCATAACCAACCTGGCGTCCTTTATCAGGGATATCGATTGGTTTGGGGACAGCGGCCAGTATGGGACGACTACCGCTGACCATACATGATAACTTTCCTTCTAACTCTCTATCTTTATTTCTATTGATCTAATCTAATTTATCTTTTTCTTCTTCTTTTCTCTTCCCCAGGTATCACAAAGGGACCGAGGAAACGGTCCCAAGTGGGCTGCACAACTATCACTTCCGCAGCCGCCTGTTATACCTAACCCTAACCTAACCTTTGTTTTATACTGTATATACATAAACTTCGTCTCTAAATTGTTTCTACCTTTAACGTTTGAAAACAAAATGTCTCTTTCTTTTCTGGTAAATGTAAGCAAACCAACCGCCTTTTTCTCGAAATGGCTGTTTTTGAATTATGACGTTGTTCGAGCAAACGAGCCATATGTATTTTAATAAGAAGCATGCTAAACATTTTATACATATTTTTTATTGTTGTTGCTGCAGCATTGTTGTTAAAACGTGTCAGTTTTAGTTGGCCATAAAAAAACAATATAAACACAACAACCTCATGTTGAGAAAAATAAATGACGGTCATAAAACCGTCAAACTCTATTTTGGAATAGGCGCACAGCAAAATACAACAAGAAAATTAAACGAAAGAACCATATAAACGTATCTACATACATATACAGCAATCACACCAACATACATTTACATACATATGTATGTATGAATGTGATAATTTTTCGTTTTTATCAATTGAACACAAAAAGAAATGGAAAGCAATAAAATCAACTGCGAAAACAAAACCACACACAAACTTTGATACGCATCTACAAACATACATCCGTATGCACAAGAAGTATTTGTATTTTAAACAATTTTGTTTTATTTTGTTATTGCAAGCTATAATTCATCCAGTAGAGAGTTAAGTTTTTTCGAAGAATCGGTTGTCAACTACATTACCGATTCGATTCTTTTTATAAGGCATAAAACTAAAGTAACCTAATACAAGGTGTGCCAAAAGATATAACCCTAATGGAAGATGCTTTTATTTTTGTAAACTGTGGCCAATGTCAAATCTGTTTTGACATTATTGAACTAGACAAGTAAACAAGCTATGGGGCAATACACTTTCCAAGAACGCGGTGCGCTGTTCACGCTGGAGGAGTCATCGGGGCATTTTATTTCGAGGACGCCGCTGGTCAAACGACAACAGTAGACGGTGCGCGCTATAGGACTGGAAGACATGCGTTTCCAACTAGACGGAGCAGCCACTACGCGAGCCACAAACGATATTCTGAAGGCAGCGTTCCCGGGTCGCCTCATCTCTAGTTTTGACGATTAACATTGGCCCGCAAGATCGCCCGACTTAATCGTTCCAGACTTTTTTTAAAGTCCCGGGTTTACGTGAACAAGCACGAGACCCTGGAAGTCCTAAAGGACAGCATTCGACGCGATTGCGAGAATCTGTCGCCCAAAGTTCTCGCGGAAGTGATGAAAATGTCAATAAACGAACCCGTGTAACAATCAATTGTAACGGCGCCCATTTGGACGATATCATCTCGACTTGGCCAATAAAATTCTAAAGATTCAAATAAACAAAATTAAAAAAACAGAATCGAATTTTTTCATTTAGAAAAAAAACATGAAAGCCAAACCACATCGGATGACTTCTTTTGGCCCACCTTGTATCAAGATAAAAAAATTATGTTTCCAATATTAATATTAAGAAGCACAAGATTTTGGTAGGAAAAGACAAAGAATGCAAAATATACCAAGTAAGTGTTATTTGTGGCCAAACTATTCCTCAGCGGAAAAGGTCAACGGAGAAAATTTCGATTCGAATCAAAATGCAGAATAGGGACGATTGATCTAGATAAACGAAATTTAATTGTTTTATTTCAAAACTATGCCGGAAGTCATCTTATTGATTTAAAACAGTTTTATATACTGGCACTGTTAAATACTAAATAAATGGATAGCAAGTACGGGCCTGTTCGTAAATGCATCACTGCACAGCATCACGAGCGCAAACTTTTGCAAAAACGGGGAACAATTTAAAAAAATGCGAATAATGTTGCAGTTGCTAGCATTTTTTAATAAAAATATATTTTAGAGGTAAATCAATGCATTTAAATAGGTTTTTTGCTATCCTTAAAGTCATGATGCAGCGCAGTGCAAATGTGTCACAGGCTTTACGTTTCTCATACTCAGGCACGTTCTGCATTTCACTTTGAATTTGAAATCACTTCAGTTTAAAAAGCATGAATTCCAAAAATGCCGATTTTCATGGAAAAAAACAGTTAATTTTCGAAAATCGTCCTATCCCAGCAAAAACACGTAAGAGCGCTTTATTCGGCTGTGCCGAATCTTATATACCCTTCACATTGGTCTTTAAATATATACCCAGCCGAGTAATTTTGTACTGCAAATAATGTAATAAAAATACCTTGTGCGAGTTTTAAAGTTCATAGAAAAATATACAAAATTTTAACGTTTGTATGAATAATAGAAATAGATGAAGAATGTATGAGGTCGAGAGTTTTAAAAATTTTCGACATTATTCACATTTAAAGGTTAATAAAAATTGTTAATTTTTATGGGATGTTTTATTCCCCCTGCTCCTCTCCAACTTTTTTTCTAAAATGTATGAATTATTTAATTATTACTTTGTGTAGAATATTCGAAGCGAATCGAAAATTTCATAAAAATTGTTAATTTGTGTGGGAGCTACCCCTTCTTCACCCCCCACCGAAAAAATTTGTTCTTCAAAGTGTAGACCTTATTGTCCAATTACTTTTTGCAGAACATTTGAAGTCGATTTCTGTTATAGTTTCCGAGATATAGCGTATCGAAAATTTCACAAAAATCGTTAATTTGTATTAGAGCTGCTCCTTCTTCACCCCCCCACCGAAAAAATTTGTTTTACAAAGCGTAGGTTTTGTTGTCCAATTACTTTTTGTGGAACATTTGACGTCGATTTCTGTTATAGTTTCCGAGATATAGCTTATCAAAAATTTCACAAAAATCGTTAATTTGTATTAGAGCTGCCCGTTTTTCACCCCCCACCGAAAAAATTTGTTCTACAAAGCGTAGGTTTTGTTGTCCAATTACTTTTTGTGGAACATTTGACGTCGATAGCTGTTATAGTTTCCGAGATATAGCGTATCGAAAATTTCATAAAAATCGTTAATTTGTATGGGAGCTACCCGTTATCCAGGCCCACGAAAAAAATTTGTTCTTCAAAGTGTAGACCTTATTGTCCAATTACTTTTTGCAGAACATTTGACGTCGATTTCTGTTATAGTTTCCGAGATATAGCGTATCGAAAATTTCACAAAAATCGTTAATTTGTATTAGAGCTGCCCCTTCTTCACCCCCCACCGAAAAAATTTGTTCTACAAAGCGTAGGTTTTGTTGTCCAATTACTTTTTGTGGAACATTTGACGTCGATAGCTGCTATAGTTTCCGAGATATAGCGCATCGAAAATTTCATAAAAGTTGTTAATTTGTATGGGAGCTACCCGTTATCCTGGCCCACGAAAAAAATTTGTTCTTCAAAGTGTAGACCTTATTGTCCAATTACTTTTTGCAGAACATTTGAAGTCGGTTTCTGTTATAGTTTCCGAGATATAGCGCATAAAATATTTCATCAAATGTGTGCAATTGTAGGCAAAATACCACTTCTACTGATCCTATCTGAGATCCCTACTTTAAGAGTCTGTGCCAAGTTTTGTGGCAAGAGTGACTATATTTACTGAGATATATAGGGATATATGCACGGATTTTGGCTTAAAAAAATTGTTTGTTTTGGGTTTTTGCTTATATCTCGGTCAATAGTAAACCGATTTTGCTGATTTTAAATAGCGATTGTCTCCAGGATATTTCTTAATAGTTTGACACCAATGATTGGTCCGTATCTTTTTATTTGACTCCGGAAACTTGATTTCAACAGGCGGACATGGCCATATCAATTTCCCCATCTGTAAGGATCCAGAATATATATACTTTATGGGGTCGTAAATGGATAATAAAGAAATTACAAACGGAATGACAAACTGATATATACCCCATCACTCTGTGAACAGTTATATTTAGACACATCTAGGTGTTTTAAGAATGTATTTATTTGTATTATGTGTCCAATGATTTGTATCTAATTTTTTATTAGTAACTTAAAAAATCTTTTAAATAGGTTTAACTTATTTTACTAATAAAAAAGCTATGCAAAATTTAAAATTTTCATCAAATACCAAGGGGCTCATCTAAAGTGCATACTTTTCAGTCCTTTGGACCACTTACCTCCTATGACAAGCACGCGTTAAATTCATTGATGTTTCCCCAAAAGTAGAACTACTTCGGGTTGACTTTCATCAATGAATTTACTTATGATTGGTACGCTCTTTTTTTGCTGGGATGTAATTCAATTTGTACGAATTTAAAAGATTTTAGATTCGAATCGATTTACATAACCCCCCAGGTTGTATAAGGAAAACAAAATAATTCGTATTTGATAACTTTTTTTCTTTAGTGATAATTTATTGTATTTTTTATTTTTAACATCCACATACTCCATTATGTTTACGTTTTCCAAGAGTAAATAAATAAAAAAAGCAAAACTTTTAGTAAAACTAGGTAGTTTAAGTTGGTATTAATCGGCCAACATTTAAAAGATACGCTCTTAAGCGTGTAAAAAATTGATGTTGTCGTATATTTTTAAAAAAATTATTGAAATAAAACAAAGATCCATAATGTTTTTCTGGTATTTCATTTCAGAGGCAATCACTACTAAATATTTATGCACTTTCTTCAAAAAATTAACGTTTTATAATATATTTTATTTTTGTTTTTTTTAAGTCGTTCTTTTCAACTTATTCTTATTTTGCAGACAATTTTTTAATGAATTTAAGATGTTTTTCTTTATCCTGCATTTATTATTAAACTGTAAAGAATAATGCGACAATGACCACCGTCGTTACCTTTACTGTTGTTTGAGTGGTTTACTTAATTAAAGTGTAATCGCTGTTAGTTAAATAATGTTGGAAATTTGTTGTTGGGGTTTAATTTAGGCTTGGAAGGTCGACAAGAATTTGGTGACAACCTCCTTCAATTTAGCATCAGCAGCTTCCGAGATTTTGCCTTCTTGGGCGATTTGGTTCAAGAGTGCTTGCTCGGAGGTCTTGATGTGTTGCAAAAATTCCTTTTCGAATTTGGTGATCTTTGAGGGATCCATTTTATCCAAGTGACCACGGACACCGCAGTAGATGACAGCAACCTAGAAAATTCAAAGAAAACATACAAATAGCTTAGTAATTTGTGGTACCATTGCCTCGTTTCTGAATTGCATGTAAGAAGTTCTTAAGTCGAGATATTTATATTTGGCTTAACAGAATTAAAAACAGCAAAAAAAGTATTTTCTGTTTAATATTTTAAAATTCTATGAACCAGACTGTTGATAAAAGAAACACATTTAAAATCTTAAAATATTTCTCGATGCGAAAACTTTTCTCAAGTTATAGAAACGATGTACAGGCAGCAATTCTAAGGCCGCAGACAAAACTACTTACTTGATCTTCAATGGACATGGGAACGTATTGACCTTGTTTCAACAATTCAGTCAAACGAACACCACGGTTCAACAACTGTTGAGTGGCAGCATCCAAATCGGAACCAAATTGAGCAAAGGCAGCTACTTCACGGTATTGGGCCAATTCCAATTTCATCGAACCAGCGACTTGTTTCATTGCTTTAGTCTGGGCAGCGGAACCGACACGAGATACAGACAAACCGACGTTAATGGCAGGACGGATACCCTTGTAAAACAATTCAGTTTCCAAGAAGATCTGCCCGTCAGTGATTGAAATAACATTAGTTGGAATGTAGGCAGACACATCACCGGCTTGTGTTTCAATGACGGGCAAGGCAGTTAAAGAGCCACCACCCATTGCAGGAGACATCTTGGCGGCACGTTCCAATAAACGGGAGTGCAAGTAGAATACATCACCGGGGTAGGCTTCACGGCCTGGGGGACGACGTAACAGCAAGGACATTTGACGGTAGGCAACTGCTTGTTTTGACAAATCGTCATAGATGATTAAAGCGTGTTTGCCCTTGTCACGGAAGTATTCACCCATAGCACAACCAGAGTAAGGGGCCAAGTACTGCAAGGGAGCGGCATCGGAGGCAGTAGCAGATACAATAACAGAGTAATCCATGGCACCAGCATCAGTCAAACGTTTGACGATTTGGGCAACGGTGGAACGCTTTTGACCAATGGCAACGTAAATACAGTACAATTTCTTGGTTTCATCTTGGCCGTCATTAAAACGCTTTTGGTTAATAATAGTGTCAATAGCTAAGGCAGTTTTACTGGAATCAATAAAAAAAAAGTTATTATAAAAATACGAAAGAATTTTAAAATGATAAAAATATATTTAAACAACGCCTTGATGTTATTCTCTTTGCATCTCCTTACCCAGTTTGACGATCACCAATGATCAATTCACGTTGACCACGACCAATAGGCACCAAAGAATCGACGGCCTTAATACCAGTTTGCATAGGTTCGCGTACAGATACACGAGGAATGATACCAGGAGCTTTGATACCGACACGGAAGCGATCTTTGGTGTTTATAGCGCCTTTACCGTCAATGGCATTACCCAAAGCATCAACAACGCGACCTAACAATTCATCTCCAACGGGCACGTCCACAATAGCACCGGTACGCTTAACAATATCACCTTGTTTGATCAATTTATCGTTACCGAAAACGACAACACCAACATTATCGGGTTCCAAGTTCAAGGCCATACCCTTTAAACCGGAAGAAAATTCTACCATCTCATCGGCTTGAATATTGTTCAAGCCATAGACACGAGCGATACCATCACCAATGCTCAACACACGGCCAGTCTCTTCCAAATCAGCCTTAGGGGCAACACCCATAATACGTTCTTCCAAAATGGAAGAGATCTCAGCGCTACGTTGTGTACTCGACACATGGAGTTTACGTGCAGCTAGAGTGGCAGCTGGGTAGGCAGCTTTACAAGCGACCTGGTGTTTAAGAAAGAAAGGAAAAGAAAATAGTATGTAAAATATATTTAATGAAACAGAAATTGTTATCCTGAAGTCTATTTTATTATGGTTCTTACAGTTTTCAGTTATGTATAAAAATTGTTGCCTTCTATGTAGACGCAATTAGTAAAAAATAATTCAATGATCTTCGTTTTTTATAATCTTTCCTAAAGAATCTGAAAAATGATTTTATTTCAAATTGAAGAAACATTTACGTTTGAAGTAAAGTCATAACTTTTTTTTATAAAAGCACATTGAAATAATCGAAACATGCTCTCAATAACGAAATGACAGTTACAAATTGTTACCATAGGTTTAGGTAGAACAGGCAGCCGTTTAAGGAACGACTACAGCTCACCTGGGTCCGCTTAGTTCGTAACCTTTGTTACCTGGAGAGGTAGTTAGAAAAGGTGGAAATATGTAGAAGGAAAGAAGAAATTTGGAGAAGGGTTTAAGCTAAGGTCTCTAATGGGATTCCAACCCGCAGACTAGTAGACTCGTGCACTTGCCACTAATCTACCGGGGCACCCTAAAAAGGCAGACGACACTAAAAGGATTTAAATTTTTCCTCATAATGATCACTAGAAGACTGACGTAGTGTTTTTATGTTCTCCTGATTTTTGGTGTTGCGGAAAAACGGTAAAATTTTTAAAAGCTCCCGGAATTCTGCTCTACAAAAATAATGCTTAAAATCGTGAAATAAATCAAAAAGAAGATGAATGAAATTAATAATAACAAATTAAATCAAAAACTTTAACTTTGACTTTTAAGTTCAATATGATTTCTCTGTAAAAATTATTGTTGCATTCCTTTAAGTGGCTGATTGACAAATAGACATTTCCATATAGGTATATGACAACCACGAATGATAAAAATGAAAACCCTCGAAAGATTTTTAAATCATGCAATAGATGAAAAAACACTCAAATTTTATTATGTGGAGGTATTATACATACATATGTATTATAAGTTTTAAAATAAAAATAATAGTTTAAACTGATAAATCTCTTTGATTAATTAAAAGAAATTGTAATTAACTAAAATATGGGCAGAATATTATGTGTTTGATAGTTTTAAACTCCTCCCAAGTATATATAAATTAAATACGTACCAAATTATTTGCATTTCGATCATTTTGATTATATTTAAAGACAACTTAATCGATTTGAAAAAATTTCCAGTTTAAGGACGTATGTTATACTTCTGATTACTCTTATGCAAATATATATATATACATATATAAACAAATTTAACGAAAAATTGATACAAAAGAGAACAAATATTAGTAAAAAATATACTGTAGTATTTTTTTTAAATTTATTTGTTCTACAATTTAAAAAAAATACCTATTTACTTATGTAATGTTAATCATTTGACTGGATTAAACACAGGAATTTGACGGCTACTCATTTAAACATATGGCAGCACATGAAATTTTAGTACAAAATATTAGTACCATCCCCTTCTACTACATGTATGACTACAAAAATAAAGTTTTAACATAAAAATTTTTAAAACTTTATAGAAGAAATATAAAAGTTAACAATTTATTGTGTTAAAAAAATTGTTAACTTATTCAGTGTTTTTCTTTTAAGTTTGCTCCAACATAACCTCAAAATATTAAATCAATACATAAACGTAGCCAATGGTGTACTAACCGAAGTTCAAACTTTTTAGCAAAACCGGGAGATTATTGACATGCCGCAAGACAAAATTGCCAGTTGTTATTCCTGAACAATACTGTCACTGCATTATATTTTAAGAAATTTTCACAAACGACCGCGTCAATATAAAGAATTATGCAATTTTTGTTTTAAGTTTGCTTCTATCGGCAGGTTTTTACATCGACTTTCACACACATTTGACAGTTTAGAGCCCTAACCAAAAGTTGCGTAACAATTATTAATTTAAAGTTAAGATAGAAAAATGTTTTACTAAATATAAAAACTTCTATTTGTTTGGTTTTATTAGGCAAATTTCTCGTTTTTTCTTGTTTGAACACTTAAAGCAAAACTTTAAAAACATATTTTTAATGAAAAAAATAAAATTTTTTACTTAGTACCTGTTGGGCAGCTTTTGGCAACCTACGGGCCACAGACGAAGCCAGGCGAGCAGAAATCATCGACATTTTACTTAAATTTTTTGATTTATCCCTGGTAGCTACAACTTATTTGGATTTAATACAGGCAACTCCTCTAGACGTATTTTTTTAAAAGATGATTACAAAATTTCTTCACGTTCGCCCAACTCGACTAGAATGGTGTCTCTTCGTTAAGTACGACGATTACCATATATTTTAATTTAACCACAGCGTTGCCAGAATGATGATTTTATCATATATTTGATGATTTTTTTTTTCAAATGATAATTTTTTATATTTAGATGATTTTTTATATTGAGCTATTTAAAAGTACGTGCAAATACATAATTTGTGTACAAATTTTTTTATAACAATAAATTAAAAAAAACAATAAAGGTTTGTGTCAGCTTGTCGTTTATTCTATTGTACACTTAAAATAACGTTTGGTTAATATTACAAGGAAAATGCTAACTTTTAGTATTGATAAAGAGGCTGTAGGGACCCTCTAGCTCCCACACACAACAGGGTTTTATATTTGTATGTCTGAAAGCGTACAAGAGTTTAGCATCAGAGTTGTAGGAACATAAGAACGTTTGAGCGTTATACATCCACGTGACCTTGTTGGTGGGGATATATTGTGCTTGTGCTAATGTTTTAAACAGGAGTCAAAAATCTATCTTTACTAACCCCAATCAAATGAAAATCACCGAATGAGTCGACGTAACGATGTTTGACAGTCCATCCAGCTGGTTGGATGCGAATGTAATCTTTGTTATTCTACTAATAAAAACAATTCAAACATGAAAAAAAATTTAAGAATTTTTTATGTAGTTTACATACCATGTGAAAGCACTTTAAATCCCAACGTTTTAAAAAATTTTTATATAACCAATATGGTTATTACCTTGATTTGGAAAATATTTTTTTTTACAAAATTAATTTTTGCTTAAAAATTACTTAACTTAAAACTTGAAAAATAAATACATATTTTTAAATTTTATTTCATGTAATCAGATGTTAAAACGATTTGGTTTAAAATATCATTCTTTAAAAGAATTCTTATGACTTGGCTCATTTAAATTTATAGACAATAAAGTTCCTTATTTGATAGGTTTATTGAAAAGAATATCAAAAATTTGGATGACGAGGTAAGAAAACTTTGTCATCTTCGTTTAGCAACTGTAAGGATCATCTAGCAGCTCTTGATTATCTTAGTTATAAAGAATTTTGGTAAAAACGTTGGACCTTTTAGCGTTGTACATCAAAAACCAATTTGTTTTTGTACATATACCTTAATGATGTTAACACTTTTTGCCTATAAGATAAAATTTTAAACATCATCAGGTTGATATTTTTCCTTGATATATGATTTTATTTTTACCAAATGATGCTTTTCTTCTCAAAGCATCTGGTAGCCCTATCCAGCCATTTCGTTAAGTTACTAGTCATTGCGCTGCCAGACTTTTAGGGAGGAGTTGCATTTAAGCCAAATTACATAACAAATATTTTGACAATTTTGCAGGGATCGGAACACTTTTAATTATTTTCAGCATAATGCGTTAGATATTCTTTATTACATTAGTTTTACTTTACAGGTCTGACCATGGTTAAATTATTGATCAGGTGGTGTTAAGAGCACAGCTGATCTACTCTTTTAATGCATATATCAAGGCTTCTTAATTTTATTCACCACAATTGTTGTAGAATCACCACCACCTGTAACATTAATTCACCTTGGGTCTGACATTTTGAAATCTATTGAAAAAAGTTTTAAAAATATTGTTTTTCATGATACCAAAGTGTTATTAAGGAAATTATTTAATTCGGTGTAATGATGTGCCACCGATATCGGTTGCGATTTATTTTGAGTGAAAATAATATATAACAGTTTTTAGTTAGCTTTATCGCTTGACTGTGTTGGTCCAACAACACTGTTGGATAAAAATTTAACAAAAAATATTAATAAAACGGGTTGTTATAATTTTTCCTATAGTTTGGTATATAAGTTAATTGCTTTTAGTTCTTTTTTAATTAATGCTTCTGCTCTGGGCGATATTCAGCTCAAAATTGGCTACTTTTATCATACAAACAGAAATTTCGTGGTGATAACTAGTTTGCTTAACAACACAAGTTTCATAGTTTATTGATCATTATCTTGCATAACTATTTATTTCTGTCTATACTTACAAATGAAAAACACATATAACTAAGATATGCGGCACAAAATAAGAAGAAAACTAGAAAATTGGTTTGCAGTAAGATAACCAAAAAATAAATATTTTGAGAGCCTATATTCAATAAATACCAAATCAAAACAAGCAAGTTTCTCAGGAGAGCATAGAAACCAGTTATTTTGCTTATTATTGTATAAATAAATCGTGTATCTTCCAGAAGACGTTTTAAATAATCTTAGTTCACACCTTTAAAAAGTTCCACATTTTGCACTTGTTCGCGTATTTATTGGAGATAGCATATTTTAGGGCCAATATTACAACTTGGCGACAAATTTGCCGGTAGTAAATGGTAGCGTTAACAGAACAGGGCGATAAAGTGGCCGTTAGCAAACTTCCATTATTACAACTTGCCGGTAAAGTTAAATACATATTTCTTATTGTGTGGCAATACCGTTAGCAATTACCGACTACTTTTGAAGGAGTAATAAGATTGCGAAAAATTGTAGTGGCGGCGACGCACTTTTGTTTAAATTTTGAAAAGCAAAAATTGTGTAACGAATAGTGCTACCATATTAAAATAAGAAAATATGGTAACTTAAACATAAATCCTCATTGTAAAACTTACCGCCAAGACGAACTTGCCTTTAATTTATCGCTCATTTTTAGGTTAAAAGAAAGTTGTAATAATGAAAATGTTTTTATCCGACCGATAAAATCTCACTTTAAGCTAACGCCAAGTTGTAATAATGGCCCTTAGGGCCATTATTACAACTTAGCGACAAAGTTGGCGGTAGTAAATGGTAGCGTTAACAGAACAGGGCGATAAAGTGGCCGTTAGCAAATTTCCATTATTACAACTTGCCGGTAAAGTTAAATACATATTTCTTATTGTGTGGCAATACCGTTAGCAATTACCGACTACTTTTGAAGAAGTAATAAGATTGTAGTGGCAACGACGCACTTTTGTTTACATTTTGAAAAGCAAAAATTGTGTAACGGATAATGCTACCATATTAAAATAAGAAAATATGGTAACTTAAACATAAATCCTCCTTGTAAAACTTACCGCCAAGACGAACTTGCCTTTAATTTATCGCTCATTTTTAGGTTAAAAGAAAGTTGTAATAATGAAAATGTTTTTATCCGACCGATAAAATCTTACTTTAAGCTAACGCCAAGTTGTAATAATGGCCCTTAGTATATTAAAAAAGAATTTTTTTTTTTTTTGCAAATTTAGCATATTTTGGCGGAAAATAAAAATATGATGCTTTTGGAAAAGGAATTGCAAATGTGCCCAAGGCACATTCAACAAGGTAAACACAAGGCCAATTCAAAAAACTCGTCCTCTGCATATCCTTTTTGTGTTTGAACGGTAGAATGTCAGAAAAATTAAAAATTTCATATCAAATTAAATTTTTATAATGCAATAATGTCAAATTGATTTTAATCAGCTGGGCTTTGAATATTACCTGGTTGAATGTGCCTTCAGCAAGGCGATTTCAAAAATTTCGCCTTCTGCATTTCCTTTTTGTGTTTGAACGGTAGAATGTCAGAAAAATTAAAATTCCATATAAAATTAATTTTTATTTCGCATAAATGTCAAATTGATTTTATTCAGCTGGGTTCTTAATATTACTTGGTTGAATGTGCCTTGATTGAATATTTGTAACGTAAAAGTGTCAAATTTATTTAATTCAGCTGGGCTCTTAATATTACCTTGTTGAGTGCCCTGAGTACGTATATGTTAAAAGTGACCATATCTCGAAAAGTAGCATTTGGATATAAATTTTTTTACCAGGTTCCTGTTCAGCACGCTATTTGCAATAGGACATGATGTCGATGTATAAAAAGTTTCGTTTTTAATAATGTTGATAATTCACAATGGAAGTTAGCATTTATTTTCATCATAAAAAATGTTCTTTGAGACAACACAATAAAAAAATTGGTAAAAACGAGAATGGTTCTTTTTTTCTGCTTTGAAACTTTTATTACAGATCGGTATTCCACAAAGGAGCCATTTGCTATCAATAACTTATTTTGCCCAAAATTTGATTTAGCATATTTTGAATATACGCTCTCGATATGCCCCGGTGCATGAGGTAATCTTGTCCCTGCAACAACCACAAATTAGTACCAAGGTGTCAAACAAAAGCTCATAGAAAAAAAAGAGCAATAATTTTTGTTGTTTTATTTTCACTGAGAGAACATAATTTTGACATTTTGGCACTAATCAGCTGGGCCGACGAGACTACCTGGTTCTTTGTATTATGCCCCTGTGCTTGTTTTGTATTTTACTTACAGTCTACACGACACAGAAGTTATGCTTCCAGTTGTCAAAATCTGCTGCTAACCCAAAAAATTACCGTCTGGACCGCAAATATTAGTGTTGTTATTAGAGCTGTGCCAAATCGTTCATTTCAGTGATTGCTCAGTTTCGTTCAATTTACAAAAATTAACCCGTTCGTTCAATCGTTCACTTCTGAACGACAGTACGGCAACATGTTTTTTTAAAGATTTGTTTTGACATAGCTTGTGGTTTTGACATTCAAAATAGGAAAAACTTTTTGTAAAATAAAATTTAAATAATCCATATATAAAAAAGACTGTTGAACCAAATTTAAAAAAATTATGGCAGTGCCACAGCGATGCTCAAAAGAAATATGTACGCACATTCGCAAACTTTTTAAAGCAACTCTTATCAATACACAAACAATCAACTGAAACAAAAGAGCATAACATAAAAAACACATCTGAACGAACGAAATTGTGACATAAAAAAGACCTGAAGAAACAAACATTGAACGGAACACAATTGAACGAAAAGCGCTCAGTAAAATAACCGGATCACTTCGTTCAATTCGGTGATCCGTTCATTTTGACCCGTTCGTTCATGAGCTACACAGCTCTAGTTGTTATTTCAAAGCACAAGTTGTTACAATTCGTTGTTTTGTGTTTAAAAAGTGGTGAATATAAAAAAGTGCAAAAGAAGTCAAAAAATGTGAAGTAAAATATAAGAAAATAAAATAAATAAATAAAGAAACATATTAAATCAAATAAATGAGTAATCAAAAGAAAAGGTTAGTAGCAATAAATAATGTAAATTTTTTTACAAATGTTTTCAACAAGCTTTCGCAATAAAAATTTTAAATTTGTAAACAAACACATTTACGTTTACCCTACTTCGAACACAAGCTTGATCATACAATTTTTTAACGTTATCTTGCCGGATTAATTTTGCTAACAGAAAACCTTACCGGTTTGACGCACAGCACAACGAAGTGATTTTGAGAAAAACAGCGAAGAATGTTTGGTTTTACTTTACTTAAAATATATGTAGGTATGCGAAAAATTTCTTTTAAAATAACAACTTTTAAGCTCAAAAATACTTGGACAGGAGAAATAGTCCTCGAAAAAAGAACCGAATTCATGAAAACTTTAAGGCGCCATGTCTCACAGTTACTCACTTCAATAGGTATATTATGAAGATATATACATATATTTTGGAAAAAAAATTAATAGATATGAGTAAAGACACAAATACAAAGTTTAATAGAAAACTCAATTTTGTTTAATTAATTTAACTAACAGTACACAAGATATATACTATTTATTTGACAGATGTTTATGGAGTAATTGTCAAACAAGCCCTTAATAGATAACTTTAATTAATTTGAATATGAGCGCTAGACAATATAGCCATTTTTTATATATTTTTTTGATTTGGCAGTTAACCTTTTTTTTTGTTAAACTTAACAAAGTCGGTAAAAGTAAAAATTTCAAACAAATTCCAGTGAATAAATATAAATTTAAATACTAACAGTATGCTTCAATTTTTTATATGTAATATTTCTTACACCATAAGGTATGCTAATGTAGTGGCATGATGCTTCTACTATGTACAATTTCTTTAATTCTATTTATTGCTAAGCAACGCCAGATGCCAGTTGTAAACGAATTTTGTGACATTTACCAAACATCCTTCTACTACAACTAGAACTGTGACAATAGAAAATTCCAAAGAAAAAGAAGCACAATGCCAACAAAAATAAATAGAATTTAAAAGAAAGAATCATGTATTGGAATTATACAAAATAACAGAAAATTTAAGAGATTATACATACATGCATACATATGTACGTAAGTATGTCAGTCATGAGATTTTAAGTAAGTTTGTGCACATGCAAAAATCTCTTATAACTAACACACGTACATAAACTTACAACTTTTCTTTTTCTCTCTCAGACGCAAATACAAACGCTCTTTTTCGACACGAGTTTTGTTTGTTAAATACAATACTGATAACAGAGGCAACTTCAATTTTTAATAGAAAAGGATAAGTTGTTACTATTTTCTATCTTCTTAAAGTTGCTTGGCATTTATCGCTTTAGCCGCATTCACACAACATGCTTATTTATTTTTTTATTAATTTATTTTCAATTATTTTTTATTTTACCTTTGTCATTTAGCGTCGTATATCTTTGTTTTTTTTTAGTATACAAGTCATTCTCAGTTTCGTAAATATAAATTACCAAAGAACGCAGAAACTGACACAATAATAATTCAAAACTTATAAAACTTATTGCTTAGATATGAAGTAAGGCCTTCCAATCACAAACCACCAAGTTTGAACCATTGCTGAGAATTGTTATGTTCATGGGATTTACATGATGACATTTTTCATTAAACTACTTTCAAAAAATTTTTATTATAGACCAAAAGGGTTATAAAGATCATACTTTTATATAACCCTTTCCTAGAAACATAAAATTCCATGGAAGTGATTTTGTAAGAAATACTATCATGTAAATCAGCCTTAAGACCAACGTTAAGTTGTAACCATCGACTTTAAATCAAGTAAAGCATGTCCGTCCGTCCACCTGGTTTTCAATGTATTCTTGTAGTCATGGACAGTAGGAAAAAATACCTTTTATTGCACTTTTAATATTTTATTACATGTCTTAAGAGTGTGGGCTTGGAAATATATAAAATTAAGGACTGTTGGCCTAGATTCAGGTCGAAGAACACGTAAATAACGAAGAACTTCTCTAAAACTGTTTTTTGAAAGTTAAGGGCCATTTCCCAAAATTAAGAATTGGGAAATCATTATGGAGGACAATTTATGCGTTTTTATTATATGGCTTTTTTGAAATTTTCTCTTTGCAAGTCTTAAATGTAAAATTATTTTATTTTCAATTGTAATTAAGGTAAAAATTCATACAGTTGGACAAGAGCAACTTTTAAAATATATTTATTTAAAGGTACCTTTACACGGTAATACATATATTACGATATGCCAAAAAATGTTGTGGGATAATACAAAATCTCATCATGTAAAAGCATAATGTATTGGGTAGGAGAGAATACGGATGCAAAATTTGACAAGTGTTCGGTAAATGTTTATTTTCTAAACCATTTTAGAAACTTGTGTATTCTCATCACATCAGAGGTGTGAAAGATTGGCAGTACTTACAGGATCTAATGAAGGTGGCTACACTTAATGAAACAATACACAAACAATCAAAATAAAAGCAGATTTTTTTCATGTTGTTTTTGTTAATATTGTTGAACCTTAACCATATGGCGTTACCCCAAATGGAAAGTGGCAAGAAACAACCGATTTTGATTTTACCAACCTCATCCGTGTAAACATGAAACATAGTTAGAACAGATTTTTATTCTCTTTTTTTAAACACGGAGAGAATTTCATAATATTTTGATCCTACAAAATCTAATTACTTTGTATTGCCGTGTAAAGGTTCCTTAAGCTTTATTTACACCCCATAAGTTCTCATCTGAGTTGAGTGTCAAAAAAATAATTTTAAATTTTTATGAGATTCAAAAAACAATTTAATTTTTTAATTTCTAGTATTATATTACGTCTAAGGAATTAGTTTTATTCCGCTTATTATAAAACTTCTTAAGCTGGTACAAAAGGTATGGCAATACAACAATAAGAATTTATTCCGGTAACTTTTAAAAACTTACATTTAAAACTCAGACGTTAGATAATTTGAAAAAAGGAACACGTTCTATTTTTAACTGAGATTAGACAAAAATATTAACAAATTAAAATAGAAATGTTATTACACTATACAAATGAGTCTTAGTTTTGAAACTTAGATGATAACTCAGGTAGTGTAAATATAGCTTTAGAAATAGGATATTATAGATTCTGGATTAAGATTGTCCAAAAAATCGAATTAAGTTCTTTGTTTTAATGAATAAAACTGGGATTGTTATTTAGTGTACTTGTGAACATAATTTGTTTGCTGGTCTTAGTAAAAAGGCGAATATTGTTGTTGGAGATTTTTGGGGGGATGAAATTACTACAAAAATGCACAAAAAATATGTTTGGAGTCTTCCAGCATATATAGTTTAAAAGTGCGTGCGTATGTTAATAGATGCTTAATGAGAACCAGAGAGTAGGGGTGCCAGACGTACTGTTTTTAGCAGTACATGTACTGTTTTTTCTTAATTGTACTTTTTTATGCACAACACCCAAAACAGTACGCAAATGTACTGATTTTCACACTTTGTACTGTTTTTTGTACTGTTTTTATGAATATTTTTTAAAAAACAATAACATTTCTCTATTTTAATATTTGACAAACAAATTTTTATCAGTGTGAAAAAAACCTAAGATAATTTGAAACACTCTGTAATAGTTAATAAAGCACATCGCTTGTTAGCAACGTTGTTACTGTTTTTGTGTATTTACATTTTTGAAAAAAAAAAAAACAGAAAGTTCATGATTAAAAAACTTAAACTTTACAAAATTTTGAGTTACGTTTAAACATTACGGTAAGAAAAATTTGAAATACATACTTCTTTAAGTTTATAGTTGATTTATAAAGATTTATTTTTAGAGATGGATGGAGAAGAAATTATTTCCGACGAATCTCTTTCAGATAGCTCAACTGATGATGTAGAAGAAATAGCTTACACACCGTATTCAAAACGAAGCAAGCAAACTGGTAATCGACGTAAAAACAAATTTAAAGAGATTTGGAAAAATCACTTCAACTGGCTTTCAAGAGCTAATGAAGAAACCATGGCCAAATGCTTCGTTTGTGGTGTTTGTTTTTCAATAGCTAATGGTGGTATTTCGGATATCAAACGCCATATGAAGACAGCAAAACACATGCGGAATTTGGGAAGCTACCAGCAAAAATCTGTAAGTAATTTTTTTAACAACAGTTCCAACAAAGAAAAAGAAGGAGCAATAGATTCCAGCGCGATAGCAGAAGCTGTTTTTGTCTATCATACCGTCATGCATAGCCACAGCTATCAATCGGCAGATTGCAGTAGTAAGCTTTTTACAAAAATGTTTCCAGACTCAAATGTTGCGTCTAATTTTACATGTGGTAAGACAAAGTTATCGAAAATTGCCACTAACGTTCTGGCGAAGCATTCGATTGAAGCTGTATTAAAGGACTTGACTGATGATCACCCGTTTTCAATTTCAACCGATGCGTCAAACAAAGGAAATATAAAAACTTTTCCAATTGTTATACGATACTTTTCTAAGCATACGGGAGTAAATACAAAGCTGTTGAACTTTTATGAATCAAATTCCGAAATGTCAAATGATATTGCTGAATCGTTAAAGTCTAAATTGGAGTGTCGTGATTTAAGCTTAGCCAACGTAACCAGCTTTTGTGCAGATAATGCGAACGTAAATTTTGGTTGTAAAAAAAGCGTTTTTGTTGAGCTTAAGAAACATAATCCAGACATTATCGGTATGGGATGTTTGTGTCACATCATTAATAATTCATTTAAAAATGCATTAAAACTTTTAAAACTCGATATAGAGAATATTGTTATAAAGGTTTTCAATGAGTTTAGCTCATCAACAAAGAAGACTTCAAGCCTAAAAGAAATATTCGAGTTCTGTGACATAGAATGGAGCGAAATGCTTCGTCATGTGCCAACCCGATGGCTCAGTTTAACTCCAGCTATTGAACGGTTTTTGAAGAACTATCGAGCCTTGAAAGCGTATTTTCTTTCTCAAGATGATTGTCCAGCTGTTTTACATCAATTTTTTGAGCTTGAGACTTCTGAAGCCTATTTGGGATTTGTTCACAACGTAGGTACTGCATTATTGACATCAATAAAGAAATTAGAAGAGAAGGACAGTCTGGTTATAATCGACGTTTACAAAATGGTTAAAATGCTTCGTGGCAAATTCGAACAACAAAAAAATGAAAACTTTTATGGTTATTTTGCCGAAACAGTTTGCAGTAATTCTGATAACTTGCAAGAGGTCTCTTTATTCAAAAAACGAGCTGACGCTGTTCTATCATATATAATTAAATACATTGGAGATCACTTTGATTTAAAAAGTAATAAGCTTGAAAAACTGAGTATTTTTAATATGAATTCAAATGTTTTATTTCAAGATTTTACTGAAGTTGTGAAATTATTCTCCATTAAAAATATTAATATAGATCTCTTATTTGATGAATTTATTTTTTTGAAAACTTTTGTTAAAAACGTACAACAAGAAAAAAGTGTGGACGAAAAATGGAAAGAGTTTTTAAACAGCGGCTCTTTTCCTAATTTTGAAAAAATTTGCAATTTTGTTTTTTCAATTCCACATTCAAATGCTGCCACAGAAAGAATTTTCAGTTTAATGTTTTTATTTTGGAGAAAGGAGAGAAATAGACTATTGATTGAAAACTTGGAAAGTGAGTTAATTATAAAAACAAACTACGAATATAACTGTAATGAATTTAGCAATTTTTTAAAAACAGAAGACGGAAGAAATGGAATTCTAAAACATATAAAAAAAAGCGATAAATATTTTTAAAAATTTATTTACAAACCTATTTTAATAATTAAATTATGATATACATATGTATGTATACTCATGTTTTCAAATATTTTCTAAAAACAAAAAAGACAAATGTTGAAATTAATTTTAAAAGAGCTTTAATTTGTGATTTTTTTTAAATAACGTTAAAACTAAATAATTGAAGGCCTTTAAATACAGCGTGTAACGCATTAGAAAAGATTTTTAATTAAAAAAGTAATATAAAATTGGAAAACAGAGAAAATATAACTAAATTAAAGTGACATTACATTTCAATTTTTAACATGTAAATCCATAAGGAACAGGGAGAAATTTAAAATTTTGTATTAAACACAATACAACGCAGGTGTAAAAACCAAAAATTAAAATCTAAAAAGTATTTACCATATATAAAAATATTTTATATATGAAAAATTTAAAATGAATTTACTATATCTTTCATAATTTTATGATCTCATATATTTTAAGTGTTTTTTTTTCTTTTTTTGTTGCTTATTGAATTAATAGTTAAAAAATGTTATTAGCAAAATAAAAAGTTATGATTTCTTAAAAAGAAAAATGTACTGTTTTTTACTTCATTGTACTGCTTTTTTATCGTGAGTGTACTGTTTTTTCGAATTTCAAATGTGGCTACCCTACCAGAGAGTAACTGTAAAAACTCCGGTAATTGAATGGCAACAACGTTATCGCAGATGCCTGACAACAATCAGTAGCTGAAAGCAGCCTCAGTTGTCGGGTCAAATAAAACGTTTAGAGAAGGAAAAACGGTCGCTTATAGTTAAGATTAATTTTTGTTCTGAAAAAAATATACAAATACAAAAAATATAAAATATACATAATTCTTTTCGGTTAAGAAGAAAATATTTTTAAATTATGTAAATATATGTGTATATAAATAAATAAATAAATAAAAATAATAATGTGCATAAAAAAAAATAAGCATAGCTCTTAAATTTATTGATAAAAATGCTATTGTGTTCTGTAAAAAGTGTCAGTGTTTATGCCAAGTTTTCGCATGGAATATACATATAAAGTAATTGTTATGTATAGCAAAGTGGCGGCTGCTGAGTCTGTGACGTAAACAAGTATATAAAAAAGAATACATGTAAAATCTTAAAAAAAAAAAATAATCTTGAAAAGTTATTAAATTGAAAAAATATTAAAAGGAAAAAAGGAGAATTATGGTCAACTTCAGTTCATACAATTAGGGTTATTATTAAGGTTTTAATATGAAAAAGTTTATATGTAAAACATCTTATTATGAATAAAAGTTTCGAAATATTAAAAAATATATAAAATAATAATTAGATACAAGTTTTATGTATATTAATGTATGTTAAAAAAATAACATAAAATAATACATGTACATATGTATTTACAAACATCAGTGCATATGCATACACATACATATGTACATATGTATGTATACACTTACATAAAAAATTCTCATGATTAAATAATCAATTTCGGAGATTTATACTAAAAATATAAGTAAAAATATTGCACGTGTTAATGTGGTATAATATATTTTATTTAAAATGTATGTTTTTAAGTCTGTATTAGTTGTTTTTTGTGCAAATAAAAATAAAATAATAATGAAAATATGAATAAATAAATAGATATGTGTTTGTGAATTTTTAACAAATATTTTTTTTTAAAAAAAGCATCATGTTTTTAAATAAAATACATGTTTATAATTGAAATCCCTTAAATTATGCTCTAAAAAATTTTAAAATAAACTTTGTTACATCTTGAAAGGGAAAACAAGACCTTGAAGTACTTCTAGTGTGCAAAAATTTAATCATCATAAAAAAATAATAAAAAAACGAAATAATAATAAAAAAAAAAATACAAGATTCTGTTAAAAAAAGTTCTTTTAACTTACACAAGCATACATACACACGTATGCAAATACAAAAAAAAAAAAAATTTTAAATAACAACAATACATCCAATCTCCAAAACCGCCGAAAGCTAAAAAAACTCGTTAACTTGTAGAAATACAAAGAAAACAGCTAGAGCAACTGCAAAAACAAAAGAATAAAAATAACCACACAATAAAAACAACAACCAAAAAAGTTCAAGAGAAAGCAAAAAACAACCAAAAAAAATAAAGAATAAAGCCAGTTGAAAACAATCATAAACCTCCCCAACAAAAAAGACCCCCTTCTGGGCCATCCTCAACAACAAAAACTCTCCATCTAACATCAACAATAAGAAAATAGTAAACCTACTTGTATTGGAAGCTAAATTTCTCAATTATTTAGCGCGTGGCCGTGTGTGTATGTATTAATTTTTTTCTAACTTTATATTCGCTTTTCAGTTCTATTCTTTGTTTTAATTTTGCTGTTATTTTCACAATGCGAGGAATATGGGTAATTCTTTTATAGCACGTTGCTTTTTATGCTGTTATTCCCTTTTGGGATGTTTTATTGTTTTCTTGTATGTTTTTACTTCTACAAGTGATTCAAATTTAAAGTGTCTGTGCAAAACGGTGTTAGTGCCTGTGTATACATGAAAGTGTGCACGTAATTTCTAATATTGTCCTGTATTTAAAATACTCAAAATAATAACCTTTTTTGTGGTGGAATTTTTGATATTATCAAGAGTAACTGAGAATCTAACGCATATTAAAAAAGTTTAAAAATTTTTGGCAAGCATGTGCATGTAGCTATGGCTGTCTTTCTTTAATTGACTGCCTTTAATAAGAAAATTGTCTGCTAAAAGCAAAAAAAAAAAAATCGAACAAAGAACTAAAGAATTTACATTTATAATTGTACGTCTTGACGACACAAATTCATGCCCAGACAAATGTCAAAATCCAAATAAAAAAAATCCGGTATTTTTATACTGGGTTTTTTATATACTGAGCTTGACGTTTGTCTAGGCATGAATTTGTCTCGTCAAGACGTACTCTGGAAGTTTTTTTTAAAGTTTCTCTTAAAAAGTACTTAAGCATCTTATTTGAAATTGTGATAACTGAGGAGACATATTTTATTTAAGTATTTCCGAATATATTTTCCAAGCCCTTTTTTCAATTGATTTTGCTGCACATTTTTTTAATTTTAGTCACATTTTGCTAAGACTTAAGCTGCAGAATCATGTACAGATGACCATAGGCTAGGTTAGGTTGAACTGGCTGGTCCCGAAGACCCCACATAGTTACTTTGGGTCCTTAGTGTTACCAGACATTAAGAAACGATAACCAGGTTTATTATCTCGATGTTATAGAATTCAGGAGGCTCCACACTCTCTTGAAAAATGCTAGAGCCTTTGCCTTACAAATCCAGACATTTTCTTCAGGGCTTGGAGTAAGTAAGACTCTGAAAAGTTCTCAGTCTCCTTATCCCCCGGTTCACCACAGAACGTACAATCATCTCTAGCCAGTCGGTAAAGAATTTACATTTATAAAGTTTATAAGATGTTTGTCCTCAAAGTTTTTTTAATAGTTCCCTGAGAAGGCATATTTTATTTAAGTATTTTCGATATTACCAAAAAGGAATATATTTTCCAAGCCAACCGGTTTTACCATTAGCCCTTTTTTTAATCGGTTTTGATGCAGATTTTTTCAATTTTAGTCACAATTTACTGGGACTTAAATTCCAGAATTATGTGCAGATGGCCTTAGGTTAGGTTAGGTTGAACTGGCTGGTCCTGTAGACCTCACATAGATTCTTTGGGTCCTTAGTGCTACCAAACATTAAAAAACGATAACCAGTTTCATTATCTCGATGTCATAAAATCCAGGGTGCTCCACAATCTCTTGGAAAATGCCAGGTATTTGGCTTACAAACCGAGGCATTTCCTTCAGGTTTTGGGAAAAAGAAGATCCTGAACACTCCACAGTCTCCTTATGCTCCAGTACACCACAAAACCTACAATCATCGCTAGCCAGTCGATTGCTCTTTGGGCATGAGCCGTTGTCCAAAAAAAACCAATAATCATCACCACTAGGACAATAAAATCTCTCGGTTGCAAAGACTAAAGAAACTTCGTGGCATTTGGGTAATTAGATCCCCACACAATCCTAAAGACTCTAGACGAAGTGGTATCCACCCAGACCTCCGGGTTTCTAACCCACACCTCAGAGTCTACACTTTTATTAAAAAATTAAAGATAAACATGAATCACCATTGTTCCTTCCATACGAAAATACACCTTCTACTTTGCCAGTTCGACTGATATCTCGTTCCTTTCAATACCACGGTATCCCCGAACCAAGTAGATGTGAACTTGTCTCACGGCACACAATCTACCAATGGATTTTTTGCAAATCTGATCAATGGATGAGCAGGTAAGGCTTTTTAGGCTTTTTTAAATTGTTTTTCTGTTATAAATGTGTAAATTTGGAAAAGCCTTCTCTTCTTATTTTTTCTTGTACTATAGATTTCTGACCTTTTCACCCACAAAATGTTTTTTTTTTGTCACCCGGCAGAAGGTATTGGTATGATAAAATGTTGTGTAGCAACTTGTATTTCTTAAGCAACTCGCAAATTTGTTTTTTTTTACCAAAAAGTTCTGTTTCTAAGTAAATTTTTTTAATTAGCATTTCTGACAGTTAAGCTGTTTATGTGTGATAACTTTGCGCAAAAAAACATCTGTAGTTGGTTTTAAATCAAAAAATTCAAAATACCGATATAAAACAAATATATTTTGTAATACATTTAGAAACGTAAATAGAAATGCGGCTTAACTTAGAGAAGAGAAAAAGAATTATTTAAAAAAAAAGAAAAATGCAAAGTTCATAGATGTCACTCTAACCATAATTTTAAAGCTGGTTTGATTGTACGTTAAAACTTCATGGTATACACGATTACTGCTGATAATGACCACTGGAAGACTGTGATCCTAAATTTGAATTTAAAAAAAACCTTGACTTTAAGATTTTCGTGTTGTGTAAAATATAATTGAAAACGAATAAACTATTTTAATTTTCTTGGTGACTTAAAGAGTTTTTAACTTTTTTTACTTTATTCCTACATAAAAAAGTTTTTTCTCAAGCACACACTTTAAAGAAATGTGACAAGTGTGACAGGCTGTGCTTTTAAATGCAGTTTGCTTTACTTTATAAGATTTCAAATTATTTGCTGACAGCAAAGCTGTAAGATTTAATAATGTTTTCTACTAATAATTGCTTAAAGTTTTTTTTAATCATTGAAAGGGGACCCGTTGTCTGAATTAAAAGGCTTGTAGGAAGGAAGAATTGGAAATTTTGTGTTGCACTCAGGCTTTATTCAGTTTGTTTATCAAAAAAAAAAAAAAAGAACAAATTATTCAGTATATGTATAATCATTTAAAATTTTTCGCAAGTAAACAAAAATTAAATATCGATGGCTCAATATAGAAAGAGCGTCACTCGATTTTTTCTTAAACTAGCGTTTTTGGCTTACTCTGGCAAACAAATGTCAAGTCCATCATAATTTTTTGTTTTTTTTTTAATTGGAAAATAATTTTTTTGACAATTTTTATCAAAAATTGCATTAAAACTTTTTATATGCAATGCTTTACAAATTTTATGTTTGTATTTTTCAACAAACAAAATCGAGTTAAGCTGTTTTACGTGGAATTACCCATATATATATATATGTTAGGCGCAGGATTTATCATATTCAGTCATGTTTTGCAATAGTTAATTATTCAATGGGTTACTGTCCAGTATGCAGCTTATGTGTGAAAAAATTTTTACCTGTAACAACCTCGTTTTTTAAAGTACCCAATTTTAAGTTTTTACCTTTAAAAGCCGTGTTGTAATTTATTGACAAGTTAGCAGTGGCGTATGAATGTTTAAATTATGTTTGTTTTTTTATATTACTCATACGCTACTGCTTTACACAAAAGTATCGCGTTTTCTTTTCTTAGCAGCAGTGCTTTTAAAACTTAACTCACGCAACAAAAAACAAATTGAGTGAAATAATGCCCATTATTGCAGTTACAAAAAAATTAACCGTTTTTTTGAAAATTAACTTCATATAAAAAAATATGAATAAAACTTCGAGAAATTAAAAAATACGTATGACGAAATTCAGTGCAGAAATTTAAGTTTTCTATAAGATTAACAACATTTTTTTTTGCAAAGGGTCTTAAAAATGGTAAATATTGTATGTTAAGTCTGAAAGTCGATTAACTGGATAAAAAGTACTTTTTTGACATTTTCGCTACTTTACCCCATTTTTTGGGATTATGAGTCTGCAAATATGAAATTAATGATTTTTGACCCAGATTGAGATAAAAAGTCAGAAAAGTGGGCAAAAACTACTTTTCTCTAATATTTTTGGTACTTTTTTGCGTTTTTTGAAAAAATCTGAAATAGAAGGCTATTGTCTCAGACTGAAGTAATAAGTAAGCAAAGTGGTCAAAAAGTACTTTTATCACATAATTGCTACCTTTTTTGCGTAATTTAAGCTTGTGACTCTAGAAATATAAAATGAAAGGCATTTCACCTAGAATGAGGCTGAAAGTGTGCCAAGTAGACAAAAAGAACTTTCTTCACATTTTTGGTAATTTTTGAATTTTTTGAGGTTTTGACTCAAGAAAAATAACATTTTAGGGTGTTGGCCCAGGTTAAGTAAAAAAGACAGCAAAGTGGACAAATTAATTTTTTTTGAACTTTTTGTACGTTTTTGAGTTTACATAAGTGATAAGATATATACATATGAGTTTGTCATTCCGTTTGTAATTTCTTTAATATCCATCTGCGACCCCATAAGGTACATATTTTCTTGATCCTTATAGATTGGGAAGTTGATTTAGCGATGGCCGTCTGTTTATCAGCCCCTTTGTTCGTGTTATCATTTAAATCAACTTTTTACAGCCGTCCGATGTCGCATAGACCCTCAGGTGGTATCAAACTATCACAAATACCTAAATACCTGCGATCGTTATTTAAATCCAGAAAAATTGCACATAAAAATTTCTGCAACTGGCCTGGATTTGCATCGTACAATGCGCAATGTAAGACCGACTCCCAATAATTTTTCCCCGCATACATTATTGTGGAACATACTTATACCCTATCTCTCCCCCCTAACAGGGCTGCCGTACAAAAATTAATTTTTTTTTGAAATCGCTCTTACAGCTTCCAGGTTTCTACAAAGGTTTTCCACCCAAGTATTTTTGTGGAACATACTTATGCTTTTATCCAGCCCCTAACATGGCTGCCATACAAAACTTAAAAAAAAGGTGTAAAAACCCCTACAACTTCTCCGGAATCGCCTGTAGAGGAATAAAATATATCACAGACCCCTATTAGTTTCCCCTCCCAAACATATTCCCAGAACATACTCTATACCCATCATCTAAGGGGGTTGCCATACAAAATTTACAAAAATGATATTAAAACGCCCATAACTTCTCTAGAGTCGGCCTTAGAGAAATTAACTATACAACCGACCCAAATCTATTTCTACTTCCAAACATATTCCTAGAATATACTTATTCCCTATCTTCATCGCCTAAGAGGGCTCCCATAAAACGTTTGGGAAAAAAGTTAACTAGATAGTCAAGAACTACTCTTTCACATGAAATCAAGAGCTGTTGAAGTTTGAATTCATAAAAATAGAAATGTTTAGATTTTTGATAAAGATTTAATAGCCCTTAGTACTTTTCTTATGTAATATTTAAAACTTCGCTTTACAAGTAGCTGGCTTATAATGAAATTTAAAAACTTTTACAAGAATTTGAAAAGAAAAATAAAAATATATTCTTTAATAAGTTTAGTTTTAAAGATTTTTGAAAGTTAAAAACCAAAGAGAAATTATTTTGGTTTTAAAAATCTCCAAGTTTTCAAAATATTTTTATAATAATTTAACAGAGCCAAGTTCTTTGGAAATCTTCCTAAAGCTGTATTTACACTACCTGAGGTATCATCTGAGGTTCACAACCGAGGTTCATTTGTATAATGTAATAGCTTGCCTATTTTTATTTGTTAATATTTTTATCTAATCTCAGTTGATAATAGAACGTACTCTCTTTTTAAACTTTTTAACGTCTGAGTTTTAAATTTAAGTTTTTAGAATTTACCGGATTAAATGCTTGTTTTTGTATTGCAATACATTTTGTACCAGTTTAATAACTTTTATAATTAGTGGACCAAAACTAATTTCTTAGACGTAATGTTATACCAGAAATAAAAAAATCAAATTGTTTTTTGACGCTCAATTTAGATGAGAACTAAGGTCGTGTAAATATAGCTTAAGGGTTTTAAATCTTTTTGATGGAAACACAAACTTACATGTACAATGGCACATACATTGATCCATATATAAACTACAATAAAAAAACGATCTCTTAATCACCTTTAAATTAATTAATTGATTTTGGCAGAATTATCTCCACAACTTTACTTTTTTACATTTTATCTTTAATCAACACTGCAGTGAACTCTATATAACTGATGCGATTGTGTTTTTGTTTGAAGGCATTACTTTAACTCGTTGCTTGTCTTCTCTTATAATAAAGATGTAAAATGTGAGTGTGAAAATGGCAATTAACAAAAACAATGTATGATACCATGTAACCATAATAGCTATTGTTGTCGATTGAATGTATGATAGAAGCAATGAATGTATAAATGCATAACACAAATGAATATCGTTGTTCCGTTCTTGTTTAAGCGATAAAAATGTTCATGAAATTAGTTGCATGAAATTAAGGTTTGCTGACAACAATTTGTATAAAAAGCATACATAATGCATGTATGAGTTTGTAGTTGAAAGTAATAAAGATTAAAATATAATGACCTTACGCATATACACAGAAAGAAAAAACACATTATAAAATCTAGAATTTTATTCTTGAATTTATTCAAAATCGTACTTAAATTTTTAAGTACGATCCGTACTTAGTTTTTCTTAGATCAAGACTATTTGGATTATTCAAAAAATAAGAGAAAAAAATTGTTGTTTTTAAATATATTTAAACATTTATAAATTAAACGCCTTATTAGCCTAGATGGTAGCGCGCTGGTGTTGCAGTCCGGAGAGTCCCAGGTTCGAATCCCAGCTACAGCAAGTACAGAAAACAATTTTAGATTATAAATATTAAATATGTATGAATAAAATAAAAAAAAAATCTTCTTCTTTAATAAAGCTGCTTTAGTCAAAAAAATTAGTTTTAGTTTTTGAATTGATCCCAATTGCGCTTAAATTAATTTTTTTAAAGCTTTCATCAAGTACGGTTGCGAACTGAAATCAATCCGGTTTTGGCTAAAGTGTGTCTAAAAGTAGGAAACTTGCACTAGATAAATTATACTTGGCTTAAGGTTCAATTATATGTGACTTACCTTAACGCCATAACCATAACCGTTGCCATAAAAACCAAAACTCAATTGGTTTCTATGGCTTTGGTTATGGCGTAACAGTAAGTCACCTATAATCAAATACAGTGTTGCCCGAAAGTTTGGTTCGAACAGCTGTATACTGGGGTATGGTATGTCTCGTATAAACGAACCTTAAACAAACCCCTTCTTGGCTTAAGAAATTCCATAATCAACGTACTTTTGACACCGCTACGGCTTAATTAAATTAAGGATTACTTGGTTTATTTATTTTGTGTAAAAACGCATGCAGTATATTTTAAACATTAATCAATAAATTTAAGTTGCGCTTTAAAAATTTAACAAATTTTTAAGATCTGAAAATAAACATAAATATATTTTAAAATATAAAATTTTTATAACAATATAACTCTTTTATGTAAAAACTTTTAAAGACTTAAAAAAATACCTTAAGATCTTTTGATTATGCGTTTTTTCCGCTTGTTTTCTCTTAAAAACTAAATAATAAAAATATGTGACTCAAGTGAATTAAATTGAAAAGTGCATTGTCGTAATAAAGATGTTTTTTTTTGTAAAATTTTTTACAAAATTTTTGCTAAAATTCTTTTTAACTGTTTCCTTTACAGTTATGTTTTCTTGTACATTTAAAAAAATAAATATGTAAAAAATTCTTTTTTTGAGAAATAATTTTTACTTGTTGCTTCCCTTTAATATTAAAAAAATTTTCATGTTCAACAAAACGAAGAGTGGTCGAAAATAGAATCTTACCATAAGTTTATATAAACCCTATTTGATAAAAAAATTAACGTGCAGTAGTTGGCCCAAAGCAACTTTTCATATCATTGAGGCCATTGTATGGAAAGCTATACATCACCTTGGCATCATAAAATTATTTTTTTAAGAGATTTAAGCTCAGCATAATTTATTTAGAAACATCAAATAAAGGTTTTTTTGTTGGCTAGTGGTGCACAGTGGCTACTATTTTTTGCAAACATGCACATTCAAGCCAAAAAAACTGAAAATAATATAAATATGAATTTTTGAGGCACGCCCACCGCCTTTGTTACTAAAATATTATTAAAGCACCATATCTGTCTAACGAAATTAGCAAAGATTGCGGTTGTCTTTCTCAAAAAGTGGTATTAAAAACTTATAATAAAAGATTTCAGAAAAAATTGGTTCAAGACAGACCAGTGTGCAGTGGTTTTATTATTATTTTCAATCATATTTTTTGCTTTCTAAAAAACACTTTGAAATATTTTGCAAATACCATTTTGCCGCTGGAGGGTATTTAAAATGCAACAAAAAAATGAAAATTTAATTATTATTTTTTAATTACCTTAAAAACCTCAACAAATAAAAAGCAAGATGCGGTACAAATGGTGCTAAAGTTATTTAAACAACAAAAATCCTTTTAATATGAAAGATTTGGAAAAATGATTTTATTTATTTTTATTAAGCTTCTGGTTGTAAAATATTTGAATTCTCAGCCAATTAAAATGTGTGCATGTATATACATAAGTATAAACATATGAACATTTCCAGGATGGAGAATGCAACATTTGTGCTCCTTAAAACAGAAAAAAAAATATATATATATAGATTTATCAGACAAATTTGTTTTCTTAATGTTTACTTTAAACTAGTAGCAATATATAAAATGGAAACTTTCGTTTTGTAAAATTTGTTTATTTCAATATACGAACAATTAATATGCGGACGCGTACGCGACAAAAAATTGGATTTATTTATGACTGCCCCTGGAGAGTTAAAATAAATTGTCAATTGGAATATAATTTCTGCTTAATAGTTTTTTTAGTTAAAAAATGACTGATTTAATTTTCTAAAAAGGAATTTTAAGTAAACTTACAAATTTAAATTCGTTTGATTTTTATTAGTTTATATATGAAAGGGCACGCGACATTTGTAACGCGACAAAATTTTCACACTGTTAGATTAAATATTACTCTAGAACTTTTTTATCTCAAATTAATTTAATATGATAATCGTAGAAAAGATAATGTTTTTTGATGATGCCTAAAACATTTAAAACCTCTTTAGTTTCCTGTTTATGATTGTGACAATTTTATTATTATACTGACACAAAAAAAATTAAATTTCAAGTGCTTGCTGTTGAACGCATTTAAACAAAGAAGTACATTACCAGAATTTTTTTTGGTTTATTTAAAGTTTCCATGAACATTAGAATCACGAAATAATTCGTCGGTGCTAAATAATTTTATTAAATTGTTTTCAAACTGATTCCAACTAAAAAATTACATCGAAAATGCAATTTAAATAGAGAACGTGACACAGCTTTACAAGAAAAACAAGTAAGAGCGCTAAATTCGGCTGGGCCGAATCTTATATACCCTTCACATTGATCTTTGAAGTGCTCAGTCATATGATCTAGTCGAATGATTTCGTAATTCATATATTATAATAAAACTGCTTAACGCATGTCTACTTTCTATTTTTCCTTCCGCATCATGAAGTGATCTTGCAAATAAATAACGTTTTTGTCATACAAAAACCATTTATAGAGTCATATTCTTTGGTATAATACTAATAATAAATAATAGAAATCATAATTGTAATTGTATGCACATTCAAACATACATATATATGTAAACACAATGACAATACATACCTACGTCCAAGCATATTAGAAACTTTTTTTGTATTTGGTAATGCCTATCCATATATATGTTTAACAGTGTAGACAGTTTTAATTTGTTACATATTTTGTATGGAGTTTGTATGTTTGTTAAAAAAAACTGAGGCAATCGCAGTATTTTGCCTATATCTAAGTCCGTGGTAAACCGATCTTAGTAATTTTAAATACCGATCATCTCAGGAATGTTTCTGATAGTTTGACACCAATACCTGGCCCATATTGCTTAAATTGACTCCGGAAAATTGATTTCAACAGACGTACAGAGTGACAGACGGACATGGCTGAATCGACTTCTCTATCTATAAGGATCCAGAATATATATAATAATAAGAGAATATAGGGTTGTATGTAGATTAAGATTGGTCTAAACGATATAGAATGTGAATATAGTTCCAGTATTCAAATTCTAATTTAAGTTTGTTTAAATAGAATAAATTAATATTCAACCTACAGTGGTACCGAATAAAAGATTGCTGACGAGAAATCGTAGCTGATTTCAAAAATGCATTACACTCGGCTAGTATCGGGGTAACTTAATTTTTAATAAAATTGCCATTCTTAGCTATCACAATTTTAATAACGAACTTAAAGCCGAAGAAATACAAATTATTGCAAACTAATAACAATAATTAATTAAAGTGAAAAACAATCATTAAAAGGTAATAAAGCAATTAAGTGTTTGTATTAACAATTAATTCACACAAATATTTTTTGCAGAATTAATTTAGCTGTCGTTGCCATAAATAAAAGTCTAAATAATGATTCTACAATTGAATTTATTAGGCGAACTCTGTTATAAGCACTAAGCAACAGTTTTAATCGCATTTATAATCAATTTTGTTAAACAAGTAGTAAAACAATTCTACAATAATTGTTATTTAAAACAAAAAGTATGGAAACATCATCTATAATTTCATTAAAAACAACAAAAACAAAAACATCATTAATAAAAGCAACAAATCGCTTGCTCAATTTAACAAGGTTGTATGTAGCATTTTTTCAAGTTTTGAATTAATAATATATCAGGGTGGTAGGTAAAAATGTGTAATGTTTAGTATTGATCCGGAGGTTGTTGAGTGCCCTTAATCCCCGCAAATATCAGTGTTACATAGTTATATGTTACCAAGTGTTCAAGAGTTCAGCATCAAATTTGTATGAAGTCGACAAACGATACCCATCTGTCTGTACGTAGCTTTGTAAGCTTTGTAGTTCAACTTAAAAACAAATTTGAAAATTTTGTAATTAAATCTAACCATAAATTTGTCGAAAGTGTTTAAAATAGTCTATTACGATGAATGTTCCCAAACCAAATACAAAGCTTTTTTTTTGCAAAAAAAATCCTAATTTTTTAACTTAATCATTCTGGAAAAACCTTGTCTGCTTTTTTTGAGTTCTAAAAACTTTATTTTTAAAGGTACAATTTTGTAAAACTAATATTTGTTTTGAAATATTTAAAGGATTCATAAGATGTTCTATTATGTTGTTTTGCCATAATGTTTTAAAATTTTTAAATTGTTTAAAACATTGTTGTTGTCTTACACACAAAAATAATTCTTAAAAAAAAATACAAAAAATACTACGTCGTTTGGTATTTTTATTCAATTGTCATAATAATTCTGCATACCCCTGCGCCGAGTGAAATTTTATAACATTATGAAAAAAGGACATAATAAAACACTTTGTGAGTCCCCTTAATTTCTTTTAATTATAGAAAACATGAGCTTTTATTTATTACTTTGGAATATTAAAGTTCTTTGTAACACTAAAAACTGTTTTTGGTAGAAGTTTTAAGTATTAAAAGGGAATATTAAATAACATATGACTGAATTTTATTGAATTAAAAATAAATTTGGCTTAATTTTATATAATTTAATAATTCTTTGCTAACAGTTTAACTTAACTTTTTTACCCAATTTTATTTTGAAACAGAAGAAAAAAGATTTTAAATTTGATTTGCTCAACATCTTTGTTTTTGCACATACAACTTTGTAATATTGAGCACTCGAAATGTAGAACGGTCTAATACATTTATATACATATCGCATACTAAATCATAAACAATGACAACTTAAAATCATAAATTTTAATTGGAGATTTTATTTCTGCTCCTAAAAAAAAATTGTAATTATTCTCACACCACACAGTCTTAAGCGTTTGAGCAGGTGTTTATAACGACCGAAAATTACAGTAATTTATACGTCACTTAACCATATCCACAGAAAACAGCTGTTCGAAAGAAACTTATGGGCAACACTGTATTTGATTATAGGGGACCTACCATTGCGCCATAACCATAAGCACTTCCTAAGTCGACTGAAGCTTGTCCGTTCGTCTGAAAACCTGTCTGGTTGGGTCTTTGTATTTTTGTGATTCAAGTGCAGGGGGTATTTTCAAAGACATATCAATTCAATTTGACACATATATATATATTTTTTTTTTTTTTTTTATGTATTTTATTATTGAATCTTCGCTTAAGCGAACTAACAATAAGTATTCAAATCTTAAAACTAAGTAATTAATACTAGTCTAGTCAGTACCAGACTCAAATTTAAGTTCTCACAATAAAATTATCTAATTTCAAAGGCTTCATCTAAGAGCAATAGTATCCCTTCTTTTTAGGCGGGTGTGCCACTATGTTGCAGGATCCTTCGAGCAAGCGGACTTGGATGTGATTCCAGCTTATTTAAATACTTGTCCACATATTTCAGGATTTCGCATTTTACAAGTGGAACTTCAAGATCCTTGTGGATGTTGCTGTTTTTGATATACCAAGGAGCACCAGTTATCATTCTTAGAATTTTGTTTTGACGGCGTTAAATCTTTTCTATGTTGGAGGCGGAAGCAGTGCCCCATAGTTGTATCCCGTAGAACCAAATTGGTTTTAAAATCGAGTTGTAGAGTAGAAGCTTACAATCAAGACGTAGCACAGAGTTTCTACCAATTAGCCAGTGGATTTGAGCAGCTTTAAGTTTCATTTGCGTCAGCTTCGCATCTATATGAGACTTCCATGTAAGGCGGCGATCTAGGTGAATACCAAGATATTTTGTCTCAGATCGTTGAGGCACATTATGGTTGTTGATAGTGATTGGAGGGCACGTTTCTTTGCGTAAGGTAAATATTACGTGAGTGCATTTTTGTTCATTTATCTTAATTCCCCATAACTTTGCCCATTTCTCAAATTGGGTTACGTGTTGCTGCAGTTGGTTCGAAGCCTCTTTAGGGTCTCTATGAATACTGAGAAAAGCGGTATCGTCAGCAAATATAGACGTTTGCGTAAAACTGTTTGTTGGCATATCTGCCATGTAAAGCAAGTACGAAATTGGACCTAGTATACTCCCTTGAGGTACACCAGCCCCTATTGGTTGAGAAGAACTTACTTGGCTTCCCTCTTTGATCATAAATTGTCGACCGGTTATGTATTTTTCTAAAAGGTTAAAAATATTAGCTGGAAGGTTGAGCTTTAGTTTGTTTAAAAGGCCTTCATGCCATACTTTGTCGAAAGCTTGTGAGACATCGATAAAAAGCCCGGAGCAGTACTTCTTTTCCTCAAATGTTTTTCTTATAACCTGTACCAACCTGTGAGTTTGTTCGATGGTACTATGTTGACTTCTAAAGCCGAATTGGTGATTTGGAATGCAGTTGTTGTCATTCAGGATCGGACTAAGCTTGTTTTTTAACATCTGCAAATCGGAAAAGTATTTCTAAAGGACGTCTGGCAACAACAGGCGGTAATTCCCTCACGTCAGTGCATGTATTGGGAGTGAATACGTTTTTGAAGTGATTTGCGAACAGATCGCATTTTTTTTCGTCATTTCTAGCCCGGGATCCTCTCAGATTGCGCAGTGGTGGTTTTGCGATAACAGGTCTTTTAAGACGTCTGGCTGATCGCCATAAGGAATAATTTGTCTGAGGAGTCGCGTCTAGACCTTCCAGGTACTCTTTCAGTGATGCCATTCTGTGAGCCTCCAACAAGCTTTTTAGTTGGGTTGTACATTCTTTCAGCCTAGTTTTAAGTTGGGGCGATCTATGTTTTTGCCATTCACTGCGGGCTCTTCTTTTTTCAGATACAAGCTTTTCCACATCGTCAGAGAAAATTTTGTTGTACCTAGCCTGGCGGTAGGTAGAAGACGCATGTTCAACGGCTTTTTTAATGTTTTCATTTAGGACGCTCAGACAATTATCTATGTCTCCGGGAGTTTTTAGCGGTTGGTTCTCCGCGCAGTGGGTACTAATATATTTTTTATATTTCAACCAATTTATTCTTTTAGATAAGAAAAACTCACTAGTTGCTATTTGGTGAGGACTGCAAATATTAATTATTGTGGGTGAGTGGTCAGAAGATAAATCTAAGGAGGCTTGAGCCTCAATGAGCTCCGAGGATATACCTTTTGCTACGCCAAAATCAATTACGTCTGGAATTTTATTGTGGTCTGTTGGCCAGTAGGTTGGTTGTCCAGTTGAAATAACATAAAGTCCCATTTCAGACACGGCATCATACAACACACGACCTCTGGGACTAATTAGTCGGGAGCCCTAGTACGTATTCTTGGCGTTATAGTCTCCAGCAGCTATGAAGCGGGGACCTTAAGATTTGTAAAAACTGTTGTACTGATCCTTCGTTATGGAGAATCTCGGTGGACAATAAACTGACGAAATAAGTAAGTTATTGAAAAATTCATTTGACACATATATGATTTTTGGTAAAGGAAGCAAGCCCTTTTAAAATGGATTTTTAATAATCTATTTACGAAAAAGGAAAAAGGTTCCGTTTTTTTAAGTTTTAATTTTATATAAAAAAACAAAGAATTTTTATAAATTTATAGTTATGTCTATTTATGATTCAATATGCGATATGTACTACTAATGAAAAACCTAAAAACCCTCTATTTATATGACTTTATGTCATCTTCTGCTAGATTTTATTAGTGTCTATTTAATTTAAATAAGCATTTGTAATTCAAAAACTAATAAACTCTTCAACTGCATAAAATACAATCCTTAACAACACACACCTACATAAGTATATATAAGTGTGGTACCCAGCAGAAAACGCGGATATCCCGTACATGCTTGTATGGACTGTCCATAAAGGTGTAGGACTACTACAAAAGTAACCCAATTATATGTTTAAAATATGCTCTGTTTAACAATATAATGTCCTAGGACCAGGCCACTTAAGCCATCTTTGCATTACATCGTAGTAGTTTTAAAACTACTCTGTGGTACAACAAAAGAGCTAATTTTATAACTACCAAATGTGCGAACACCTGTCGCTTAACTACAAGTTCTTTTTTGACAACGCATGGCCCATCACATCATTACATAGGACCATGTTACAACTAGTCCACTTAAACTAAATTTTTTGCAGGGTAATTTTTCTTCAGAGTACAGACACAAATACAAACACACACATATGCAAATGCTTAAGCATTTGAAGGCACCACCTTGCATCGGTTTGTGTGTGTATTATTGAGTTCATTCAATAATTTGAAAATTTTCCACACTTTGCATACGATTCACCTAAAAGCAAGAAAAGTTAATTTGACTAGTAAATGACTTCATTTTGTTTTCACTTTGTTTTACACATTTTAAGCAGAACTTATATACAATTTAATTTTTACAATTTTTTTTTTATAAAAAACTGGTTTCATTTACATTAATTAATTTAGCATAAACCTAAAATGCAATAAAATTTTAAATATAAGGAGGTTTGAAAGGAGTTTATTTAATAAAAAAGCATTTAAGTTGCTTTAAATTGAAATAGGTAATTAAGTTTTTTTTAAATTAAACATAAAAAACAAAACGTATTGACCATAATTATTTTTAAAGGGCCAAACAAAGGGTGAAACTAATATTTTGGTACTTTTTGTAACTGCTTAACTAATTAAGATGAAAGCCTACTGCAAATTGCCTTTAACAGGTCTCAAAGGTCATGAATAATTTGGTGGTACTTATATAACTTTGGACCTTGACAGGCAGAAAAAAAGGCAAATATTATATTGTGATACTTTTTTTGGTACTTTTTATAACTATTTAACCAATGGAGGTAAAAACAAAATTTATGTTACGTTCAACAGATCTCGAAAACAAATGAATATTTTTTTGAATAACTGTGAAGTTTAGTATCCTTAAGGGAAAAAAGGGTACTTTTAAGGTACGTGTTGTAATTTCTGATGCAACAAAGGGGGAAAACATAGTCTCGAAAAAAATATGAATATTTTTTTGGTACATTTTTGAAATTTTGTTTTCTAAATTGTAGAAAAACGTAAAAATATTTCTTCAACAAAAATCTTATCACAATTAAAGTTGAACCAATTAGCCTGATAAAATATAAAAGGAAATTTTAGAAATAAAAATTGTTCAAAATACGCTAAAAAATAAATATTGTAAAAATTTTTAGTTTGGTACTTTTTTGTCACTTTTTAAAATTTTAAAACCAATAAAAGTGGAAAGAGTTCAATTTGCGTTAAACGGGCCTTAAAAATATTGGAATATTTTCTTGGTACTTTTGGGTCATTTTGTTAACTTTTAATACTTTTTGCACCTTCAAGCTTAGAAATAAAAAAGGGCTAGGGAGCCCTATTAAAGCCTGACAAAAAGTATTTCTTTTCCTTTTTTAGTAATATTTTACACATTTTGAGATTATGATTTAAGAAGTGCGAAATTAAGTTATTTTGTATCCCAACTGATAAGTCTAGAATATTAAATTTGGGACTTTAAGCCCAGATTTAGGTAAAAGTTAATTAGGTGGTCAAAGTATTATGATTCCTTTTTTATTTTTAGAGACTGAGGACAAAAGCTAACTGGCGAAAAAAAGTAGTTTTTTAAAAATGTCGGTGTTGTTTGCTGTTGATATTATGATTTTAGAGGTAAGAAAGTAAGGTAGATGGCACTATGAAATAAGCAAAATTACATTTGATGTGTTATGGTCGTCTACGAATTGAAAAAACCGAAATTTAAAATTCCATGGATAATTTTTTTTTTTTATATTAAATTTTTAACAGGCTGTTTTGTCAATTGCATCATAACTCGGAAAGCCCTTATTTGATTTTTTCAAAAGAAGTACCAAAGGACTTGCAATAAAATTATTTTTAAGCCATGTAAATAATATTTTCCCTAAATTTTTAACAGTTTCAGAACTATTTCGCCCGCAATAATAAAAAAATAAATTATTTGGGCAAAAATCAAAAAAATGTTTATTTTTGTTGCCAGAAAAACTTAAAAAGTTAAAAAAGACATTTTAACTTTTTTACTTTAAAAGTTTGTTAAAATATTAAGTGATTTTTGAATTATTTAAACCTAAAAAATGAAAAATATTAATTGTTTTTGCTAAAATGGAAAAATTTTTTTGTTCGAAAATTAACAAAAAACTCTGTGTAAAATTTTAATAAAAATACCTTTGACAAGCAATAGCAATTTATGCCCTAAACACAACTTGAACGAACGTCAAATTTTTCGTTGCGAATATTCGTCTTAAAAAATAAAACACATTTGTGTATATGAAAATGCACACAAACAGTGCGTCGACTAAAATTCGTCATGCGTAACAAACTCTGCGATAGGGTTATTTCTATTTCTTACGCAGACGAACGACGAATAATTTGGCACAGAGTCACCATTTTTCTTTTATTTTGTTATTAAATAATGTTATTTTATATTTTAAGAATCATTTTCTCTTTTTATTTGTTGCATTATATACAATTAGTGTATTTTTAGTGTTGTATTTATATATTTTTTAAAAAGTTTTTTTTTAATTACATATTACTTTTTTCAAATAGTGCTTCTTCTTTAAGAAATATGGTCACTCTATCACAGCTGTTTTATTCGTTCTAAATGTGTTTCACTTAACGAATTAACGCAACGAATTTTAACAGACGAATTTGTCGTGTAGTGCGAAATTCGTTGTTCGTCCCAGTTGTGTTTAGAGCAATATACGGCTCTGCGAATCATATATACAATTCACGTTGGTATTTTAAAGTACACAGTTGCCTAATCTAGCCAAGTTGTTTTCAAACTGCAAATGATACACTCAAAAAATTATTATAGTAAAATCAACTGGAAGTTCTACTTAAAATAACTGGATATTTACTTAAAACCCTCCAACAAGATATTCATTAAAATGAACTAAATATTTCATTTAAATTCAGACATCAAAATATTGACTTAGATATTCGCCTAAAATTAACTAGATTTTTTGTCATTTACAGCAAAACACAGTGTATCAGAAAAAAAAGTTAAATATTACTAAAAAATAACTGACAAAATTAACTTTAAATGAAAAGCAGTATTTTTGATTAGTTGAAGCTTTGAATAACCCTCCAAATCAGTATAAAAAATATTTTATTAAAATTTAACTGTTTTTTTTTTTTAAAACCAACTTAACGGAATACTTCCTAAATAACTTACAGTCAGTTACTTTTATAATTTTTTAAGTGTATTATGAAACTACTTCTTGGCGGCCTTAAAGCACTTTTTAAAATTGAAAACTTTTAACCTTTGTATGGGCTATTCGGTCCAATCCAGCATATTAAAATGAGTAAGAGTGCTATATTTGACTGTGCCGAATCTTATATATTTTTGACATTATCCTTTCAAAACCCCGAACTTTTATTAAAATTTTTATACTCTTCACATAAGAGATAAACTATAAAAACTAATAGTTTGGCATCGCGCTTGTAATTTCTTTGATATTCACCTGCGGAACATACTTACACCCTACCCTAGCCCCTTACACGGGCTGCCATACAATGTTAATTTTTTTTAAATTTATTTTAAACAGTACCCACAACTTCCAGGGTGCTCATACAAAGGTCAAATATGAGGCCAACCCCAAATAATTTTTCCTCCCAGAACATTTTTGTAAAACATACTTACCCTCTATCTCTAGCCCCTTACATGGTTGCCATACAAAATTTAAAAAAAAAAATAGGGTAAAAACCCCTACAACTTCCCCGGAGTCTCCCCTAGAGGAACAAAATGTATCACAGATCCCCATTAGCTTTTCCTCCCAAACGCATTCCTTAAACATACTTACCCCTATCTTCACCCCCTAAGGGGGTTGCCGTACAAAATTTACAAAAATGATATAAAAGCGTCCATAACTTCCCCAGAGACGGCCTCGAAAATAATAAATTGTACGACTGACCACCATTAGTTTCTCCTTCAAAACATACTGCTAGAATATACTTACCCCCTATCGCCATCGCATAAGGGGGCTCCTATAGGAGGTTGAGAAATTGTACTAAATACCCCTACCGCTTCCAGGGTGTCCGTGGATAGGTCAAATGCAGGACTGACCCAAACTCATTTTTGATTGCAAACATTTTCCTAGAACATATCCCTAAGTGGGTTGCCATACAAAATTTGAAAAAATTAGGTTAAAAACCCCTACAGCTTTCTCAATCATCTTAAAGGGTTTAACTATAACACCCCCCCATTTAAAAATTAAAAATATTTCGTAAATAAAGAAGATGAATAAAAATAAAAAAAATCGGGGTTTCGAAAAGCCAATGTGAAGGCCATCTAAGATTCGGCGCAGCTGAATATACCGCTCGTCCTGGGGCCAAATCGTCGCATTCGATTCGAATCGAAATTTCATTCGATCGATCGAGTTGTCAATGCTTTGAGTATAGGAATTCTAATAAGAATTTTTTAATTTCTATTCGAATCGAATGCGACGATTTGGCCCCTGTTTTCTTTAAACACTTAACAGTTACTGTATGTACTGAGATTTATACATATATATAGGGACATTCGAACAGATTTTTTCCTAAAAAAGTAGGTTATTCAAGATTTTTGATTATATATCGTTCCATCGGTCCATAGTGAACCAATCTTGCTAATTTTTAATTGCGTATATCTCAGAGTATTTCTAATAGTGTGACACTTCACTCTTTCCATGCGACTTTATTTGGTTACGTAAGCTTGATTTAAACAGACACACAGATTGACAGACGGATATAGCTATGCCGGCTTTCCTATCTTAAGGACCGAGAATATATATACTTTATTGACTTGCAAATGAATATTGTAAAAACTAAAAACTGAATGATAAACTGATATGTACCCTTATTACTATGTGAAGGGTATAAAAATGCGACCTACACTTTGATCACAAAAAAAAACATGGACACCCAGCCAGACGGACGGTTGGATATTTATGTTTAAATGCACGTAGGAAGTAAATCTGAGGGTTTTAATTAAAATTGAGTCTGAGACTATTATTGGAAGTTGCAAAGATTTGCATAAACGCATATTACCACTCCCACGTACGTATGTGGTCAACAAAAGACAAGTTAAAGAGACAAATTAAATTAAACAAAATTTTATTTATAAAAAAGTTTTCACGAAGACAAATTAAATTAAACAAAATTTTGTTTAAATAAAATTTTCGCGAAGTTCAATGTTTTTTTTTGGGATTTTTAAAAAGCTGCAAATACACTTGTACTCTTGTGTACTTGTGTGTGTGTGGACGTCATAATTCAAAGTGTTTTTTTTTTTGTTTTATATTTCTGTTCAAATGCTAGCCTCCCACTGGAATTTCTTTTTCCAATTATGAAACAATGGCAGTTGAATTACGTACAAAAGCCGTGACCAGGCTTAAATTAAAAACAAGTACAATTTATTTGTTTTACAAATGTGCACATCCTTGTTTTGTTTATTTAAGGACTCAATATGATTTCAGTACAATTTTTACCAACGAGTCAATTTTCTGTTTGTCTCTTTCCAAGTTGATACTGTCATTTGATTTGTTATTTGCTGCTTTTTAATGTCATAAAATGTTTTTTGAAACCCAAAATCTAACGTAATTCGTACATTTGAAATTTTAGTCACGTTTCTACCGCAGTTAATTCATAAAATGAATGCCGACTTTTATCATTCGAAAACAGTCAAAACCAAAATTAAAACCGAATGGAAAACAAAAAAAATATAGAAAGTAAAAAAATGAAATGAACTTAACTAAATAGAAAACATGAAAAAAATTATTATGAATCGATAGAAAATAGAGAGAACTTGATCTTATGTATTCAAAGGAGATTGTATAAATATAATTTAGAACATAGGAAACAATCAAGGGATAAAAACAACAACAAATTAATATATATTATCGGATTATCAAATACATTATTTTATTGCACACACACACATAAACATACAAACAATCTCTTAAACTAGTTGCTGTAAGCTTTTGGTGTCTTTTCACAAAGTCTTGTCGTTACATTTGATAAACGTTTTTCGTTTTCAACTTTTGCTGTTTCGTATTATTAAATGATAAATTGAATATAATGATTGTAGGAATATAAAGCAAAAAATAGAAAAACATAAACTCTAATGATAGGATTATTGACTAAAACAAATCCAGCAATAATGTTGACATAAATTTGTTAAATTTTTTTATTTAATATCTTCCTGGGGATTTTTGGCATAAAAGGCATTGTCAAAGATCTTTTAGATTTTCATTAATTCTCAATGTTAGTTTTCAATTCAACTTGCGTTTTTATACCAGAAATACTTTGTGAATTTTTTATAACGATTGATGTCTTTATATTAGAATTTTAAAATCAACGTCTTACAAAAAAAAACAACGGTATTAATAGATTAAACTTTCAAAAAAATATACTTTAATACTCCCAATGCACGTTGGGCTGAAATGGTTCCCTATTATTAGGGAACACTTTGCTCACAAATGCAGCCGAGAAAAGTCGAATGAAGATATTTTAAATAGATTTTTCCTTAGTTCAGATCCATTCATATCTAGTATTAATAAACAAAATGAGCGGAAAGAAAAGCAACAATTATCAAATTCCGAACTACAGCTTTTGCTATCGCCTATTATTTCTCAAGAAATACATGATAGTGAGAGCAATGATAGCGAAGATTATGATGATGAAGGTGAGAATGAACATAATATGGTTTCTTTTTAAGTGTATGGCAATTTTTGATAAACAAAAAAAATTATAAACATTTATTTCGTTACTTTTTTAAAAAAGTTGTAAAATTCTCGAAATCCTTCAAAACGCAAATTCAGACTTTACATTAAACTTATATTCATATTTATGCAAAATATATATTTATTTTATTACTTTTTAGAAAAAAGACAATATAAGCTTTTGTTTGCCTCTCATTTTTTAAAGAAATCACTTTTCATTTTAAAATTACGGCGAAAATTCTGAAACAAACTATAATTTTCCGAAAAATAAAAATGTCTATAAAATCGTAAAAAAATTTTTTTTCAGAATATGCCGCCTTTTTATGCACATTTAACGATTTGAAAAAAAAAATTAAATAAATGAATTAATCGCCACTTTCGGTGTCATCGAACCCACTGGAATTATTTCAAAAATAATTAAAGAAAGTAAAAAATTTCCCAAATAAAAAAGTCCCCAAAAAATAAAATAATTCCCAAAAATTATGAAATAACTCCCATAAAAGATTAAAACCCGCAATTAAAATATGTGGAATGCGTAAAAGTTTCATATTGATAACTAAAATTACACTAATGAGAAATTATTCTCCAAATAAATGGAGTTGCGGACAGGCGGTCTCCGGACAGGCGCAGTAAACATAAACTCTAGTAGATTCGAACTGCCACACAGTGGTGTGCAAGTTATTTTTCTGGCATAAGGATGGTACGAGAGTTGCCATTTATGTTTCGGGATTTGACAACACTAGTGTTGCAATCTGACAACTGACAGCTCTATTGTAAAGTTTGACATTTTCTAGGTTATACGTACTCAGAACATTTTGGCATACGAGCGCTATTTTTGTTGTTTACAGTACCTTAAAAGATTCAATTAGACCCAAAAATGAACTTAAATCGTAAACATTTTCGTGCGATTATTTTTTACAACTTTCGACGTGTATTGACTTAGAAACAGCGCATGGATGAACTTAATTTCATTTTTAGTGATGAAGCTCCATCAAGGACGTTTGCTTATCGATGGTATGGTGAATTCAATCGTGGTCGTAGTTCACTCCAGGCTGAATTTCGTGAAGGTCGTCCAAAATCAGTTGTTGCTCCAAAAACCATTGGTGCTGTGCATGAACTGATACTAGAAAATCGTCATGTGACTTATCCTGAGATTGAGAGAACCTTTAGCATTGACAGGACTAGAATACATTCAATATTGCATAAAAATTTGACTGTCAAAACAATTTGTTCGCTTTGGATCTCACACAATTCGTCAATTGCTCAAAAAAAGTCTCGTGTCGATTGGTCAAAGGAAAGGCTCAGAAAATACGATCGCGGTGGTTCAAAACACATCTAGGATATCGAAGATTTACGCGTATGAGCCCGAGAGTAAACAGCAGTCGACTGTTTGGGTGTTACGGGATAAGCCAAATCCGACAAAAGTTGTTTGCGCACGAAACACTTCTAAGCAAATAGTCGTCAGTTTTTGCGGAAAAATTGAACGCGTTGCAACCGTACCACTAGAATAACACAGAATAGTCAATTCTGAGTGGTACACAACAACTTGTTTGCCAGTTGTCTTCCAAGAAATCAGGAAAGCCAACTGCCGAAGATGGATCACTCTTCACCACGACAATGCGAGCTCTCACACATCGGTTCAAACAACTACATTTTTAAGCACCCAAAACACCGATTTGATGAGTCATCCGCCGTATAGCCCTGATTTGGCCCCGAATAACTTCTTTTTATCCCCGTACGTAAAAAACTAACTTAGAGGTCTACGTTTTTTGACACCTAAGGAGCGTTTGCTGTATTCAGAATGCATGATTTGAAGATACCTTAATCAGAGTAGCAAAAGTGCTTCGACAATTGGTTCATGGAGAATATTTTGATTAACAATTGAGTGATTTTTGATGATTAATATTTGTCTTTGTTCTTTAATCCTGAAATATAAAATTACAATCCTCGTATGAACTAAGATCTGATGAGTAAAAACTTGATGGACATGCTGGAGAACTCTATATCTCTGTTAGCTATCTATGTATTACCTTTTATAGAGACACCCTGTCTGGTGGCAGATTTATATTTTCAAACTTAAATAGAAAACGTAATAATTGACACAAAGTGTCATTCAGAGCATCGAACGATAGAATAAAAATTCGAATTTTATTTTGAAAGAATATTTCATCCAGATGTCTTCCGGCTAGTTAAACACACTGTTTAAAACGGAGCCTTGTGCTTTGCGCCACACGCTGCAATAAATTTGGTTTAACTGAGCTTATTTTTCAATGAGTATTTTTTTTTAAAGCCACAAGAGATTAGGGATTGTCATTAAGATAACCTAATAAAAAATCTATGGGAATTAGATTGAGCGACCTCGGTGGCCATGGGATGTCCCCAAAGCGACTGGAGGAAATTTTCCCGAAGCAAATTTTTTAAAGCTCTGGCTGTGTGTACAGTTGCCCCATCCTGTTAAAACCACGTGTGTAAAGAGAACGATAGATAAGCTCGCAGGTTTGGTAAAAGTAATTTCGTAATCATGAGTCGATAATTTTGTCCAATTATCTCATGCAATGATAAGGCACACCAAACAGTTATGCTGGAGCAATGCAGTGGTTTGTGATAATCGAGGGTTGCGGTTTTGTGAAGACTAGTAATAGCTGTTTAGCTTGTTGACGTGGACATTTAAGTGAAAATAAGCTCCGTTGCTCCAGAAAATGGGACTTACAGAGTGAAAACGATCAGACATCGTTTAACAAAAACTTTTGCGTCACTTTTTTCAGGTTTTGAATGATTTAAATTTTTAAAGGATAAAACTTTAAATCCTTTTTAAAATTTCATGAATAAGCGATATTGGAAGTCCCAGTGAGGCTGTTTTTTCTGTATTGAAAATCGCAGATTTTCACGTAAACTGCTTTTAACCAGTTCAATGTTTTTGGGGGTTCTTGAAGATCGACTGGGCTCTGGCCGTGGGATATTTATAGCCGAAGCAGTTGCACGGAATTTCTGCACCCACGAGCGAATTAAATTTACATTCAGTTATTACGTATTCGCGAATACCAAACTTTGAACAAAATTGTCGATGAGTAATTATGTAAGAATCTTTACTCTTAAAAAATGTCTCCACAGCGAACGCTCGAAGCTTATTCGATCACTGCAACATTGTGACTAACAAATCCAAACAATCGACAATTTCAACGGCGTCAACCTCTCTCCGCAACGTTTATTACTTTTTGAAATAATCGTTTTTAAAAATTTAAATTTGCTACCAGACACCCTTTATCTATTATAGGCTATATCACTGATCTGTTTGTTTAGGTAGGACCCGTAATTTTCTTCTTCTTCTTCTTCTTGACTTACTTTCGACAACCTGGCTAGGCCTTAAGCCTCGCTCTTCTGGGCTCTTTCTCATATTCCGGATATTCAGTTCAGCTAGATCTGGATTTTCCAGTTAAAAAAAATGGGGACTTTGTAACAGATTTAATATCAATAGTAACAAAGAGAACAAACCACTTGTACTGGGATAATACTTTTAGTAATCCCATCCACAAATTTTTTTTGCGTAAATAAGTAACTAAAGATGATATTTCCCAGCATTTCTTAAAGAATAGCTGCGGATCAGAATTTAAAAAAAATTATTTTTCATCAGTTATATTTTATACTTTTAGAATTAGTCATAAATGTAGCTTTTAATTAAAAATTTAGTCACTTTTTTTAATTAGAAACAATTTTTAGTATGACTTATAAATGAAAATATGACTAAGTGACCCGTGCGTGACTCACGTGTAGTTCAGGCATAGTAAATTAGGACATTTGCACATATCTTACAAAAACGCTTACAACAATAACAAAAACAAAAACAATTAAAGTGTTAGTAGAAGTCGTAAAGGACCTTTTGAGAGAAAAGTCAACGAGTGTGGCTGTTACTAACTCTTACATCACTTCATAGGCGCAACAATGAGCAGCATAATTTTTTTAAATTTAACTTTTGAAATAAAATTAAAATCTGTACTGAACTGAGCCAAACGAATAACTTCTTGTCCACCTCAAATGTGAAAATTCCCTTATTTTTTAAACTTTTATAATAAACAGTAAAACAGTTAAAACAAAAGCACTTTCGCAAATAATTTAAAATGCAAATTTACCAAGATATTTCAAAGATCAACTCAGCCTAATGGTTGCATGGCTAAAATAATTACTTTTTTAAAATTTCGTGATTACGGAATTCTTTTCGCCAAGCCTAAGAGCTCATCCATCATACTCTTCACACACGTGGTTTCAACAGGATGGGGTGACTGCATGCAGAGCTTCGATGAATTTGCTTCAGAAAAAATTTCCCCCAAAAACTGAGCAGCCGATTTAGGGAAACTCCATGGCCACATAGGTCACCCGATCTAACTCTAATGGTTTTTTTATAAGGCAACCTAGAAGAAAGGATTTATAATGACAATCCCCAATCTCTTGCCCCAATCTTTCGTTGTTTTAAAGGAAAATATTCGTCGAGAAAGATCAGCTTAATTGGACCAAGTTTATTGAAGGGTTTGGTGCAGACTAAAAGGCTACGTTGTGAACAGTGTGTTCAACTCGGCGGAAGATATCTGGATGGCAGGCTCTTTTAAAAATTTAATTTGCATTTTCATTCTATTGCTTAATGCTCTTAATACAATTTTTTGTCAATTATTACGTTTTTTTATTAAGGTTTGAAAATTTAAATCTGCCACCAGCCACCCTGTATACAAAAATATAATAATAATAAATGATAAAACTATGCTGCTCGGTACCGCAAATTGCCAGAGCTATCTTTAGGAGACTAGTACAACTTTCTGTAACTTTTATAAGTATAAACAAGTGAGAAAGTTATAGTTAGTCAATTCTGATCATATTATACCCTACACCAAATTTTTATGAGGGTTTTATAACAAAATCGAGGGATAATATTTGCTTTCAGTATATAAGTGTGCAAAATTTTAAAAAATTGAAGTAATTTTTAGCCATTTATACCCAAAATAGACTTATTCCTCGAGGACATTTGTATAAAAGCTATGTCAAAGAATTGACCAATAATCTCCAAAAGTAAAAAGTTTTGTGCCAGAGCAGAGAAATATATCTCTGCCGAATTTTATCAAAGTGTCTGGGATATCTAGCGTATCCACAAGAATACACGGACACCCAGCCAGACGAATGGCTGGACGGACGGACGGACATGCTTAAATCGACTTGAAGGTGGGTCTCATACTATTATTTTTAGGAGTTACAAATATATGCACAGCCGCATAAAACCCCTACCACGTATGTGATGTGGATATAAACATTAAATCGTTTCTCATATAATTATTCTAAAAAATATGATGCAAAATCTGTATTAAAAATCTATTTTAAATTAAAAGTCTATTTTAAACTGTTTATGAAGACGACCCCAAAAAAAAAAAAAACAAACAAAAAAATATTAAAATATAAATGTTTAATACACATTTCTTAAATAAACCTTTTTACTTCTGCTTTCTCTCTGTTTTTAATTTAATTAAATTAGTTATGCGGTGGCTTGCAGACTTACAGATTCTTAACTTTCAATTAGTTGCTTGTGGGTAAAAATCAGTTTATTAGCAACAATGACTTTCAGTAAACAAATATACCTCAGAATACTTTTTGTTACAGAAATATTTTGCAAAAACACAGATGATAAGTTACAGAAGATGAGAATTTTTTTTAAAGTTGAGTTTGTGTGTGTTGGAAATCCGTAATTTAATAATAAAACCATCAAAACTGCAAACATTTTAACTTTTTGCAAAATGTAATTGGAAAACAACAAGTTGTGGTTGGCAGGTATGAATATAACAAAAAACACAACAGCAAAAGCAGCATAAAATAAGTGAGAGCGCTATATTCGGTTGTGCCGCATCTTATAATAATTGCAATAATTTTTTAATTTAATTTTTTTAAATTTCTTATGGAAACCTCCTTAGAGGATGGAGTTAAGGGGTAAGTTTATTCTAGGAAAAAGTTTGTAAAGAAACATAAGTAGGGACAGTCCTATATTTGACCTATTCTTCTGGCACCCAGGAAGCTTAAGGGGGGATTTATTACAATTTTTCAAACTTTGTATGGGAGCCCCCATAGGCGATAGGGGGTAGGTGGGTTCTAGGAATATGTTTGGGAGGGGAAACTAATAAGGGTTGGTCGTACACATTATTTTTCTAGCAGACTCTGGGGAAGTTATGGGCGTTGTCACATCATTTTTGTAGGTTTTGTATGGCAACCCCCTTAGATGATGGAGAAAGTGGAGTAGTATGTTCTAGGAATTTGTATGGAAAGAAAAACTAATGGGGGTCTGTAATACATTTTTTCCTCAAAGGCCAACTCCGGAAAGTTGTAGGGGTTTCTCCCTAATTTTTCTAAAATTTTGTATGGCATCCCTGGGGCTGAAGATAGGGAGGGAGTAGGCTTCACAAAAATTTTCAGGAGGAAAAATGAATTAGAGTCGGTCTTCCCTTTGATCTTTGTAGGAACATCCTGGGAGCTAAGGGAGCAATTAAAGAAAAAATTAAAAAAATTAAACTTTTTATGGCAGCCCTGTTAGGAGACGGAGGTAGAGTATAAGTATGATCCATAAAAATTTTTTGAAAAAAACAATGGGAGTCCATCTTATATTGGACTCATGTTCGGGCTACTCCTGGGCAGTTGTAGTTTTAATGTACAAGTTTTGAAGAAATAAGCGATTTGTTTGATTCCGCCTACGGGCCTATGCCCCCGATGCCGCAAAAAAGTAAATTTATACCATAACATGCACAGGCGGCCATCGCTAAGTCGGCTTCCTTATCTATAAGGACCAAGAAAATGTATACTTTATAATATAAGGAATAAGAGCGCTTAATTCGGCGGTGGCAAATTATATACACCCTTCACAATGGGCTTCAAAAATTCAGCTCTCTTTTAAAGCATAAAAAAATGATTTGTTTAAATGGGTGAAACCACCTCTCGTGGCCAGTCCAATTATTTGGCTTTAGAAATGCGGATAATATTTTAAATTTACTTTGTACACAATTTTAAAACGAGTGCTGCTATAGTCTCTGAGAAACGGTAAAGCGAAAATTTTTTTTAAATTACCCGAGGTGGTTCTACCACCTTCATTATCCAAGCTTTTTTCCAAATGTTGATGCTGCGATCAAATTACGATCTTAGTTCAGAGTCTATAGCTTTTGTTTATTTGGGGTTTTTTCTGGGTCAATAGTCCTTCATTTTAAATATCTAGATCCATAATAAAAAATTCATAAATATTTCAAAAAATGTGAAAAAGTACTTTTTAATCTAATTGGTCTTCTACAATATGAAAGATTAATTTTGTACATCTAAAGCCATAAACTGAAAAAATGCTAAAATGCGCCAAAGGTTTAAGAAAATTTTTTTTATCGACGTTGTCCACTTTGCTAACTTCTAACGTGCATCCGTTATAATATAGTCCATAAGTTTACATTTCAAGACTCATAGCCTTAAAAATGCTCAACGTACCAAATATATGAAAAGAAGGATTTTTCCCTATTTAAGAGATTTTTGGCATTGATGGTGATCCATAGGCATTTCCAAATCACACATTAATAGGTACTTAAGAAGTAGCGCAGAATAGTATTTAACTTTTTAGATCCCAAGTGGAACGAAATTTCAAAAAATTACCAAAATATTTTTCTAGTTCCTTCTGCGTCATTCGAACGCCATTTGAATTATATTTCTATGTTTATTAGTTCATATGTTACAAATAGTACCCAAAAAGTACTTATCCCTTTTTTTTACCCAGTAGCGTCTTAAACTTGAAAAAAGTCAAGACCGAGCGGGCGCATTATAAATTTTCCTTTAATCTCTATTGGTTTAGAAGTTACAACAAGGACTTAAGAATTATAAAAATATAGTTTCCACTCTGTCTTGCCCGTTAAAATTCAATATATAAAAAGTACCAGAAACGTATTTATATTTTTTTTAAATCTGTCGAATGCAATTTTAATTGGGTTTTTTTTGTCCTTTTTAACTCCTTAACCACCTCAAAGTTATAAAAAAAGTACCAATGCAATTTAAATTACGTTTTCCCCTTATTTGGTTTAGAAGTAACAAAAAAGAATCTGGACATCATTAAAATATAGTTTTCAAGCCTTTTTTATCCATTAGAATCCAAATTTTAAAAAAAGGGAAAGACGCTGGTCGCAAATTTCAAAAGTAAAATACGATACTTTTGAAACTTTGCTTATACCATGTATAGTTAAAGATATATTAACTTAACGACTTTTTCATAATTGAATTGTCGACCCTGTCAATACGTCAGTCAGCCAGTCGTAAACGCTGTTCCCTATATATAGTATACATAGATAAAGGTCGAAAGCCGACTAAGTAGACACAAAGTACTTTTTCCCCATTTTAGGTACTTCTATGCCTAAAAGTTCAAACTGTTGGCCCATACAAAAGGAAAATTTTTTTAAATTTTTGAAACTCGGTTGTGGCGCTTTTTTTTGTACTTTTTCGAGGTTATTAGCTAAAAAATATTAAATTAAGGACTATTGACCCATAGTGAGATCAAAATTCAACTAAAAGGTTAAAAAGTACTTTTTTCACTCTCCTGGCACTTATTCACATTTTCGAGATTATATCGGCTTTTTTCAACATAAACATTAAATTGTTTTTATGAATGATATTATGCTTATTATGAATAAGGCCGTATGAGTGTAGGGATATTTACCACATATTGACCCATATAGAAGTCGCATTTTTTGATTTTTTGCACTTTTTTCTATTTTCTAAACCTATGAATGAGCTTTGAAATATAAAAACGTTTTCATTTAAAAATAGACAATTAGAAATTCTGGATAAAAACTGTATAAAGAATAATGGAAATTTGACTTTTTAATTCTAAAAGTACTTCTTTCTGCTTAATTCCCTTTTGTTTTAGAAATAATTAATATTACTCTTACTTTTTTGGGAATAGTTAATATTACCCTTACGAAGTAGCGGGCTAATTACTTGTAATTATATTAGGGACAAATTATATGTTTTATTTCAATTTCACGAACAGTGTGGATTTTAAACATATGTTGTGGTTTTTAAAGCGATTCTTATAAAAACCAAAATTATGGTGCACAAAAATTTTAACAATTACAAATTGAAAAAAAAAAACCTTTAAAACAGCAAAGATAAGCAGCTAAATCGTCATTTACATAATATAAAGAAGTGCGTGGAAAAATTTGAAATAATAACGAGTGAAGTTTTTCCATATTCAATATGTAGTTGAATTAAGAAACCTCTTTATTTTTAAATTCGTTTGTTTTTTTTTTTTTCTAAAGAGTAGTTGAAGTTTTTATAATCTTATTATCCTTTATGGCGCTGTTAGGGGGCATTGCATTATGTTTTATTTTATTCTGTTTTGTTTTTTCTCCTTTTTTTCATTTTTTTTTATTAACTTTAGTGTTGTTGTTTTTGTATGTGTTTTAATGTTAGTTGTACGGGTTAGAAAGTTATTTCTTTACTGATGTCTGAACGTTTACAAAGTGGATTAAAATAAAAGTTTCAACTTGTTTGCGAAAAACCAACAACTTTAGGATAAACAACTCTGAAAACAAATACAAAACGTCCATTATTAATTAAGCTTTAATTAGAGAGAAATACATGCAGAATAAAAGTTTAAAGTAAAAATTTTGGAATTTTTTTTTCTTTATGAAAATGCAATAAAAATTAAATTTTCAAGCGCTTTTAAATTTTATATACAAAAGTACTTTTGAAAAAATAGACAAACAGATTTACGTGTTTCTAAGCTGAGGCTTAAAATGCCGTTATTCGAACTTACTAGATAAAATTTTTTTACAACTTGACAGCCTTTAAATAGTTTAAAAAAATAACAAAAGCTTCTTTAATATAAATTTCCGCTTTAGTAAAATGTGGAAGACAGACAAATAGGGACTTTAAGGACAACATTCTGTCCGGGCTAAGCATCAAATTAACATAAATTCCTACCTGTAAGTCTCTTTGCAGAAGTACAGGTTACCACAGCAACCCCACGTTCACCGAAATAACCTTATCAAGTACCAGTACGAGTACCGAGAGTTTATTACTGATACCCGTGGTATCAAGCGCAGATACCGTTCAAACACCAGGGGTTCAGTGCAACCAGAGGCTGGCGGCAGCGTTTTTTTCCCCTGCAACATAATCATCAAAGTGGGGATGCTTCACCTTGGTACCTCAGATGGGAAACAGTAAAAGACCAGTCTGCCCAAGTTGCAGTTAGGTTAGGTTAGGTTACGAAGGGTAGTGGCGAGTCCAAAAAGCCCGCCACCTCCACTCGGAGGCCTTTAGGCCCATTGTGAATCCCTTCAGAAGAGTCAAAAAGAAAAGAAAAGCAGTAAGTCAAGTGATTCAAAGGTAAGAAAAAAAGGATAAAGAAGCAAGAGTACCGTCCGCAAGATGTCCAAGAAAGTCAGTAGTCATAGGCACTGAATCACCTATCTGCCCAGCCATCCAACCCTCTTAATGAAACCTATGATGCTCCCCAGCCCACAGCCAGGGACGTCACCAAGTCTATATAAAAAACGCCCTTTAAACCACCTCTGTCGGCAAATCTGCAGCCCAGGGCAGTGGCAGACAAGATGTTCTACCGTCTCCTACCTCCTAGTCTCCGAATACTCTGCAGAAAGCTGGAGAGTTCCTGTCTAATTTGTTCGTCCTGTATCTCACATCGCAGTGCCCTGTGAGAGTCCCAATAATGCGCCTCAGAAACCCCCTGCTCTCCTTGAGCAGCAGGTCAGTGCCCATCCTGTCCAGCCTGGGCCATAAAAGCCTGGAGATCCTGCAATCGGCCCTGTCCCTCCAGGTTTGGCCCACCCTGTCTGTTATCCAAGTCCCTATCAGTCCATAACAGAAACTCAGTGGTGGCCTCACCGGCTCACAACTAAGTTCAATATTCCGGGCCGATCCATTCCTCGCCAATTCATCGGCAATCCCGTTCCCGGAACCCAGCAGAGCCTGACCCTGCGTGTACCCGTGATCGCTCTAAGAGCACGTCTGCAGTTGCCCACGAGTCTAGACCTGACAAAATGTCCCTCTAGAGCCTTAAGCGCGTCCTGACTATCAACGTATATCGTTACGTCACCTCTCCCACTCGCGTTGCAGTTTAAGAACAGAAAGTCGAAGCTGCAGTAAAGGAACATTCAACCAAGGCCACAATGAATGAGATGAGTGGGACATTTATTTTGGCCCTTAAATTTACAGTCTTTGGTTGCCAATTGCTCGTCAGACTACATTTACATGATTGAACTTATTTCAAAATTTCTGCCATGAATGTTTATGTTTTTAGGCGAGTGGTGTAGAGAAGTTATTTCTTTATTATAGTTGCTTTCTACAGACCAAAGATCAATTAAAGTTATTCTGTGAAAAACACCATCTCGTAAATGTTTTTTTGTAAGACCTTCAAGACTTTTTGGGCTTTTTTTCAGTATGTCTCAAGGTTTAAAGATAGCAGTAGAAAAGAAACAGGGAAGAGTAACATATTTGGCTGTCCTAAATCTAATATACCCGTTACATTGTTTTTAATATACCCAACCATCTGACCTATCCAAATTGTTTCGTACTGCAAATAACATAATAAAATAACCCTCGGCAAATTTGTAGAGCAGTTTACGCTAATTTTTTCAAATATTTTATTGAAAACCCCTTAGGGGGAGTAAAGGGGAAAGTATGTTCTAGAAAAATGTTTGCAAGGAAAAATGAGTTGGGGTCCGTCCTACATTTGACCTGTCCACGGACAGCATGGAAGATGTAGAGGGGGATTTGAAACAATTTTCCAAACTTTGTATGGGAGACCCCTTAGGCGAAGGAGATAGGGGGTAAGTATGTTCAAGGAATGTGTTTTGGAGTGAAAACTGTTGGGGTTCGGTAGTACACTTTGTTTTTTCAAGGCCGGCTCTAAATTTTGTATTGAAATTCCCTTAGATGATGGAAGTAGGAGGTAAGTATATTCTAGGAATATGTCTGGGAAAACAACTAGTAAGGTCTGTGATACATTTTAAAATCCGTGGAAGTTGTAGGGGTTCTTACCCTTATTTTTCAAAATTTTGTATGGCAGCCCAGTTAGAGGCTGGAGACAGGGGGTTAGTGTGTTCCACAAAAATAATTAAGAAGAATAATTAATTGGGGACGGTCTTATATATGACCACTGTAGAAGTGCCCTAGGAGCTGTGGGAGCGATTTAAAATAAAATATAAAAAATGAAACTTTGCATGGCAACCCTGGTAAGGGGTGGAGATAGCCTGTAATTATGTTCCACATAAATATTTGTGAGAAAAAACTAATGGGAGGCAGTCTTGCATTGCACCTGTGCAGGGGTTGTTAAGTGCCTGTACAGAAGTGCCTAAGTCTACCTCCAAGTGGTATCAACCGGGCAACTTTCGGAGTAGTAACCGAAAGGCTAACAGACATGGCTAAGAAGAAAACAATCTGTCTTGGGCTAAAAGGGATCAGTTTACTAGTCTGGCTTAAGGCAGGTTGTCCTTGTTGCGTTGTGCCATGTACCTTGCCGTCTAGTGGCACAGCAATACAGGGTTTAAAAGGGTACCAATACCTTAACTGTGTAAATTAAATATTGGTAGGAATGAAACGGATGTAGATTTCCGAGGCTGACCAGAGTCCTATCTGGTACCATGGGAATCAGTTGGCCCCATGTGCTTACCAAGTGCATGAACTGATTGATGGTGAGGTCTCATTCGGGAGTACACATGGTGGCTGTGGTTATCCCCAAGCGGAGCAACTGAGAACGAAATTTGATATGCTGGGGTCCGTCCTGTACGGGCCCCAGAGTGACCGTGAAAGCGGTCTTATAAGAACTAAAGGTTCAATAAGAAAAAGTTTCTGGTTTTGGCGGATCTACCCAGGCACATGAGCAACTGTGGAAGTAGGCTATTAGCTGAAAGGGTGTAAGTGTGTTTGGAAGTAGGTGAATAGGGAAACTGGCTACGGCTGGGGAGCTTAAGATCTAAAATAAGATCCCGTCAAAGTAGTGTCAAATAATGAGAAGGCCGGCATTGGCATGTTGAAGCATGTGCGTGACTCGGTCCTGACTGGCGGTGAGAAGATTATAAAGCATTGATGATGGTTGAGTAATTGATTTGTCTAAATGAGAAAAAGATCCTTCTAACAGAGCTGGGTGTTGCATTCGTTGGGTGCGACATGATTATCATAATCTTTCTTGCTTAAGGTTGGGTGCTGTTTCACAAGCGTGTGGAGAGGTGTCTTGTCGGCGCGGATCTGTTTTGATTATAAAGAAGCGAGAACAAAAATAGAAACGCAATTCGGGTTTAAATAGCCCAATTCCTCACCAAGGGGTCTGTTGTGGCTACACAGAGTCATGACAGAGAATTGGTACCTGAGTGGTAGGCTGAGCCATTCTGGGGTTGCTGGTGTACGCATTGTTTCCATAAAGTGTTGAGAGCACCGTGAATTATTGCCAGCATGGCAGGTGTCACATGAAACCCTTAACGTCTGCACCTATGTAGGGGCAACTCTAGGCAGCTGTAGAGGTTTTTTGGCTATTGGCTTATATCTCGGTCAGCTATCAGGCGATTTTGCTGAATTTTAAAGCGATTTGCTCGCAAGTACCACTAGCTGGTCTATGCAGCAGCGGGGAGCTTCAAAAAGTTGTTTTTTAACCATAATACCTAAACTTCCCTATCTATAAGAACATAATAAATTATATACTTTATGGAGTCACAGATGGATAGTAAAGAAATAACAAATGGAATGACAAACTTCTATATTTAATTGCGACAGTTTTATTTTAAGCCAAACCCCGTTTTATTTTTTTCCACGCGTTACTTAAAGAAATTGAAATATTTTTTTCTGTGTACTAGCTTATTCTCAGCGGAGTGTCAAAGAACTAAAAACTTTTTAATACAAACAGTCCATTACACCATCTGCTTACACATACATTTTAGCTGATCCTTCATCTCCTTGACATTTAATTAATACAATTCACCTTTATATTTATTGGAAATACTTGTGAAAGAACTTACTTATCTTAAATACCTTGTTTGCAATTTTCTTACGGTGAAGTTTCTCAAACTTTGTAAAATTTTAATTAAGATCATTTTTATTAATACAAACAAAAAGCATTAAACAAAACTTTTTTAACAAAAAACTCAAATAAGAACTAATAAAAAGTAAATTTCAAAGCATTTTCAAATTAATTATTTACGTCTTTGATATTTGTTGTGAAAAGTTGTTGCAAGAAATTTTTATGTGTTTTTTTTACGAACTGAAATTATTGTTGGTTTTTGTAGCGCAAATATTTTCAAGTGGTAACAATGTTATGGGTGTGTTGGCTAAAGTTTGTAACGCGCAAAAGTAATTGCTCCGCACCTTAATTAATTTATGTTGACAAGCTTATAATTATTTTATGCCCATTTACTATGTAAACTTTGCATTCGAAGAGCAGGCATGCCGGCCAAAATTAAATTCATTTATTTTAAATATTTGCTAAAGAAAATGTTTTTGGCCAAAAAATAATGTTAAATCTAGTTTATAAAGGCATGCAAATCTAAAGGTAAGAGTATTCGGTTTCCGCAGTGGGTAGAAGATTAGCATTTCTACTGAAGAATTTATTTTCGCTTTAAAGTTGTGTTAACCTATCGCAATGGCCAGACTGTCATATAAATTATATAGTTTTTATCCATTTATTTTGAAGTTTTTGCTTCAATCAATAAAATTGAAAAAGACATAAATTTGATACCTACAAATAACTTTATATTTGAAAAACTTTATAAAAATGGTACAATTGTGGATATTGTAGTATAATTTACTTGACAAATAATCAATAGATATAAATTTCACTATAAAACGTATCGAAATTTTTATGAAAATGGTGCAATTACATGGGGGCTGTTACCTCCTTTGAACTTATTGATCCAATTTAGTTAAAAATGTAGATATTGCAGTATAATTACTTTGCAAAATATTTAAAACCGGTACTTAGTACAGTTTCCGAGGTGAAGCGTAGGAAGATCTTCATAAAACTGGTACGTTTGCAAAGGAGCTGTTAATAACTTAGTCCTATTCAACTGATTTTTTTTTTCAAAATATATGTATATAAGTATGGTAGAACAATAACTTTGCAATAGGTTTGGAGCGGTTAGCTGTTAGGGGCTTAATCAATAAAGCGCATCAAAGTATTCATGAAAATGGTATGTTTACATAAGGGGCTATCGCTTGCTTTTCTCATGTTCAATGGAATTTTATTCAAAAAGCATAGGAAGTAAAAGAATAACTTCCTGAAAAACTGAAGGCGACAACAATTAAAGTTTCTGAAATTTAGTGTGTCAAAACTTTAATAAAAGTGGTACGTTTATATAAGGTCAGTCACTGTCTTTGCTCCTTATCAATTTTTATTATAGTTCAATCACCTTGTAGTAGGTTTAAAGTTAACAAATGAAATAGTTTTTGGAATTTTAGCGAATAAAAAAATTTCATTAATTGTTAGTGAGCTTCCACCTCCTTTGTTCCTTTCTAAAAAATAGTTGTCCTCAAATTAGCTTTTCGTACTTTAATTCACAACGCACTGTGCCGTGGTAATAGTGCATATGGTCTATACCGGTTTTGAATAGAATTCTATTTCTAACAGTCTAAAACATGGTTTGTAGGCCTTGACCAGGCTCCGACAACTTTGTTTTATTTCAACAGACAGCCAAATGGATTTCGTTATCTATAAGAGTCCAAAATATATGTATACTTTATAGGGTCAGTAAAGAATATTGCAGAAGATACAAATTGGGACTACTCTGTTCTTTTTTTTTATCACACAGACCTGCAACTTAGGTGAACCACACAAGAAAAAGTCTAAGGTGGTCCAACTGCATGATCCTGGTAGCTACTTCACACAACCCTTATGAGAGATAACTGTATGAAATGTCTAATTTGGCTTTAGGTTTTGTAATACATTGCCCTAACTAGTTTAAACTAAATGATGTTGGTGTATAGACGCATTTTAGGTGAATCAAGTACGAGCGCTAATTCGGTTGTGCCGAATCTTATATACCTTTCACAAAGTATAGGGGGTTTTATCCTGATAGGGGGTAAGTATATTTTAGAAAAATGTTTGCAAGGAAATATAAATTGGGGTTGATCTTACATTTGACCTTTGAAGGAGCACCTAGAAAGCTGTAGGAGGGGATTTGTTAAAATTACCCAAACTTTATAAGGCAACCCCCTTAGGTGATGGAGATAAGGGTAAGTATGTTTTAAGCATATGTTTGGAAGGGAAAACTAATGGAGGTCTATGATTCTTTTTGTTACTCTAAAGGCGACTCCGTGAAAGATGTAAGGTTTCTTACCATTTTTTTTTAACATTTTGTATGGCAACTCTGTTAGGGGCTGGGAGATATAAGGTAAGTGTGTTTCACAAAAATGTTTGGGGGAAAAAATTATATGGGGTCGGGCTTACATTTAAACTTTGTAGAAGCATCTTGAAAGCTGTAGGAGCGATTTTAAAAACTAAAAAAAATTAAACTTTGTATGGAAACTCTGTTAGGTGCCAGAGATAGGGTGAAAGTATGTTCCACGAAAATCTTTGCAAGAAAAAATTGATGGGATTCGGTATTACATTGAATTTGTGGAGAAGCAACTCCAGGGCAGATGTAGATTTTTTTATGTTCAAGTTTTAGATAAATAAACAGAGGTAGTAGTCTTGGCCTTTGGCTCATATCTCGGTTAGTTATCAGGCGATTTTGCTGCATTTTAATAGTGATTTTTCTATAGATATTTCTAACAGTTTGATATCAATTGTGGGTCTATGCGACATCGGGGGATTTAAAAAAATTAGCTTCCATCATAACACGGAAAGACGGGCAGACGTACATCGCTAAATCGACTTCCATATCTATAAGGAGCAAGAAAATATATCTTTATGGGGATGCAGATGAGTATTAAAGAATTTAGAAATGGAATGATAAACTTAAATATCCTCTTATCACTTAAGTGAAGGGTATAAAAAGCTGTCAACCATCGACTTATAGCGCTCGCTGTTAACGGTGGTGGCATAGCCAGTGTCATTTTCACATTTGTGCTTTGGCATTATGTGTTCCTATTTTCAAAGGAGAACTACGGTAATCGTTAAATGGTTGAAGAAAGGTTTATTGAACAAGGTAGGAGCAACTGATCAGTTGACTTTTATCAACACCATTATTTGAAGCTTGAGAAATATTGCCCTAAAAATTCACCTAAGTATTTCAAAGAAATAAAGTTAGATTTTATGTTGATAGTGGCTTGCAAAAAACCGAGTAAAGTATTTATAGAAAATTCAAACGAGCAGTTGATAAAATACAATCGATACTTACTGCACAAGTTTGGAAGTCCCTATAGAAAGAACTGTTATATACATAGCAAAGAGTAACACAAGTTAAAACAGTTCACGTTGTTGACTTCATGTTCTTTTAAATTGCGGTTCCTAAAAAAACACATACAAACTTACTTATGTACATGCTTACAGAAACCTTAATATGAAAAGGCCCTAAGACAATGTTATTTAAATTGATATTTTTTTTAGTTTTTACAAAATGGTAGGGAATCATGTGGATATATAAAACAATTTTTTTATTAAAAAATAAAGTTAGGGCCTTCTTCTATTAAGGTAACTATATACATATATCAAAACCTACATACCATGTGTGCATAACTGTTTAAATAGTTTTATGTTAGTGTAGATTAAAAAGTTCAAATTGTCTAAAGGAAATATTAACTTTAAGGAAACACACAGATTGACAAAACAAACAAATTTTGTAAAGTTAAGAAGAAAAAAAAAACTTACAATTCAGTTCATGTACACATAAGACGCACACGTTTTGTATTTGATTATCATTGCGCTTATCTTACATGAAATGGCTGCTATGTGCGACTAAGCTTTTTTTATTTTATGGCTTAAAGGCAAAGATTTGGTTAAACAAAAGTTGTCAATTATGGGTTTTTTTACACATCGAAAAGACGTTTACAAATATAAAATCGTTACGCATAAGATGTAACATTTGTTTAAAGTTTAAAATATCTTTACGCAGGCAAATAATTTTGCAAAAAGAAAAATAATTTGTTGAATAAAATATAAGAAATGGGAATGCTGCCTTGCTGTTTTGTGTTATTGGAAAATTTCAAGGTCTAATATGGTTTAAATTTTATTAATAAATGTAAACTAGTTATACAGGAGTTTTATTGTGAACAACTACATGTAAGAGCGCTAAGAGCGCTAGATTCGGCACAGCAATCCCAAACTTTTTTTTCTTTGTAACCATTTTTTTACTTATGAAATATTTCTAATTTTTAAATTGGGGTCGGTGTCATTTTTAAATGCTCCACGGGTGACGGGGAAGTTGTAGGGGTTTTTATCCTAATTCTTACAAATTTTGTATGGCAACCCACTTAGAGGGTGGAGATACGGGGTAAGTATATTCTAGGAATATGTTTTGGAGGGGAAACTAATGGGGGTCGGTCGTACACTTTATTGCTCTAAGGCCAACTCTGAAGGAGTTGTGGGCATTTTTACATCATTTTTGTAAATTTTGTATGGCAACCCCCTTAGGGCGTAGAGATAGGAGGTAAGTATGCTCTAGGAATACGTTTGGGAAGAAAAACTAATGCGGGTCTGTGATACATTTTTTTCCTATACGGGCGACTCCGGGGAAGTTGTAGCGGTTTTTACCTTATTTTTTAAAATTTTATATGGCAACCATGTTAGGGGCTGGAGGCAGAGAGTAAGTATGTTCCACAAAAATGTTTGGATGAAAAAAAAGTTATTTGGGTCGGTCTTACATTTTACCTTTGTAGAAGAACCCTGGAAGCCGTATTAGCGATTTTAAAAATGTTTAAATTAAGCTTTGTATGGCAACGCTGTTATATGTATGAACACTTATACTAATAAAATTTTTGTTTTGGGTGTGTTTCAATCAGAGTTCGAAATTGCTCACTCACTTCTCATTCGTGAGAACGAGTGTGAGCGCTGTGTTTACTACAGCAATTTTTCATTAATGAATGAGTTTTTAAAAAACATTTTGTGCCTTCTCACTCTCGAGTGAGAAAAAAAATTTTTTTTTTTCACCAGTCATAAGTGAGAAGTGAAAAAAAAAATTTACTTTTTTTTCACGAACATAAATGAAAAGCATCAAATTCGAGTACTTCTCATAAGTGAGAAATCATAAATGAATTTTTTCGCGAAGCATTCATAAATGTGTACACATAAAATTTTTTGGTCATGTTACTGGTGCTGCCATATGTAAAATTTTGTCGCATAATTTTTTAAAAGCTTAAAAAAAGTAGGAATAATTTTTTATTTAAACATGTTTTTAATAAATTAAAAACTGTTATACGTTGTGGTTCTTAACTACTTTTTTTAATTTTCTTGCTTTCATAATAAAATATTTGCATTTATTTAACTTCATTTCATTTAAATTTTTCAATGAATCCGATTTAATGATTTTAGTAATAAAAATATGCGGTTAAGGTTTTACAAAAATGGGAAGCATTACTCCAGTGACCATCACTTTCATCATTACTTTGTATATCTTGTTTGTGAAGTAGTTTGTAATGTCTTTCACTAAGTTCCTTTTTGCACGCTTCTATTAAGCAAAAACTTTTTTTGAAGATGCATCGTACAACACATATTTTTCAAAATTAAATTGTCTTTTAGGCACTGATTGTTATTCACTTCACGCTATTTAAAATCCAAATAAGGTTCTTTTACAAATATTTAATGTTGATATTGCAAAAAAAAATAGAGCTGTTACACACACTCATGCAAATTTTAAAATTGCATTCCGCTTTACCACCATTAGAGATAATTGTTCATCATTTCATTTTGTTTGGGATTTTCCACTAATTTGAAAGGTATTTTATACCTGCCTGTCCGTCATCCTTTTAGGTATTAGGTATATTGTTACAAAAAATTGTGGTGGTTATTATACAATACACACGCAAATTTTTTTATGTACAACAATTTGAAACTTTATCTTTCAGGTCAATTAAATAGAACCTAAGAGTTTAAAGGAGTTCTATTTGCAAAAGTAAGGTAAATTAAAACAAGTTAGAGCGCTATATTCGGCTGTGCCGAATCTTATATACCCTTCACATTGGTCTTTAAATATACCCAGCCGAGTAATTTTGTACTGCAAATAATATAATAAAAAACATTGTGCGAGTTTTAAAGAAAAAATAACAAAATTTTAACGTTCGTATGAATAATAGAAATAGATGAGGAAGATTTGAGGTCAAGAGTTTTAAAAGTTTTCGACATTATTCATATTTAAAGGTTAATAAAACTTGTTAAATGTCTAGTCCCCCTGCTCTTCTCCAACTTTTTCTCCAAAATGTATGAATTATTTGATTATTACTTTTTGTAGAATATTCGAAGTCGATAGCTGTTATAGTTTCCGAGATATAGCGTATCGAATATTTTATAATAGTTGTCGATTTGTATGGGAGCTACCCCTTTTTTTGCCCCCACTCAAAAAAATTTTTCTTTAAAGCGTAGCCCTTATGGCCCAATTACTTTTTGTATAACATTTCATTATGGCGTATCGAATATTTGATAATAATTGTCGATTTGTATGGGAGCTACCCCTTTTTTTGCCCCCACCCAAAAAATTTTGTCTTTAAGGCGTAGGTATTTGCGTGCAATTACTTTTTGTAGAACATTTCATTTCGATATCTGTTATAGTTTCCGAGATATAGCGTATCGAATATTTTATAATAATTGTTAACTTGTATGGGAGCTACCCCTTTTATTGCCCCCACTCAAAAAATTTTTTCTGAAAAGTGTAGATCTTTGCGTACAATTACTTTTTGTAGAACATTTTAAGTCGATAGCTGTTATAGTTTACAAGATATAGCGTATCGAATATTTGATAATAATTGTCGATTTGTATGGGAGCTACCCCTTTTTTTGCCCCCACCCAAAAAATTTTTTCTTTAAGGCGTAGCCCTTTGCGTGCAATTACTTTTTGTAGAACATTTCATTTCGATATCTGTTATAGTTTCCGAGATATAGCGTATCGAATATTTGATAATAATTGTCGATTTGTATGGGAGCTACCCCTTTTTTTGCCCCCACCCAAAAAATTTTTTCTTTAAGGCGTAGCCCTTAGCGTGCAATTACTTTTTGTAGAACATTTCATTTCGATATCTCTTATAGTTTCCGAGATATAGCGTATCGAATATTTGATAATAATTGTCGATTTGTATGGGAGCTACCCCTTTTTTTGCCCCCACCCAAAAAATTTTTTCTTTAAGGCGTAGCCATTTGCGTGCAATTACTTTTTGTAGAACATTTCATTTCGATATCTGTTATAGTTTCCGAGATATAGCGTATCGAATATTTTATAATAATTGTTAACTTGTATGGGAGCTACCCCTTTTTTTGCCCCCACTCAAAAAATTTTTTCTCTAAAGCGTAGGCCTTCTTGCCCAATTACTTTTTGTAAAACATTTCTTTTCGATATCTGTTATAGTTTACGAGATATAGCGCATAAAATATTTTACCAAATTTGTGCAATTGTAGAAAAAATAGCCCTTCCCCTGGTCCTATCTGAAAAAATTTTTTCCATTATTTAGGTCCCTTCTTTAGGAGTATCCGTGCCAAGTTTTGTGGCAAGAGTGACTATACTTACTGAGATATATAGGGATATATGCACCGATTTTGTCCTAAAAAAAATGGGTTACTCTGGGTTTTCGCTTATATCTCGGTCAATTGTGAACCGATTTTGCTGATTTTAAATAGCGATTGTTAGCGGGATATTTGTGATCGTTTGACACCATTAACTGGTCTGTATCTTTTTATTTGACTCCGGAAACTTGATTTCAACAGACGGACAGACGGACAGACGGACAGACGGACAGACGGACAGACGGACAGACGGACAGACGGACAACGCTAAATCGGCTTCCCTATCTATAAGGATCCAGAATATATATACTTTATGGGGTCGCAAATGAATAATAAAGAAATTACAAACGGAATGACAAAGTGATATATACCCTATCACTATGTGAAGGGTATAAAAAGAGCAGTTACGACCTTGAACACAATACACAAGAAATACTTTTTATTTATCAGAAAACGTCAATTAAAAATTTAGGAAAATAGTTCAAAAATATTTTTAAAGATTGCTATGAAAATTTGTGTCAGTGAAGACTATAAAAATCACAACATAAAACATAATGTATTATTTAAGTTTCTTAACAAAAACAATTTTTTTATAAATATGACTTTTTCACAATAAATACTGCTAAAAGTAATCCTTTATATTAATATTTATTTATTATTTATTATATTAGCAAAATAAAAAAAAATTTATGTAAATGCAAGAATTTTTTTACTCTTATTGGGAGTACAAATTTCACACGCTTAAAAAATTATTTTCCGGCAACTCTGTTACAAAGCGTGAAAAATATTAAAGCAACACTCGCGCTCATAAAAGAATGAATCGAAAGTGAAAAGAAGAAATTTCTCATTCATTTGTGAGTGAGAAATAAAATTTGGTTTTTATTTTTCATTTGTTAATTGTGAGCGTGAAAAAAAAACGACAAACTTCTCATAAGTGAGTGAGGGTTGGCAAAAATTTTTTCACGCTCTTTTATGAACGTGAGAAGAAAATTTTTTATTTAGGATTTTTCGCTCTCGAGATTTTTCATGAATGGTGTTTTTTTATCGCTCACTCTTGAGAAAATTTGTACTCTGGTTTCAATAATATCAACATGACTGATTCTGTTTTTTTCTTTTTTTTTTGTTGTTTTTTTATTATTACATGCAAAAGTATGTTCTTTGTTGTTGTTGTAGACTCAAAAAAACGAGGTAGTCTTGGTTTTTTGCTTATATCTCGGTCATTTATAGGGCGATTTTGCTGAATTCCAATACCGATTTTCTCGCGACTATCTGTGACAGTTTGATACCACATTCGGGTCTATGCGATATCGGGGGGTTTCAGAAAGTTGATTTCAACCATAACACGGACAGACGGTCAGACGGACAGACGGACATCGCTAAATCGGCTTCCCTATCTATAAGGATCCAGAATATATATACTTTATGGGGTCCCAAATGGATAATAAATGAATTACAAACGGAATGACAAACTTATATATACCCTTATCACTTATGTGAAGGGTATAAAAAGGTAAAAAATATTTAAGGTACGGCCAATATGGCCAATTTTATTGAGTAGGGTTAAAATTTTTACTCATATTTTAACTGTAACTAAAACTTTTCTAATTTGTATTTGTAAAAAAACTATAATTTCGATGGGTGCTATGTGCTTTAATGTTAAATCTGATAAAGACACTTAAAGAATATGATTTTTGTTCATATCGAGTAGCAGAATTTTAAAACCGTATTAACTTTAATATTCTGGAGATCGAGATATTTAATTATATAGTGAGGATGGCTTTAGTGGCTTTTATTTATATTTTAATCTCTTTTTCTACAAAGAGAAAACATTTTCAGAAGATTTTACGGATGTCACATTTTTATAAAAAGGTTAAGAAAAAAATAGGGGCAGTGTGTGATAGTTTTAACTTTTTTTTGCTTTTATCTTTCCGACGTAAGACCCAAGAAAAGTTTTACCTATTTTTGAACTGTTTCTCGTAAAATTGCATATATTTCAAGGACGAAAAATATATCACTAAACAACACCTTACACAGTAGGTAATCTGACCAGTTTTTTTGCAAAAATTAATTTCAGGCAAACGGCTAACACGAATTAGTTATTTTTTTTAGACTTATGCTTTCGAAGATTTTTTCTTTATTTTCTAAAATTAATCACTCACCCTTACGCTTACAATATATCACGTGGGACATGTTTGTTACTTTCGCTTTTTTTAATAAAATATTTAGTTTTGAAATTTCTAAAATTATATTGCACTGGTTCCTCTAAAGTGAGTCAAATCAAAACTTACAAATTTTTAGCTCTTTGATTCCTTGTTAAAAGTGAGTTTACTTTCTTTTGAGAACCCAGGGCCATATCGACGTGAGTGATTTGTAGAGCTTTTAAAAAAAAAATTTCATAACCTTTTATTATACCGGGTGACTGCCGGCCAGTTAAACTACTTTGTTTGCTTATAATTTTTGATTGTACATAAGAGAATCGGATCTTATATTGAATAATGTTTCATTCAATGTCGGCAATTATGTATGAAATACAATGTCAGATAAACGTCCACCTCTGTAATCCTTATAAATGCGAGCTATTTTCAGCACATTTTTTACTACATTCTTACACAATTTCATTATTTAATCACGAATATTTTGTTTAAATTGTTTCAGTGTTTCTGGTTTGTTTGTATAAGCCTTGTTTTTCAGATATTCCCACAAAAAGAAGTCCGGAGCAATCAAATCAGGCGACTGTGGAGGCAGAAAATTTTAGGTAACAATTTAAAAAGGTTTGTTTTAAACCCTTCAGATAGTGATGATATTCACTGTAGATCCTATATATTCTGGATCCTTATAGATAGGGAAGTTGATATAGCTATATCCGTCTGTCCATCTGTGCCTGTTTAAAGCATGTCTCCGGGCTAAAGAAATGTCGCATACACAGAACGAAAAACGGCTTTCTAAAATCAAGAATTTTGTTCTTGATTTTATTCTTAATCTTTCTTGAAATTTTCAGGTACGATCCTTACTAACATTTTCTTAAATCAAGCCTATTCGGATTGCTTCAACAAATCAAGCAGAAAAAAACTTTTTGTTTTAATATATTATTTTACATTTGAAAACAAAGTGTCCCGGTGGCCTAGAGGTAACGCGCTTGTACTGCAGTGTAGAAATCCCTCGTTCGAATCGCAGCTTCGGTAAATACAAAAAATTAATTTTTTAAATTATAAATTTAAAGTATCTATAAAATAAAAATAAACTATAAAATTCTTCTTCTTTAGTAAAGGTCCATAAGTCAAAAAAATGACATTTCATTTTCGAATTAATCCCGTTTATGGCTTAAATCAATCTTTTTTTTGACTTACATCAAGTACGGTTCCGAACTTAAATCAATCCTATTTAGGCTTAATTGTGGCTAAAAGTAAGAAATTCGTACTTAAAAAATTTTACTTGGAGTAAGAAATTTCGTACTTGATTTAAGAAAAACCGTACTCACCGTACTTTTGACACCGCTATAGCTTGATTTAAGTAAAGTTTTCTTAGATAATTTTTTGTGTGTAGAAAACGCTTTTAAAAAAGCTGAAAATACATCCGAATCCGCTTGCTCGAAACATATTGCAATGTAGTGGACACAGTCGTCTAAAAAGAAAGAAACTATTTAAATTCATTTTATTTATTTTGAGAACTTAAATTTTGGTCTGGTACTGGCTGACCTAATATCAATTTCTTAGTTTTAAGATTTGAATACTTATTGCTAGTTCGCATTAGCGAAGATTTAATAATTTAAATGTGACAAAAAATTTAACCGTTAGAATTATATGACATATTATGAAAGCCTCATCAGCCAATAAATTTGGCGTGCTGACAATTTTATTTCTATTCACTTAGCATCAATGTGTAACTTTCATGTGAGGCGGCAATCTAGGTGAATGCAAAGGTATTTCGCTTAAAGGCGCTGAGGCATCATTGTGTTATTAGTAATGTTTGGGAAGCACATTTCTTTGTGTATAGCAAAAGTTACGTGGGCTTATTTTAGTTTAAAATTTTTTACTTTCCATAACTTTGCCCATTCTCTTCTCTGATAATATGATCCTGCATTCGTTTCAAAGCATCTTTAGGATCTTCAGGAGTACCTACGAAGTTCAATCAGCAAATGTCAACGTGTGCATTTCTAACGGTCCACTCTGTAAAGCAGGTACAAATTTGTTCCTATTTGCTTCCTTGAGGTATGCCAGCCAACTTAACTGGTCTGCTTTTTGGATCACAAACTCTCGGTTGGTTATATACTTTTCCAAAGGGTTATAGAGATTCACAGGCAAATTCAACTTTAGTTTCGTTTACAGACCTTTAAAAAGTACTTTGTCGAATGCTTGAGAGACATCAATAAATAATGCATAGAAATATTTCTTCTTCTTTCTGGTTTTATTATAACCTGTAACATGTAGGATTGTCTAATGGTACTGTATGGTCGCCTAAAACCAAGTTTGTGATTAACAACGCAGTCGTTATTATTTGAAATCGTTGCTTTGAATCAACTGTTTAAACAATTTCGGCATCAGCGATGCCAACTTAGCTATTTTAGAGCTAGATTTAGCTCTTTTTAATTGCTTCTAACTCGAAAATTTTCCCTTTAGCTTTTTTTTCAAAAAAGGAGTTAACCCAGCTCTTTTCAACTCTGGAAAGGGCACGTTTGGCACTTTTTGCTTTTTATAGTAAATTTTCCCGTTTTTACCCTATTGTTTTGTCTTTGTGACAGAACAACGCCGGAACAACGACGGAACAACGCTATTCACTGATTTATTTCATTTATTACAAAGCCTGGCAAATAAAATCATTTTACCGACAGATCACTTCGGCTAAATAGCTGGAGAATTCGAATCTTTAATAAATAGCAACTGCTATGTAGGATATTTTTTTGAGAAGGCATGCGAAGATTCTAATATAACATAATCTGATAAACACATCGTTATATGTAATTTAATATAATTAATAAAAACTTTAATTTATGAGATTAGGGCAAAGCCTTCAACAAATTTTATGATGCTGGAATAAACTTTGGCATTTAGCTTAAAAAATGTTTTTTGCAGGATTCAGAAAATACTTTATGTGTTATAAAAGAATATGAAGAAATTGAAGAGCTGTAAAATTGCTTAAAAAATTTTAAATTGTACAAGTGGAAAAATGTAGATAGAACCGACTAATTTTGGATTAAAGTGTATTATTGCTTGCTTTAAAAACATCGTATCCATACTCTAATGCTAAAGTGGAAAAAACATGCAGTGCTATTAATTTTTTTTTTTAGAATAAAACAAGAAACCGCATGGCCTTGAATACGGTTATAGTTTAGTTCATATAAAATAGGGCTTACAAAGGTGTATCACCTGCCGTTAAACTACGAGTTACCAGCAAGCGTATTTTCAAAAATTAATTCAATTGAAACATATAATAAATCAAAATACATATTATATAAAAACAAATCTATGGACGGAAGAAGAAAATGTTGCTCTTTTCAAAAATGATTGCTCTTTTTTAACCTATTTATATGTAAATGTGTATGGTCATATTGTTACTGTTCGTAAACATTTGTATCAATTGCTGGTGGAAAATAATTTTATTTAATATTATTTTTTTTCTATTTTTTTCTTTTTTATTTTGCAAAAAAAATCTTGAAGTAAAAATAAAATAATAAATACATTCACAGATTTAAAACGGAAAAATCTTCAATTTTTTAATTTAGCTCCTTTTAGCTCTTTTGGACTACTCGGTTGGCTCTTTTTGCCTCTGAATTGTTGGCATCACTGTTCGGCATGGTTGATAAAAAATTCAAAGGCTCTTCTCAATGCTATTAAAAAATTGATACTAACTTTTGTAGGCGTTTCATACACAATTTTTTGTCTTTAAAAATTTTGAAACCCATTTATCCATAATATGCACAGAAAAATTGATTTGTATCGGTACGGTAAATACCTGGTGTAGGATTCAAGTTTATGTGAGTGTTGGATCGTCTATGTAGTTTTATTAAATTTGATGCATGCAGACATAAAATGAGAATTGTTAGATTAGCACCACCAAATTGTCTGCTTCCAAAATTAAAAAATTAGAAGCCATCAATATGCTTTATAAGGGTTTTAAAATTGTTTCAGTCGAATTTTATAAATTAACTTTAGTTTCAATCAAAAGTTTTTTCTTCTTACTTCTGACTTTTATTGAGAAAGGATAAACACGCATTAAAAGTTTCATAAACATCTTTGGAAAACAAGCAAACTTACACCTAATTTTGTTATAACGTTTGTACTAAGACAATGCCAAAAAAAAGATACACCATTGGCAAGCTTCATTTCAAGGAACTCCTTTAATTTGTTATGTGCTCATAATTAATTTATGTTCTCATGTTTGCATTGGGATTAGGCAAATAAATTTAAATTTGCTGCAAAGTCGTAAAAGCACTTTAGTTAAGGGAATTAAGCTTTAGTGTCTTTAAGTGTTAATTTTAGCTGGGATATGCATGTGTATACGTAAAAATGTACATTGCAAATACCCAGCCTGCAAAAAACAACGTTAAATTAAAAAAAAAATGCGAAGAAATTTTTTAAACATATATTGTTGTTAAAAAATTCATAAAAATTAAATATGTTATTAAGTAAAACATACCTATGAGCTCAAAATTTTTGTTTTGTAAAAAATTTTAATTCAATAACTCATTATAATTTTCTCAGATTTCTGTAAGGCACGTCAGTTACGAATTTCCCGCAATATGCTTTAGAAGTTCTGTGTCAAAAACTTCATATGTTTCAAGATGAGAAACCTGAGAGCAATTACTAAGAGTTCGACCAATTTGGCAGATGTTTCTTTTAAATATCTTACAGATATTGGCCAATTTTGCAGGCTGGGTACATACATGTACACACACTTATGTATGTATTTTTCTTATTAAAATGTTTTCTACCTAATACAAAATTTTTATATGTAAATAGTACATCAGTATGTTTATATTTACATCCACGAATGTGCAAACCAAACATGTAATATGTTGTTCTTTAGGAGTGAGTTTTAGTGTAAAAATTTTATACAACAGGTCTTAGTTCAGATATCTGTAAAAGAAGATAATATTTGTAATCGATTATTATATGCAGATCTTATTTTTTATTATCCTACAAAAAATTTAGAGATAATTTTCTAAACGTTATGTTTTATGTGCGTGGCAGCACACTTAATCAATATAGACTTAAAAAAGTGTAATGGAAAAAGATTTATTGTGCAATGAAATATTTTATCTGTAATATCGGCAACATAACTTGAAAATGAGAAATTTTAAGCCGAAACTTTAAATTTTTTATAGCAGTTTTGACTTTTCAAAATAAGTAAAACGTAATTTTGGATTTATTTATTAGAGCGCAAATAACAAGGTTTCTTAAGTTGGAAGTTTTAAGATTTAGGCTGACCGAATCGTATGATAAATAAATTCCATCTTTTTTAAAGTGCGAGAAAAGTTTTATGCGGGACAAATTTCGCTTAGGCTAGTTAAAACCTAAAAATCGGAAACTTCTGTCGAAAATCCTTTGGAGCTACTCGAAACTGTAACGCTTTTTAGAAAAATATTTTAATTCAGTTTTTTTAATTTATAAAATGTTTTTACTTTTTACATAGGGGCCGGTGTTATGTTTTTACCCTCTTAGGGTCAGTAGGGAAATTTTTGGCAGCCCCTTAGTGCTTGGTGATAAGGGGTTAGTATATTTCACAAATATATTTGGGGAGGAAACTAATGGGGGTCGGTCTTACACTTAATTTCTCTAAGGCCGACTCTGGGGAAGTAATAGGCATTTTCACATATTTTTGTAAATTTTCTATGGCATCCCCCTTCAGGTGTTGTAGAAAGCGCGTATGAATGTGTTAGGAATAAATTTGAGATGAAAAACTAATGGGAGTCTGTGATTCATTTTAATCCTCTAGGGGCAATTCCGGGGAAGTTTTAGGGGTTGCTACACTATTTTGTTTTGAAATTTTTTGTGGCAACCCCATAGGGCATGGAGATAGGTGGTATTTGTTTTCTACAAAAATGTTTGGGATTGGCAGTACACTTTATTTACCTGAGGGCAACTCTGTTAAAGTTATGGGTGATATGACATCATTTTTGTAAATTTTGAATGGCAACCCTCTTGGTTGATAGAGATAGAGGGTAAGAATGTTTAAGGAATATGTTTGAGAAGGAAAACTAATGGAGACCTGTAATACATATTATTCCTCTATGGGCGACTCCGCAAAAGTTGAAGCTATTTTTACCCAATTTTTTTCTAATTTTGTAGGTTGGTGGTGATAGGGTGTAAGCATATTCAAGGAATATTCAAGGAAAGTGTTTGCAAGGAAAAATGAGTTTAGGTCAGTCCTACATTCGACCTATTCAGGGACACCCTGAAAGCTGTAGGTAGGATTTACTATAATTTTACCAAAATTTGTATGGTGATAGGGGGAAAGTATATTTTAGGAATACATATGTGTGGGGAAACTGACAGAGGTCAGGGGTTTAAACATCATTTTTGTCAATTTCGTATGGCAACCCCCTTAGGTGATAAAGATTGTGATAAGTATATTTTAGGAATGTGATTAACAGTGAAAATTTATGTGGGTCTGTGAAGCATTTTCTTCCTTAGGGGCGACTCCGGAGATTTTGTAGGAGTTTTAACTTAGTTGGCAACCATGTTAAGGGCCGAAAATGGTAAGTATGTTTCAAAAAAATATTTGTGAGAAAAAACTAATTGCAGCCGGTTTCACATTTTACCTTTTTAGGAAAACCCTAAAAGCTGTGGTAGCGGTTTAAAAAAAAAAAAACAAATTAAAAAAAATTAATTTTGTATGGTAGCTCTGTAAGGAAGCGAAGGTAGAGAAATTAACAGAGGTAGTCTTGGTTTTTGGCATATATCTTGGTTAGTTTTCGGACGATTTTGCTGGATTTTAATATCAGTTTTTTCGTGGATATTCCTGAAAATCTTATAATAACTGCGGGCCTGTGGGACATCGGGGGGCCTTATAAAGTTGATTCAAACTATAACACGGATGGACGGACAGATGGACAGACAGGAAAACATCGCTTAATCTCTTTGCCTATCTATAAAGAACAAGATAATATATATTTTATGGGGTTGTAGATCAATATTAAAGAAATTACAAATCGAATGACAAATTTATATGAGCCTAGGGTGACCATTTGTTTCTGGTTCGAAAGCAGTACGCTTTACAGTTTTTTTTGTCTTAGAACTACTTTCAACTAGGGCGATCGAATAAGAATCAATTTCTGAGTCAATTTAAGCCTTTCCGTCCTTCTGGGTGTCTATTTATTTTTGTAAAGAAAATTTTTGATTCAGAAAATACATTTTCAAAAAATTTTTAATTATTTTTTGGAAGCTGTAAATCAACTAAAAAAATTTTAAAGATCAAAAAAATTTTATTACAGTTTTTGCCTCTACACACATGTATAACCATTAAGTTTTGCTATAATTTAACAAATATTTTGTTGGAAAAAACTTAAATTAATATTAATCTTGGAAATTCAGTACAATCAGTACATTTTCTAAAAAAATCAGTGCATATCAGTACATAAATTTTTAATCAATACACCAAATGAAAAATCAGTACATGTACTGATGAAATCAGTACCAATGATCACCCTATGTATACCCTTATAACTTATGTTAAGGTTATAAAAATGTTAATATTTTTAAATATATACTTTGTTTAAATTATTAGTTTTCATGAAAAGTTTTTCCTCGAAATTTATTGTTAACGGGAAATTGTTTCAAAGTATTAAAAGCTTCTTAAAAGAAAGGAATTTGCTTTGCTAAGTATAGCGTTCACTCTGAAATTGTATATCCAACCTTAAAATTATAAAATGGGTTAACCCGATTAGGTATGCGTGGCGTATGATTAATATTTAATTACGCTTAAGTTTAAGAGCACTCATACGCTTACAAGACTTTGTTGTTTTCTTAAGACAGTGGTGGTGGTACACGTTTAGTATACATATATACATATATGGTCAGTATTTTTTTATTGTGATATTGAACATTTAGCATGTAAAATAACAAAATTTTCCAATTTTATATGATCTGAGGTGTGGAACAAGGATTACGCAATAAATATTGAACATTTAGCATACTTCAAAGCACAGGCGAAATTGAACAATCATTGTTGCGGTAATGTTTTTTGATTGCATGCGGGTAGTACAGCCCTCGTTTCAATACTTTTTCCCTTACATCCTTACAAAAACGGTCGATATCAAAGCTGTTCATACAAAATTCTAAACGTATGGATGCAACTGTTTTATTTTAGTTGTCTAGAGATCGCCAACCGTTTAATTAATATTAAATAATTTATTTTCAATGACAAAATTAAGTGTAATAAAAGAAAATGTTATGCTGCGTAAAAAGTTTAACTCAGGGTGACTAATGTTAAGACAAAACATGCGATTGGTTCGTCGTGGCAAGGTTTATCCTGTCTACTATATTTTAACCATAATATGTTGGAGTCTTGGCAATGAGGTTGATGTTCATCATTCCGCGGCGAATTGTTTAGGGCTATTCAAAGCCTAATTTACTAGTTGGTGCAGCTGAAGCTGCAGCTAAAAGTCTCTTCTGCCCTTGCTTTTACTCAAATAACTTTTCTTCCTAAACCAGATTGCCTCACAATTTCTTAAAGATTTCACTTGGTAGTTTTTGAGATATAAAATAAAACACATGAACTACCTAAGGGTTTTGCTTATATCGCGACCAGTTATGAAATGATCTTTTTGATGTTAAATTGCGATAGAGGGGATTTTTGGTAATTGAATATCCCAACCGATTTTATGGGACTTGTGTAATTATAGTTTGTCATTTAGTTATACGTAAACATATATAAATGCCTTAACTATAAATTTCTATATGACGTAAATACCTTAAATGTTATTACTAAATTATCAATTATTTAAAAAAAAAAAATTTTTTTTCAATTATTTACTCTTGCCGTTAGCAATCCTTTATAAAGTTTAATTTTAAGTGTTTTTTTTTGAAGAAGTACAAAAGAAGAAGTTTTTCAGCATCCAGAATCATTAGAAACCCAATAGAAAAAACCCAAAATATTAAACCACACATACACAAATACACAAATACATACGGGTTTTATTTAAAATTACTATTTCCTTAATTTATTTAAGATCTCTCTTCTATTGTAGCTGTCAGAATATGCAATGTCTTGTTACATAGGTCAGAGTGGAAGGAGGTAAGAAACAACAACAACAAACAAGTAATAAAAAACTGTCAGAAGTGGAAATGAAGGTAGATGGAATAAAAAAGCAATTAACTAACAGACAGTTGAAGGTTAAAACGCTTGTTTTTTAATTTTTTTTAATCGAAAAACATAAAACAGCTGGTGTGCTTTTCTTTTGTTTTTATATGGCTTAAAAATACACAGCCAGTTATTTAAAGAAGTCTTGCTTCATTTGGAGCTAAAGTTAAGAGTACTTTTACTAATTAAACAATAAGCAAGTTATAGTCGTCAAGTCCGTTCATATTATCTCCCACATTAAACTGTATTTCTTATGAAGTGTCCCTATATGCACAAAGAGCACTTTCACAAGAAAATCAGTTTATTAAGTGCAATATTTAAAAAAAGTAGAACTAAATTTCCGTTGTAAAATTACTCTGTTCCTTCTAGGTTGCGTTCAAAAACGAAAAACCGCTTTCTAAAATCAAGAATTTTATTCTTTTGTACTCGCCGTAATTTTGACACCGCTATGGTTTGATTTAAGTAAAGTTTGTTCTTAGTTTATTCTTTGTGTGTAAGCGCACGTTGAGTATTTTACTATGCGGTGTGCAAGCGCTATATTTTTCTGTGCCGAATTTTATATACCCTTTACAATGTGTAGGGGGTTTTACCATAAATTTTTAAAATTTTATATGGCAACCCTCTTTGGGGTAAGTGTGTTCTAGGGAAATGTTTTCAATGAAAACTTAGTTGGGATCGGTCCTACATTTGACCTATCCACAGGCAGACTGAAGGCTGTTTTTTTTTTTTTTTTTTTTTTTTTGTCATATTTTTATTATTGAATCTTCGTTTTTGCGAACTAACAATAAGTATTCAAATCTTAAAACTAAGTAATTTATATTAGTCCAGTCAGTACCAGACCAAAATTAAAGTTCTCATAACAAAGTAAATTAATTTAAACAGCTTCATCTAAGTTCAATAGTGTCCCTTCTCCTCAGACGAGTGTGTCCACTATGTTGCAAGATGTTTCGAGCGAGCGGATTTGGATGCGTTTCCAGCTTGTTTAAATACTTGTCCACATAGTTCAGGATTTCGCATTTAACTAGTGGAACTTGTAGATCCTTATGGATGTTGCTGTTTTTAATATACCAAGGAGCACCAGTTATCATTCTTAGGATTTAGTTTTGACTGCGTTGAATTTTTTCTATGTTGGATGCGGAAGCAGTGCCCCATAATTGTATACCGTAGCACCAAATTGGTTTCAAAATCGATTTGTAGAGTAGAAGTTTACAATCAAGACGAAGCACAGAGTTTCTGCTGATTAGCCAATGAATTTGTGTAGCCTTAAGTTTCATTTGCGTCAACTTCGCATCTATATGAGGCTTCCATGTGAGGCGGCGGTCCAGGTGAATGCCAAGGTATTTTGTCTCGGTTCGTTGAGGCACCATATGGTTGTTAATAAGAATTGGAGAGCACGTTTTTTTGCGTAAAGTAAAAGTTACGTGGGTACATTTTTGTTCATTTATTTTTATTTCCCATAACTTTGCCCATTTTTTAACTTGGGTTACGTGTTGCTGCAATTGGTTTGAAGCCTCTTTAGGGTCTTTATGAATACTGAGAAAAGTGGTATCGTCAGCAAATGTAGACGTGTGCGTAAAACTATTGGTTTGCATATCTGCTGTGTAAAGCAAGTACAGAACTGGACCTAGTATACTCCCTTGAGGTGCACCAGCCCCTATTGTTTGAGAAGAACTTATTTGGTTTCCCTCTTTGATTTTAAACTGTCTACCGGTTATGTACTTTTCTAGTAGGTTGAAAATATTAGCTGGAAGGTTTAGCTTTAGTTTGTTTAACAGGCCTTCGTGCCATACTTTATCGAAAGCTTGAGAGACATCTATAAAAAGCGCGGAGCAGTACTTTTTTTCCTCGAAAGTTTTTCTTATAACCTGCACCAGTCTGTGAGTTTGTTCTATTGTGCTATGTTGACTTCTAAAGCCAAATTGGTGATCTGGAATGCAGTTGTTTTCATTCAGGATCGGAGTAAGCTTGTTTTTAAGCAGCTTTTCAAAAAGTTTGGACAAAGTTGGTAACAAACTTATAGGCCTATACGACTCCACCTTCGAAGGATCTTTACCAGGCTTAGGAATCATCTTTACTAAGGCAGTTTTCCATATTGGTGGAAAATGTTCAAGCCGTATTATGGCATTAAAAATAAAAAGAATTATTCTTTTTGCTGTAAAGGGTAGCTCAATGAGCATTTTGTTGCTTATTTTATCAACGCCAGGAGCTTTTTTATCATTAAGGTTAGCTATAGCTTCTACCACATCTGAATATCGGAAACGTATTTCTATAGGACGTCTAGAAACAACAGGCGGTAACTCCCTCACGTGCATGTATTAGGAGTGAACACGTTTCCTAAATGGCTTGCGAGCAGATCGCATTTTTCTTCATCATTTCTAGCCCAGGATCCTCTTAGATTGCGCAGTGGTGGTTTTGCGATTACGGGTCTTTTGAGACGACTGGCTGATCGCCATAGAGAGTAATTTGTTTGAGGAGTCGCGTCTAGACCTTCCAAATACTTCTTAATTGATGCAATTCTGTGTACCTCCAGCAAGTTTTTTAAGCGATTTGTACACTCTTTTAGCTTCGTTTTAAGTTGGGGCGATCTATGCTGTTGCCATTCTCTTCGCGCTCTCCTTTTCAGATAAAAGCTTCTCAACATCGACAGAAAAAATTTTGTTGCATTTGAACTGACGGTATGTTGAAGAAGCATGTTCAACGGCTTCTTTAATGTTTTCATTTAGGATATTTAGGCAATCATCGATTTCTTGGGGAGTTTTTAGTGGTATGTGTTCCGAGCAGTGAGAGCTGATATATTTCCTATATCTCAACCAATTTACTCTTTTGGATAAGAAAAAATCACTAGTTGTGATTTGGTTAGGACTGCAAATAGTGATAATTGTGGGTGAGTGGTCAGAAGATAAATCCAGAAAGGCTTGCGCCTCAATAAGCTCCGGGGATATACCTTTTGCTACGCCAAAATCTATTACGTCTGGAATTTTATTGTGGTCGGTTGGCCAATAGGTTGGTTGTCCGGTAGAAGGCTGTATGATGGGATTTATTTCAATTTCAAAAACTTTGTATGGCAGCCCCTTAGGCGATGGAAATAGGAAGTAAGTATGTTCTAGGAATATGTTTGGGAAAGAAAACCAACGGGGGTCTATGATAAATTTTATTCCTCTTATGGCTACTCCGGAAAAGTTGTAGGGGTCTAAATCCTGTTTTTTCAAATTTAGTATGGAGTTTGTTTCGCAGCAATGTTTGGAAGATAAAAATTAATTTGGGTCGGGCTTTAATTTGACTTTTAGGGAAATACCCCTGGGAGCTGTGGGAGCGATTTAAAAAAATTAAACTTTCAATGGAAACTCTGTTAAAGGATGAAGATAATCTCATATGTAAGTTTGTTCCACAATATGTTTGCAAAGGAAAATTATTGGGAGTCGGTCCTACTTTGCACCCGTGTAGGGGCAACGCAGGGCCCATTGTAGTAAAGCGCCCATAAAGATGTGTTGTAGAGTATGTAAAGGCCGAGATTTACCGACTATAACTTTCTTACTTGTTTCGAATATAGTTAACACAAAAAGGAATGAAAAACTCTTGCTCTATTTATTATTATAATTAATTAAAGAAAACTTTTTAACAATTATTTTCTGCATCTTAAAAAAATTTAAAGTTGTTGGAAATGTTTCCCTAGATTTTTCTAAGTTGCAAAGAATTCAAGTTAGTTGGATAAACGAGAAATAGATCTTTTTACCTTAGAACTAGTGGTGTTTTCTAGCAAATATATTAAAAATGATTTAGGTGAACTTGAGATTTTAGTTGAATTAAAAAACCTTATTTAATGTACTTGTGTTTGTACAATTATGTTTAACATTAAACAATGTATTTTACAATTTGCTTACATACTTAATCACATTAATACGGTTAAATCCACTTCAAAAATTTTTTCTTTTCCAACTTCGCGAGAAAAAACAAAAATAAAATAAAACACAGATAAACACTAACTGTAATATTTTAATTAAGATAAATTTTAATTAAGGCACACCTGCAGTGCGTCAGTAAAAGTACTTTTGTCTTCTTTGTTTGTTTGTGTTTGTTTGTTTTTAATTCCCAGAAGATTAATTATTGTTTTAATATTTTTGTTGTTGTTTAAACCGCGACGGTACAAAAAAAAAAAACACAAGTGACCTGCGCAAATATGGTGGACTGTTAAGAACAAAATTTGTAGCGTTAGACATGATACGCACACAGACAAGAACCTTTCCTTTTGTATTTAAAAGTCTTGCAATATGACAAATTTTATCAAGGCTGTTTTCCAGTATTACTAATGATTGCTGTTTATGTTACTGCTACCTCTAGTTCATTTATTATTTTAAAAAAATAGTCAAAACTCAAGATAATAAAATAAAATAAAATAAATCAAATAAAATAAAATAAAATAAAATAAAATAAAATAAAATAAAATTAAATAAAATAAAATAAAATAAAATAAAATAAAATAAAATAAAATAAAATAAAATAAAATAAAATAAAATAAAATAAAATAAAATAAAATAAAATAAAATAAAATAAAATAAAATAAAATAAAATAAAATAAAATAAAATAAAATAAAATAAAATAAAATAAAGTAAAATAAAATAAAACAAAATAAAATAAAATAAAATAAAATAAAATAAAATATAATAAAATAAAATAAAATAAAATAAAATAAAATAAAATAAAATAAAATAAAATAAAATAAAATAAAATAAAATAAAATAAAATAAAATAAAATAAAATAAAACAAAATAAAATAAAATAAAATAAAATAAAATGAAATAAAATAAAATAAAATAAAATAAAATAAAATAAAATAAAATAAAATAAAATAAAATAAAATAAAATAAAATAAAATAAAATAAAATAAAATAAAATAAAATAAAATAAAATAAAATAAAACAAAATAAAATTATATAAATTAGAACAAAGCAAATAAAATAAAATAAAATAAAATAAAATAAAATAAAATAAAATAAAATAAAATAAAATTAAATTAAATAAAATAAAATAAAATAAAATAAAATAAAATAAAATAAAATAAAATAAAATAAAATAAAATAAAATAAAATAAAATAAAATAAAATAAAATAAAATAAAATAAAATAAAATAAAATAAAATAAAATAAAATAAAATAAAATAAAATAAAATAAAATAAAATAAAATAAAATAAAATAAAATAAAATAAAATAAAATAAAATAAAATAAAATAAAATAAAATAAAATAAAATAAAATAAAATAAAATAAAAGAAAATAAAATAAAATAAAATAAAATAAAATAAAATAAAACAAAAAAAAAAATAAAATAAAATAAAATAAAACAAAACAAAATAAAATAAAATAAAACAAAAAAAAAATAAAGTAAAACAAAATAAAATAAAAAAAAAAAAATATAATAAAATAAAATAAAATTAAATAAAAATAAAAAATAAAAGAAAAACAAAAAAATAAAATAAAATAAAATAAAATAAAATAAAACAAAATAAAATAAAATTAAATTAAACAAAATAAAATTAAATAAATTTCTAAGTACACAAATTTTAAGTTTCTCACGATACCGTGTTTTTCACTTAATTCCGTAAAATATGAGATATGTACGTACATAAAAAAAGCACTTTTAAAAACCCATTTATTAAAAATTGTACTTACAAGCCGCACTTAGGTTTTCTTAAATCAAGTTTGGTCAGGAATATTTAAAAGTCAAGCTTTTAAATATAATTTAACGTTTGAAAACAAAATGTCTTAGTGGCCTTGATGGTAGCACGCTGGTAGCTCGAAGTAAACCAAGTTCAAATCCCAGTTATGGCAAGTACAGAACAAAAATGTTTCAAATAAAACCATTAGTTATGTACAAAATCGAAAGAAAGCTTTTGTTATTTATTAAAGCTCCATAAGTCAAAAAATGACTTTGGGTTTTAATCCTTTTTACTATTAAACGAATCCTTTTAAACTTATATCAGGTATGGGTTCAAACCTAAAACAATCACTTTTTTGCGCCTAAAAGTAAAAAATTTGTTATTGCAAAATCGTTCTTGATTTAAGAAAATCCGTATTTACCGCACTTTTGACACCGCCACGGCATGATTTAAAAAAATAATACTTGGTTTATTTTTTGTCTGCATATAAATGTATATATGTATATGAGAGTTGGGTCCGAGTGATTAATTTAGCTCGTTTTCGCCAAAAACCTAGTTCATGTAGTTTTAAAACCCCATATAAATTACATTGTTATTCGTGAAAAAAAACGATCGAGGTTGTTGGCAAAAACCATCAGAAATAACTGATTGACCCAACTCTAATATATATATCGTCAGCTGAAATTCAAAACACTTAAAAATTTCTGTTCCAAGTTTTGTTTGTAACAATAAAAAAATTTATTATCATGCCCCTTTTAATAAATACAATCATATATGTATGTTGAAATATCGGTTTGAGATTTTTTGTTAGTTATGTGGTCTTGCATTTCAGCTAACAATATATACCTATGGAGTACTTACAAATTGCCTTAAGGAAACCTGGGGACAAGTGTCCCCATGTCAACACTTTTGTCGACAATTATTGTACCTCTTTGGCGACTTTGTCAACAATACGTCTACAGTTTTATATTAAGCATTGATGAAAAGAAAACTGTCAGCGAAAAATTAGAGCTTCAGGTGGCCGTCAAACGCAAAAGTGTATCAGCGACTAATGGTTTTTTTAAAATTGTTAATTTTTTGAAAAGCAATTTACATACACAATTCACAATTATTTTCATTGACAGGTGCATGTTAAATGTCAATTGTAAAAACACATTGCCAGTAATATTGCTGGTCAGTAGAACTGTAGACTAAAATTGCTAAAAGGTACTAGTTAATCACTGGTTCCAATGTCCCCAAAAGAACTACCTTCTTAATAGTACCAATGTCAGTAGTGGATTTCCAATGACACGAAAATGTTAAATGTCTATAGCAAAAAGCATTGCATATGGTAAAGCTTGTCAATAGTACTGGTGACAGTGTCAATAGTGAGTTTCAAGTGATTCACTATTGACATTTCCTGCAGGGTTCTTAAACCTTCTGTTGGTGTGTGTATGTGTACACTTTACACGACAGATGACAAATAAATGATGTCACTAATGTCGCTTCTGTTTGTTTATGCATGTGTATACATCAAACGACAGATAACAAATAAATGATGACACTTATGTCGCTGTAAAAAGTACAATAAAGAAGTAAAAAATGCTTGTAATTATGATTTTGTTAAAATTAAATAGACTTTAAATATTTAAGGTACCTTTACACGGTAATACAAAGTAATTAGATTTTGTAGAATCAAAATATTATGAAATTCTCTCCGTGTTTAAAAAAAGATAATAAAAATCTGTTCTAACTATTTTTCATGTTTACACGGATGAGGTTGGTAAAATCAAAATCGGTTGTTACTTGTCAGTTTCCTTTTGGGGTAATGCCATATGGTTAAGGTTCTACAATATTAACAAAAACAACATGAAAAAAATCTGCTTTGATTTTGATTGTTTGTGTATTGTTTCATTAAGTGTAGCCACCTTCATTAGATGTTGTAAGTGCTGCCAATCTTTCACACCTCTGATGTGATGAGAATACACAAGTTTCTAAAATGGTTTAGAAAATAAACATTTACCGAACACTTGTCACATTTTGTATCCGTATTTGCTCCCACTCAATACATTGTGCTTTTACATGATGAGATTTTGTATAATTCTACAACATATTTTGACAAGTCATAATATATGTATTACCATGTAAAGGTACCTTTAGTAAGATAAAAGAATATAATTTGAAAAGGTAATTAACAAAATGCTTTTAGATAATAATAAGAGAATAATTATTTTTAACGTCATTTTACGAGTTAAGTATTCTCGCCAGTTTAAAAAGTTGTCAAAGTAAAGATGGTTTCTAAGCCTGGAAAGATCCTTTGAAGATGGACTTTTTTTTGGTCTATAAATCTGTTACCAACTACGTTTAAATTGTTAGAGAAAGTGCTTAAAAATCATTTGACTCCAATTTTAAATGACAATAACTGCATTTGAAGCCACCAATTTGGTTTAAGAAGCCAATATAATATCGTTGAGTAAACCCACAGGTTGGTACAGGCTATGAGAAACGCATTTAAAGAAAAGAAGTACGGTTTCGCGTTTCTTTTAAAGTATGAGAGTAAGGCCTGTTAGGCAAACTAAAGCTTAACCTGCCAGTTAATTTCTAATTTCTATTGGAAAGGTACATAGCCGGCCGATAATCGAAGATCAAAGAAATAAACTAATTGTGTCGTCCTTAACCAGCAGCAGCTGCCGTACCAATTCTAAACATCCGTACACTGCAGATATGTCCACTAACAATCTCATACATGCGTCGAAATTTGGTAATGATATCGCTTTTTTCAGCACTAATAAGAACCCTCAAGAGGCCCGAAAAAACTGCAACATCACGTAGCCAAAGTAGAAAACGGAGCAGAGAATGGGCAAAGTTATAGGGAATACGTACGCCAATCCTTATTAATAACCATCTAGTGACTCAACGATTAAAGACCAAATATCTTGGCATTCATCTGAATCGCCGCCTTACGTGGCAGTCAAACATAAATGTGAATTTGAAAAAAAAACCTAAAGTGGCTCCAATTCATTGGTTAATTGCTAGAAACTCTGTAATTCATCTCAATTGTAAGCTTCTGCTCTATAACTCTGTTTTGAAACCAATTTGGGACACTGTTTCCTCCTAAAACTGTGAGAAAATTCAACGGCGTCAAAACAAAATTTTAAGAATAATAACTGATTCTTCTTGGTATTATAAAGCCAGCAACAACAAGGATCCGCTATTTAGGTAGTGTAACCCTTAACTATCCAAACCCGCTTGCTTGAAACATTTTTCAACATGAAGGCTACACTCGTTTCAAGATTAAAGATACTATTGCCTTTAAATAAAACCTTTAAATTTGTTTTTAATGTTAATTTGAGCATTTTATTTTAAGCCTGGCACTGGTTGGAACAAATTCGAAAAATATATATAAATAAAAACAGTTCGTGAAATACACGCTTAATATTATAAACTTAATATATTTCTTTTTAAGGATTTTTCTTAAATCTTAAAAAACGTGTTAATTTTAAAACAGCAACAAAGTTTTAGCTGATAAATTCTTGTGCCCTTATTTATTTCTGTTAATTTTTTTAAAACGCTATTATTACTTCTGCTGGAGTACAATAAATTAATATATTAAGGAGCAAAACAACAGAAAGAAATTATTTTTGCGGTAAAAAAATTTTAAAAGAAGAACATCCATTATATTTATTTTAGGCATAAAATTTAATTAAAGTAAAGAAGGAAAAAAAGAAGAATAACTACGATGTCAACGTTTATTTTTAAATAAATGAGTTCATTAAGTTTTATTTATTTAAATTAAATGCAAATATTATTGTTTGTACAAATGAGATAAAAAGACAAAAAATTACAACCAATTAATTTCAAGTTTTGAAGTTTTTCTGGTGTAATATTCATAAGACGTCATACAGAAATATGATTGCAGACAATGCAAGATGAAGATAATTTTTTTCTTAAGATACACCGAAAAAAATATTCCAAATTTTTGCCAATTAACTTATTAATCAAAAAGTTATAATTTCTTGTCAAAAAATTTAATTATTTTAACCTGGCAGTTAGAAGCTGCTAAGTTCAATGCCTGATAAATTTTTATTTTATTTCCTTTTTCTTATTATACCCTTCAGATAGTGATAAGGATATACATATATCAGTTTGTCATTCCGTTTGTAATTTCTTGAGTCCCAATAAAATTTATATATTCTGCAATATAAATATAGGGAAGTCAAAATATCCATTTCCGTCTGTCCGTCTTTTTGTCTGTTAAAATCAAATTTTCAGACCCAAATAAACTCTTACAGAAAATGTTTTAGTATCAATCATTTAAAAATATTTGCTAGTTAAAATCAGTGAAATCAGTTTATTAGTGACCGAGCGAAAGCCCGAAAGAACCTATTTTTTTAGGACAAAATCCGTACTTAGATCCTTATATATCTCAGTAAATACAAAGGGACAGCCCCCACAAAAATTAAAGATTTTTGTCATATTTAAGGAACTTTTTTTATCTCGAAACTTTTAATTTTATTTAAGAAGTAATTGTACAATAATGTCTTAATTTTGGAAAAAAATAGTTTTGCAAACCTAAAATTTTTTTTGTTTCAAAAACAAGTTAGAGGGTTTCGCCGAATCGTATATACCCCTTACAACGTGTAGGGGGTTTTACTCAAATTTTTTAAAATTTTGTATAGTAACAACCTTTTGGGGTGGAGATAGGTGGAAAGTATATTTTTGAATAATGTTTGTAAAAAAGTTTAGTTACGGTCAGTCCTACATTTGACTTATTCACCGGGACTCTTAAAACTGTAGGAGAAGGATTTATTATTATTTCCCAAACTTTGTATGGGAGTCCCCTCAGGCGATGGGGATAAGAGGTGAGTATGTTCTAGGAATATGCTTGGAAGGAGAAACTAATAGGGGTCGATTCTACACTTTATTTTCTCTAAGGCCTACTTTTAGGAAGTTATGGGCGTTATTACATTATTTTTGTAAATTTTGTACAACAACCCCTTAAGGTGATGGAGGTAGGGCATAAGTATTAATAAGTATAAATGTTTGAGGGAAAAAACTAATAGGGTTATGTGATACACTTTATTTCACTAAGGGCGTCTCCGGGAATTTGTAGGGGTTTCTACCCTATTAGGGACTGGAGATAGAGGGGAAGTATGTTCCAAAAAAATGTTTGTGAGTAAAAATTATTTGGAGTCAGGCTTACATTTTACCTTTGTAGGACCGCCCTGGAAGCTGTGGGAGCAATAAAAAAAATAAAAAAAACCTAGACTTGTATGGCAACCCTGTTCGGGGACCAAGATAGAGTATAAGTTTGTTTCACAAAAGTTGGTCTGGGCTCTGTCATGTTTAGACCAACCTGAACCGCTACTTAGTATCCAACTTTTCTTACGTCACACTTGCAAGCATACCTACCCTACGGGGAAGTGGACTGGTCCAAGACTTGACGTGAACGGTTCCTTAGGGTAGGGACTGATTCTAGTTCTTGCACTTTATATGAGCAGAACCTATCACTTTTTACATTGCGTTGTCATTTGAGGGGGCAATTGGTTCAAAACTAACACCTCAGAACGGATTACAAGGCAAACCCTATATAAGCAACTTTTTCAAGAATTGTTTAAGATCCTGTGCAATCTACTTTATTTGTATTTACGCTTGTTTGTGCAGATGTATGTTTATGTGTGGGGACCAGTATTTCTATTATTTTCTTTAACCCCTTTTACACCTTTTCACGAGTTTCTTGATGTGTTGCTTTGGAACCGACCACGACCAATAACTTTTGTCCAATTCATGTTTTTTACCTGTAACAGGACGAGTAGGCCGACCAATTGACACACATTTCCCGCAGGGTACCTAATGGAATTTTTGTTCGATATTTAATAAAATTAGGCAGAAACCTCGACCACTAAACGACATGAATCTAAAACTGTTATGACACATATTCAAAACTGGGATTTTGTGAAAATTTTCTTTTAAAATCATTTAAAATTTTTTTTCACAGAAAATTTATTAAAATTTAATTTTTCTGTTTTTTAAATAAATAACTTTGCAATTATCTATATAATCATATCTGTTTTGATGCAACATCCTTTGTAGTCTCCCTTCTGTAAAAATTATTTCTTATGTCACACTTATTATTTGTTTAAAGTGTTTATTTAAAAGTAATGGTTTTTGGTCTAAGGGCATATTTAAAAACCAATAATATTTTGTTTATGAATGTATTTTTTTATTTGATACAGTTTTTGATCAAAATATTATTGTTTATTTTATTTGCTTTTATAGAGAATTGAAAAACATAAAATCATATTTTGTTGTGAAAATTGAATATTTGTGCCCGTATAATAGATTGAAAAGTAAAACTTTGATAACACATATCAACCGTTTATTTCTTAAAATAGGACTGCAATTGTAAATTACAATTTTATTTCAACGCATTAAATTAATCATCCTTAAAATTTTAAGTAATAAAATTTTAATTAAATACATGTTTTATTTTTATTTTTAGGTATTTTCGTTTTCGTGGATACTTTTAGTGGTAAATATGTACATGTACGTGAATGAGTATAAACCTTTTGTTCATTGGATATAATAATCTCAAAATGTAAGTAAAACATATATTTTCAATTACCAAATATTATTATATTTGTGGTGAATAAGGTATATTGACACGAATATATGAAAATTAATATAATTTTTAAGAAATATTAAGAAGGTCTTATGATCTATTTAGATGATATGTTGAGTCAGCATGTTTATGCTTGAAAATTTGTTACAAGTGCCAGCAACTTTTGTAACATTTTTTTGCATAATAATGTTAAGACGTTTAAATTTTTACAACTCTTGATTGGTACATATTTATAAATTTAACTGTTTATGACTAACTGACTGACTTTTTCATCACAGCACATTCCAAGTGTGTCAAATCAAACTAGTGGAAGATGCTTTTATTTTTGCAAATGGCGGCCAATGTCAAATCTGTTTTGACATTTGTGAACCAGAGAGATGTAGAATACAAGAGAACAAGCCATGAAGCGATACCCTCTCCAAGAACGCGGAAAAATCGTGTCTATTTTTTAATGTCACAACTCGTCTGTGGGGTGGGCGAAGCGCGAATTCCGTCGCTGATTCCCCGGTCGTCCAGCACTGACTGCGCAAACACTGTGCCGTTTGGCCACCACCCTTGAAAAGAATGGTACCACACAAGACGCTGCCAAGAGTGGCCAGACCCGGAGTGCCCGTTATGCCACGATTATCGCCGCTGTTGGCGAGGATGTCGAGCTGTCGCCAGAAACATCAACCAGACGCCGTACCTGGCAATTAGCCATCAGCCAGCCGTCCCCAAGGCGAATTTTTATCAAAGATCTGTGAATGTTCCCCTAAACGGTCGACCGCCAAACGCATGTCCGAACTACACGGTTTTTCAATCAAAATCATAATGACCGATTAGTCTCATTTCCACCTCATTGGATACATAAACAAGCAAAACTATCGCTTCTGGAGCACTGAAAAACCACGCATGATACAATAGCAGCGATTACACCCACTAAAATTGACTGCATGGTGCACTGTTCACGCTGTAGGAGTCATCGGGGCATTTTTTTTTTCGAGGACGCCGCTGGTCAATCGACAACAGTGGAAGGTGCAAACCATAGGGCCATATTAACCGAGTTTGTCTGCCGCAATTAAACGAATAAGGACTGGAGGACATGTGGTTCCAACGAAACAGAGAAACGGCATACGCTGCGCGAGCTACAAACATAAGTCTGAAGGCGGCGATTCACATTGTTTCGCAAGATCGCCCAGTTTAACCGGTCCAAACTCTTTTTTGGGGTCCCGTGTTTACCTTAACAAGCCCTCATGGATGACATTTGACACGAAAGGGAGAATCTGTGGCTCGAAGTTCTCGCCAAAGGAGAGAAAAATGCCATAAGACGAGCCCGCAGGGCAATGAATTGTGATGGCGCCCATATGGCCGATATTATCTTCTCGACTTGATTAATAAAATTCTTAAGGCTTAAATAAACAAAATAAAAAAACAGAATTAAGATTTTTCATTTAGAAAAAAAATGAGAGCCAAACAACATCAGGTGACTTATTTTGGCCCACCTTGTAGTAAAAAATGGTACTTTGATATCTCCTAAATTATACAAGATAAAAGAAAAATTTTAAAAGTTTTTTGTTCTACTCAGAACATTAATGGACCAGTTGCTGGTGCTATTCTAAAATCTTGAATGCCTAGGGACCAGAAGGGGTAAATGTTGGTCCTTTTTGTAGTCTCTAAGCTAATAAAGGTGATACAAACATAGTTAAAGTGTTGGCCGTCAGATAGTTGTGTGAGTTTTTTTTGCTGCACAGCACACTTTTAAAAAACAAAATCAGCTTTAAATTGATTATATATGCTTAAGATGTCTATTTTTAATTTCGTAGCCCATTTTTCGGTATATTTACTGTGTCAAGTTTGATTGCTTTCATACAAATTGCGACGTGTAGATCGCAATTAGCTACCATTTCAGCCTTTCCGCCACTTTAGTTTATTATTTTTGAAACTTACAGAAAGCAAATGGAAGAAATATAGAAAATAGTAATGAGTAATTGAATTATCTTATGAAAAAGTCCACTAAAACATATGCTTTATAAAAAAATGTGGAATTTCTTTTCTGCATGCTTTCCAGTCAAAACAATTATCAACCGTTTTGCCGCAATTCTGCCTGGATTTTTGCTTGTTCTCAGCAATAAAAATTGTTATGTGGAGATACAGCCTTAAGAATTTATAGTCATGCTTGTTGACAATGGGGACAATTAATAATTAAATTAAAATCGCTGATTTTTTTTCTGTGTTTTCACCTAAAAGTATTTACTTTGAAAATTCTTAAGCTGTAAACACTTGAATTTCAAAAAAATTGCCTAAGTTCAAATTAAACCAAATTACTTCCTTTGCGTACAAGAAAATGTCTATTAGCTGGAAAATTCCTTATAAAAATTTTTTTCATATTAAAAGAAAAGTGTTTTTAAACAAAAAATTTCATATAAATTCCAAAACAACAAAAATATGTGCTGGCCAGTGTAATATGAAATATAAATAACTTAATTTGTTTATAACCGACATTTGTTTAGACAAATGTATTTTAATGTCTGTAAATTTATTCCAGGCTAAGTAAAATGTTTAACATATTTATCTTTTCTTAAATTCAATATTAAAACTTAAAAAATAAAGCAAAAATATTCAATATAAAATGAAATGGATGTTAGAAAAAATCAATATTTTTGTTGTGTCTGTCGCTTAATGCTACTAGACAAGGCCAAAAGAGGAAAAAGTTAAATAAGAAAATATGTTTTGTAAATACAGGATATAAATATATTTATATGATATGGAAATGTTAAAGGAAATGTTGTCATACATATATTATACAAAAATTTACTGCACACACGCTAGACTAATATATACTTACTTATGTACATAAAAACATTTTCCGATAAGCAAAAAGAGCACAAAATAAATAGAAAAGATAAAATAAATAAAAAAACTAATGAAGGAAAATTACTTAACAACAGAATGTTTGAAGAAAAGGTTTGTTACTTAAAAACAAGTAAGAGCGCTATATTCGGCTGTGCCGAATCTTATATACCCCTCACATTGACCTTTCGAAATCCCAAACATTTTTTTCTTTGTAACCATTTTTTTACTTATGAAATATTTATAATTTTTAAATAGGGGTCGGTGTCATTTTTCAACGCTCCACGGGTGACGGAGAAGTTGTAGGGGTTTTTATTTTAATTTTTACAATTTTTGTATTTAGAGAGTGAAGATAGGGGGTAAGTATATTCTAGGAATACGATTGGGAGAAAAAACTAATGGGGGTCGGTTGTACACTCTATTGCTCTTAGGCCAACTTTGAAGAAGTTGTGGGCATTTTTATATAATTTTTGTAAATTTTGTATGGCAACCCCCTTAGGGCGTGGATATAGAGGGTAAGTATGCTCTAGGAATACGATTGGGAGGAAAAACTAATGGGGGTCCGTAATACGGTTTTTACCTTATTTTTTAAAATTTTGTATGGCAACCATGTTAGGAGCTGGAGATAGAGAGTAAGTGTGTTCCACAAAAATGTTTGGATGGATAATATAATTCGGATCGGTTTTACATTTTACCTTTGTAGGAGAACCCTGGAAGCCGAAGGAGTGATTTTAAAAATGTTTAAATTAAGCCTTGTATGGCAACCCTGTTATACATATGTATGAACACTAATACTAATAAAATTTTTGTTTTGGGTGTGTTTCGATAATATCAATATGACTGATTCAATTTTTTTTTGTTTTTTTGTTGTTTTTTTATTATTACATGCATAAGTATGTTCCTTTTTTGTTGTTGTAGACTAAAAAAAGGAGGTAGTCTTGGTTTTTTGCTTATATCTCGGTCATTTATCGGGCGATTTTGCTGAATTTCAATACCGATTTTCTCGCGACTATCTCTGACAGTTTGATACCAGCTTATGCGATATCGGGGGGCTTCAGAAAGTTGATTTCAACCATAACACGGACAGACGGACAGACAGACGGATATCGCTAAATCGGCTTCCCTATCTATAAGGATCCAGAATATATATACTTTATGGGATCTTAAATGGAAAATAAAGAAATTACAAACGGAATGACAAACTTATATATACCCTTATCACTTAAGTGAAGGGTATAAAAACACAGGTCAACAAAGTGAATTTTTTTTGTAAGTTCGAAATCGTAGTCAAATGAGCATTGATGCCTATAAATCACTTATTATAAAGAAAAAAAGTGGATGCCGCATTATAAAATTTTCATTTACCGGAGAACAAATTTTCTAAATAAATAAAAACAAAAAAAGAATGGAAAACAAAATAGCATTAAAATAACATCATTTATATTTTTTTGACAATACAATACTTTCCGAAATATTCTGAAAGTTCTAACAAAAGAATATATATTTTCACAAAGACCTGATTTTTTTTGAGGGAGAAAAAGTCAAGCAAGGCGGATTGCCATATTATGGATGGCTACTGTGGAGCTTAGAAAGAAATTGTATGATACTAACATATATATAACAGGAAATCCAAAACAAACCGATTTTTTCCCATTTTTTTTTTCGATTTTTGGGAGTTTACAATAACTAAATATTTAAAAGAAATTGTATAATATGTGCTTCCAATCATTTAATAAATCAGGATTTTTGATAATATTTCACAATCAAAATTAAATTTGAAAAGCCTATTCAAAAAAAAAAAAAAAAAAACAAATTTATCTAAAAAAATAATTTTTTTCCAAAACTTAAAGAATATTTTTGAAACTAAATACTGTAAAAATATTATTAGTAACGTTATTTAAAGGCTACTTTGTTTTCCTTCCCCAAGTGTTTTAGTTTAATCGGAGAACGTTCCCATTAAATGCCATATATGTAATGCAGTCCACACTACCAGGTACAGGGTGTCTGGTGGCAAATTTATATTTTAAAATACGATTATTTCAAATAGTAATAGACAGTGCGGAGGAAGGGTGGCAACGTTGGAATTGTCGATTGTGCGGATTTGTCAAACACGATATCGCAGCAGTCGAGCGAGCATCGCGTGTTTGCTGTGGAGACATTTTTTGGAAGTAATCTTTCTTACGTAGTTTCTCGGGGAAATTTTTTTTTTCAAAATTCGGTATTTGGCGAACACTTGATGAACCGAGTATAAAATCTTTCGTTCACAGATGCAGCAAATTCGCGCAACTGCTTCGGCTATGAGTGTCCCACGATCTTCAAGGGCTCCCTAAAACATTAAACAGGTTGAAAGCAGTTTAAGTGATAATCCGCGACTTTCAGTACGGAAAAAGGCTGCCTTACTGGGTCTTTAAAGCGTGACTGTTCATTAAATTTTAAAAAAGCAACTGAAATTCTATCCTTAAAAAAGTGACTTTCAAATTCTTTTGAAACGATTTTGAAGCGTTTTCCCACTGTAACTCCTATTTTTTGTTGTAGCGACGAGGCTTATTTTCACTTTAAGGGCCACGTAAACATGCGAAAATGCCGTTACTGGTCTGCAAGAACCCGCAACCCTACATTAAAATATCAAAAACCATTGCATTGCTCCAGGGTAACTGTTTGGGATACCTTATCTACGCATGAAATAATTTGAAAATATTTTTCGAAAATTCTCAAAACCAAGCAACGAATGATAACAAAATTTTTTTTTCCAAGCCTGCGAGCTCATTCATCCTACTCTTTACACACGTGGTTTTAATAGGATGGTTGACGGCAGACACAGCCAGAAATTCAATGAATTTGCTTTGGGAAAATTTTCCCCAAAAACCAGTCACTTTGGGGGCAACCCATGGCCATCGGGGTTGCCCTATCTAACTCGCATGGATCTTTTTAAGAAACTACCTCAAAGAGAGGGCTTATAACGTGAGTCTTTAATCTATTGTGGCTTTAAAGAAAAATATTCGTCGAGAAATCAGCCCGATTGAGCTAAGTTTACTGCAGCGTGAGGCTGCGTTTTGAACCATGTGTTCAACTCGACGGAAAACATCTGGATGACATACTCTTTAAAAAATAAAATCCTCGTCTCCATTCTATCTTTCAATGCCTCTGATAAAACTTTGTGTCAATAATTACATTTTTTATTTAAGTTTGAAAATCTGCCACCTGACACCCTGTATATTATGGCCATACTTGGCTGACTAAAACTTTCTTGCTAACCTAGGGTCTTCATTGAATCTTGCGAATTTAATTATTGTTCTAACAGAGACTTAGAAAGCGGGGGGGGGGGGGGGTTCTTAAATTAAATTTATATTTTCTAAACTGTTTATATTCAAAATTATAAGCTTATCTTATAACAATATTTCTGTATCAGCCCTTGTTGACTGATTGATTTTCCAAGGATTTTATTCTTTAAAAGTTAAAACTTTTGCTCACGTTTTTGTTCTCTTCCATCTTAGGCATTGTAATTTAGGCAAATTGAATGCCTGATGCCAACTAAGAGACAGCAAAAATTTGTTTATTATGGTTTATTCTGAGATACGCGATTCACTTTGTCATCGTTGAATGCTAACTTAAACAGTTCGGCATCGACAACGGTTACGGTAATAATTTTAAACCAAATTTTTGAAGAAATTATTACAGGCATACTCTAATAGAATTCAACGAAAAAAAGGAAGAAAAAATTGCTAAACAATAATATAACCTTTCTAGCGAAGAAGTTTTCCAAAATTGCCTTAAATATGTCATCTTTTTTGGCTTTTTCAAAACACGTACATATGAACGTATGTCTCTTTACTGCCCAGAGGCGAAATTCATTAGGCCTTTTCTTTTATGGCCTTCTGAAGGTTCAACTTACACCTCCTTTTTGTTCTTTTATGTCACTTCAGATGGCCTACCGATAGAAGCAATCCATAAGACTTCTGATCTCCTTTCTAATATATCTGATGGACATTCCAATATCAATTTATTTACATTCCTTTTTTTTTGTTTCTTGTTACAAAATAAGGCATTTTACCTGCCCTTCTTTAAGAAGGTAAATACTTATATTATTTACATATTTTTTTTTCTGCTAAAACCACCATGGAAGGTTTTACAGAAGCCTCGCTAAAAAGTTTAAAGAGCCTTGCTCATGTATTCAAGCTTGTTTAAAAAAACTCATAAATATGTTTTGAGTGTCGGGGGCCTCCGTTTACTAAATAGGGCTAAATAAGGCCTCCAAGAAGGTCTTCCTATACTTTTTTTTACCTTTGGGGCACATGCGTCACTGAGTGTGTGACAGTGGCATTTAGAGGTGCAGGCATACATCATTACCTCAGGTGTAAATTGGTATAAAAATGACATGGAACACTCGTAGAAACATATGTTGTTTTGTACGTAAGTCAAACCAACAAGCACGTATTTAAAAAAGGATGTTGGCAAATCTATCTAAGTTAAAATTATTTTTCGTGTGTAAAAAACGAAAACAAGACAAATTATTGATATTTGTTGGTGAAAGAGTAGGTATGTGGAAGTATGTATGTCGACGTAAAGTTACTGTATCGCATTACATTTACATGTCGCACACGAAGCCAAAAATAGTCGCAGCTTATAATCAACTTTTTCGTAAGAGCCAATTATTCTGTTTTTAAAAGCATGATTACAGTTGTATAACTAAATCGAGGTCAACCGTAAAAAGAACTCATTTATAAATGAATTTTATTCAAAAGGAAACCAAATGTTAAAAATGATAAAGAAAGAAACCTGATTCTAATGAATTTTTTATTTGTGACTACGTTAAATTCAGTGTGCGATATGTTTAAGATAATATACACTAGGAAACACACAAAGCAAACACACCACACAACAAAAAGGGGAGTACGCTTACAATGCATGTTAACAAGAATACAAAGAATATAAATTTTTCATATGATGGTTGTGTAAAATGTCTGTGAAGATAAAGTGGGGGTTGAATTGAAAAACAGTTTAAAATTTAAGACAAGAAAAACAAATTTTCGGCAGTTTTAAATATTAAAAATCCTTCATCAGTCGAAAGTTAATACATATAAGAATAATAAATTATTTCGTGGTTCCCAGGCAACAAAATTTACAAACATCTATAAGATGTCTGATCAAAAAGTCGGCCAAAATTAATGAGCTTCGAATGCTTTTTGTCAGTCTTTGATCACAAAACATATGTATAGAATGTCTGCTACATGGTTAATCTGATAGACATGTGCTTAAAAATTCATGGACGACTTCTCTGAGAGAGTTTTGATTAAAGCCTTCAGGACCTCTGACAGAAAAGCGGACATAAATCTGAAAACTTTTTAGTTTTCTTTGTGCGTATATTAACCGTTTTTAATGCCCAAAACTAATGATCTGAGACCCAGCTTCAAATATATCGATCTAGTCAATCGCTTACGTCAGTCTAGCTAGATGTCCATCTGCACTTGTGGACACCCTACAAGTCGGAATTATTATTTTGAAAAAATGTTCACAGATGAGTTTTTCAGCGCTGGAACGAAGAGTATGGCTTTTGGTAATGATTGGTTTATTTTTTAACAAAGCTCTCCTACCGGAAAAGGCATTTCGAGCTTAAACTGGCTTGTATATCATTCTTTCTTTACACAATTTTGCACGTGTGTCTCACACTGACAAGGATATTATTTTATTTTGTAAAATTTTTGCACATGTGTCTTACATAATGCCTCCAACTATTAAACTAAACGAAAGTATGATCGTTCCACTTTTTGATATAGCCGCTATACAAATTTATATCAGAATAAGCAATTTGATCTATATCAGATTCAAATATTACTTTAGCTTTTGAAAATGATGCAGACATTAATTTTTATGCCATTAACTCTTATATTGAATAGGAAAGTTATCGGTATCATTTTTTGAAGAAATCCCCATACAGTATAGGGTGAAATATGGTCGGGCTTGACCGACTCCAACTTTCTTACTTGTTTTATTATTAAGTTATTATTTTAATAAATCTATATGTTTTTTTTAACTAAAAGAACACCTAAGCTTGTCTTAGCATAGAACCTAACTAAGGATCTTCGGCTTGGCCTTGCTAATATCCCCATCTTCGTTTTAAAATAATCCAAGACGTAAAACTACGTACATATGTATATGTATTTGTTTAAAATTGTTTAGAAATCTTCACTGATGAAAGAAAAGGTATATCTGCAGAACTTTTTTAAGTTTAAGCCTTGTTAGATCTACTTTCACACCATTTATCCACAATAATTATTAGTTAAAAAGCATATGTTGACCCAACTTAAATCTTAACTTAGGAAATAAACAAACTTGTTCATAAGTTTGTTAAATTAGTTGGTAAATTAAAGTAACCTATGTTCTTTTGCGAGTTTTGGTCGCCCCTTTTTCGATTTATTTCCAAATTCTTTTTACGGTACAGTACACGAGCCTCCCTACTATAGGTTTTGTCTTCATTATTTGCCACACCAATAATTACAAATTCTTTTTCTGTGCTAGAAAGAGCAGCAGTGGCATCTCGCAATGTATGCCCCATAATGTGAATGCCTTCGGCATATGCGACTTCTTAAAGTCTTCATATCGTACGACATGCTGTCACCTTGTTCAAGGTCTCGTTGGGTGGCAAACGGCTTAGAAAAGGTATTTTCCGATTTTAACTGATGATCTGTTTTTTTTCGCGAACATCCTAATCAAACCAAGATGTGGCTTCAAACACTATTGCACGAATCGGGCTTTCAAAAGCGGTCTTGTAATCGACAAAAGTTGACACTTTTCAATTTATTTCCGATCGGTTCCTTCAAGATTTCACACATTGTGAACATCGGTGGTAAACCGGTCTAAAGTGCGAGTGATGAGTAAAGGCAACTCGTATATTTTAATTGGAAATTTATTTTATTTAAATAAAAGTGCATATAGAGAATAATAAAATAAACAAAACTTCATTTAATATATGACACCGTTCAATAACCAAGCGCTGAACACGTTCCTCGTTGGCGTACACTTGAGAACTGCCGCGTTTCATTTTTCGCCTGTAACTTCAGCTCCTTCATGAGTGGCAATTATTACTTCAACTTCAGTTTTTAATTTTTCACACAGTATACGTGCCAGTATCTGATAGGCATTGGATGGGAGACTAATGCCTCTATAATTGGCACAGACAGTTTTTTTCTCATTTTTATGATCTGGCATACGTTCCTTAAGTCAAGTCTTAAGGACAACTTGATGCCTGTTCCTTATCAATCAAACTCCGGTCTCAAGTAGCTCCGCATATAAGCCATCCGTTCCAGCCGCTCTAATGTTTTTCATCCAGGATATTGACGTTTTTAGAGGTAAGCTATCTGCACCATCATCGCCGATCAAAACTAAATATTTTCCTTGCATTTGTCATCGAATATGAACAATTTTGAAAATTGTTCTTTCCAGGTCTTAAGAACTCTACCCTTTTCTGTTATAAGATTTATACATTAGTGTTAACAGGAAGAAATGCCCTTACCATAGCCCACAGTCTGATGTTTTTCATTTTTGGTTGAACTTTTTAGCATCGTTTCGTTTTCTGTACATCTACATTTACTTTAACTCGCGCCCATCTATTTTTCTTTTTTTCTGCCGGCAAGAAGTGTTTTATTTTTTCAAATACCTCTCTTGCCCTCTATGTTTGGCTGCCACCTGCAGAGTTTTCTTGTATGCTGAATTTTTCGCTGCAGTTGCTCTGCGACACTCTCCGCCATACCATCGGGTTTTTGAGAGGGGTTCGGTAACCAAGTATGCCTTTACAGCATTTTTAATGAACAGTTAAGTTTGTCGAATGAAGTAGAAGTTGAAATTTAATTGCATTTGCAGCTTCGCGACCTTTTTTTTTCTGGGCAGCGACATGTGTGTTACTAATGGCGCTCAATTGGCTGTCACAAGGTAGTGATCCAAATAGATATTAGATCCATGGATCTACCACAAATCTAACATGTTTGAAGAGTGTAATCCAACCAAAACAATATGATCAGTTTGCTCCCTTAAATTTCGATCAGGAAAGGTCGATGGATATTGCCATGTTAAAATCTGTTGCTTATAATTAGCATATTTTAGGCTTCGACGAAAGGCTTCAGTCTCATGTCATTATCAGATGTATGTATGTTCAAGAAGGCTGTATTTTCTAACTCTATAAAAAAGTACGAAGAAAATATTTCTTTATTTTGCATTGAAATCGCCTAGAATGATTTTATTGTCATGGCTATGGCAGAGATCATATATCATCTTTTAGACTATTAAAAAAAGCATTCTTAATGACATCGCTCTTTTCCTCCGTCAGCACGAAGAAGCATGATAGTAACTATTCGCTCACTCGTTGGAGTTTATCAAAGGGTTAGATGACAACTGCAGTACATGTCGCCTTTCTCTGTTCTGGCTACACCAGGTCTATTTCCTCCCATCTCTTGGAAGATAGTAATACTTACTTGAATTTATTCAACATTTACACTAGAAGCATCTGCTGTAAAGAGCACCAAATCATTCAAAGTTCCGATCCGTGAATAAAGTTCTTATATTGTTTGCGGTGGTCGTCAAAATTAGGGGTAATTTTTTCGTTCTCATTTCATATATTCTCAATGACATACATTTATAAAACAGTTTTACTTAGAAACAACCTGCAAGATCTGTATTCGACTTCAGGGACGAACTATTAATTATGGTGACCGTTAAAATTTGTGAAAGACTAGTCGCAAAACTGCGTAGTCTAAAAAATCTTGGGTAAAAAATAACAATGAAAAACTTACTCCCAATCCAGGTCAGTACAAGATTAAATTACTTTTAAATTTAAATGTTCGAAAAGCCCCTGGATTTAAAGAAATCAGTTATAAAATGCTACCTTGCACTGTAAGGACAGGGTTCCTTTTTAGCTTTAAGGCCATATTATGGCTTGATTACGCACCGCCAGTATAGAGGCACAGATGTCTGTTAGCCAAACTGAGGAAGTAAAAAGCTGACTAATGTCACGACAGTTGTTTATTTAAGAAGTGGAAATCTTAAGTTAGCTTCAAGCAATAGGGCTGCCGCAGCTTAAGTTGGTATCCTAGGACCAACTTTGTAATTGCTTTATACAGCAGACATGTCAGTCTATAGTAAAACCCTTAAGTCGACATTTGGTGTTGACATGATTTTTCTAGTACTCTTGAATATCCTTAAGAGAAAGAAAAAAAATTTTTTATGGAAGTTTCGGGAGAAAAAGTATTTCGTTAACTAAACCACTTCCTGCACTAAAGGAAATATTCTTCATTTCATTTCGAGCTTATTGTACCTTTGAAGATGTATTTGTTTTTAAGGGCTGCTTTAAAGGAGCTTCCCTTTTAATAATGCTTTTTAATAAATTTATTACCATTTTCATTAGCACTAAGAAAACAATTTCCCCTTAAATTAAGACCTTTAAAACACTTTAGTTTTTGAATCATTTACTTATTGACTTGATGATTTTTGCTTTAATAACGACTTCATAATGGGCAATATAAGAACGATTTAGGTAAAGCAAAATCTCTATATACAAATTTTTCTTAAATTATGTATGAAAATCAGTAAAAATACACCATACGTATGTACATACAAGAGAGCTGCGCAAATATACTTGAACTTGTTGTATACTTGAGTATATTAAAGAATGAACTCTTACGCGTATTGTCTCTATTCAATAAGTTATTTTTTTATGAACGCCATAATCGTCAGCTATGTTTTCACTGCTGACAGACCTTTTTTTATTTAAGATATCTTGTTTCCGTTTCCTTTCTGCTGAAAAAATTCATATTGATAATGGCAGTATGTATCAATTACTGCTTTATTCGTTCTCGCAAAAGTAGTTGATCAGGAACAATCACAAATTACCGTTGGTGGTTGGTTTATAGTATTTTCTTTTTTACGTTGACCTTTTTAGGTATTTTTTTTCTTTGTACCATATTCATAAATGTTTGTATTTGACAAACTAGGGTTAAGTTGTCTTTTGTACTCTCACACTGCGAGCGAATACAAGCGAATTATTTTTTTTTTTTTTTTTTTTTTTTGCATAATTTTTAATTATTGAATCTTCGCTTTAGCGAACTAACAATAAGTTTTCAAATCTTAAGACTAAGGAAATAATATTAGTCCAGCCAGTGCCAAACTAAAATTTACGTTATCATAATATAAATAGTTATCTTCATCTAAGCGCAATAGTATCCCTCCTTTTTAGACGGGAGTGTCCACTATGTTGCAAGATACTTCGAGCGAGCGGGTTTGGATGTGTTTCCAGCTTATTTAAATACTTGTCCACATATTTCAGGATTTCGCATTTAACTAGTGGAACTTTTAGATCCTTATGGATGTTGCTGTTTTTGACATACCACGGAGCACCAGTTATCATTCTTAGGATTTTATTTTGACGGCGTTGTATTTTTTCTATGTTAGAGGCGGAAGCAGTGCCCCATAATTGTATACCGTAGCACCAAATTGATTTTAAAATTGAGTTGTATAGTAGAAGTTTACAATCCAGATGAAGCACAGAGTTTCTACCCATAAGCCAGTGGATTTGTGCAGCTTTAAGTTTCATTTGCGTCAGCTTTGCATCTATATGAGGCTTCCATGTGAGGCGGCGATCCAGGTGAATACCAAGATATTTTGTCTCGGATCGTTGAGGCACCAAATGGTTGTTAATAGTGATTGGAGGGCACGTTTCTTTGCGTAAGGTAAAAGTTATGTGAGTACATTTTTGTTCATTTATTTTTATTCCCCATAACCTTGCCCATTTCTCAACTTGGCTAACGTGTTGTTGCAGTTGACTCGAAGCCTCTTTAGGGTCTTTATCAATACTGAGAAAAGCAGTATCATCAGCAAATGTGGACGTGTGCGTAAAACAGTTGGTTGGCATATCTGCTGTGTAAAGCAAGTACAAAATTGGACCTAGTATACTCCCTTGAGGTACACCAGCCTCTATTGGTTGGGAACAACTTATTTGGTTTCCCTCTTTGATCATAAATTGTCTGCCGGTTAAGTATTTTTCTAGCAGGCTTGAAATATTAGCTGGTAGATAGAGTTTTAGTTTGACTAACAGGCCTTCGTGCCATACTTTATCGAATGCTTGAGAGACATCGATAAAAAGCGCGGAGCAGTACTTCTTTTCCTCAAAGGCTTTTCTTATAACCTGCACCAGTCTGTGAGTTTGTTCGATTGTGCTATGTTGACTTCTAAAACCAAATTGGTGATCTGGGATGCAGTTGTTATCATTAAGGATCGGACTCAGCTTGTTTTTAAGCAGCTTTTCGAATAGTTTCGCCAAAGTTGGTAACAAACTTATAGGCCTATAAGACTCCACCTTCGAAGGATCTTTACCAGGCTTGGGAATCATCTTTACTAAGGCAACTTTCCATATTGGCGGAAAGTGTTCAAGCCGAATTATGGCATTAAAAACAAAAAGAATAATTCTTTTACCTGTGAAGGGTAGCTCTAGAAGCATTTTGTTGCTTATTTTATCAACGCCAGGAGCTTTTTTGTCATTTAGGTTAGCGATTGCCTCTATAACATCTGAAAATTGGAAACGTATTTCTATAGGACGTCTAGCTACAACAGGCGGTAATTCTCTCACGTCAGTGCATGAATTGGGAGTGAAGACGTTCCTTAAATGGCTTGCGAACAGATCGCATTTTTCTTCGTCATTTCTAGCCCAGGATCCTCTCAGGTTACGCAGTGGTGGTTTTGCGATTACGGGTCTTTTAAGACGTCTGGCTGTTCGCCATAGAGAATAGTTTGTTTGAGGAGTCGCGTCTAGACCTTCAAGGTATTCCTTCATTGATGACATTCTATGTACTTCCAGCATGTTTTTTAATCGGTTTGTACATTCCTTCAGCTTATTTTTAAGTAGGGGCGATCTATACTTTTGCCATTCTCTTCGGGCTCTCCTTTTTTCAGATAGGAGCTTTTCAACATCGGTTGAGTAAATTTTGTTGTATCTGGCCTGACGGTAGGTAGAAGAAGCATTTTCAACGGCTTTTTTAATATTTTCATTGAGGCTACTAAGGCACTCATCGATTTCCTCGGAAGTTTTTAAAGATTGGTGTTCCGAACAGTGCGTGCTGATAAATTTTCTGTATTTTAACCAGTTTATTCTTTTTGACAGAAAAATATCACTAGTTGCAATTTGGTGAGGACTGCAAATAGTAAAAATTGTGGGTGAGTGATCAGAAGATAAATCCAAGGAGGGTTGAGCCTCAATAAGCTCAGGGGATATGCCTTTTGCTACGCCAAAATCTATTACGTCTGGTATTTTATTGTGGTCAGTTGGCCAATATGTTGGTTGCCCAGTTGAAATAACGTGAAGTCTCATTTCCGATACAGAACCATACAAGACACGACCTCTGGGACTTATTAGGCGGGAGCCCCAGTATGTGTGTTTAGCGTTGTAGTCCCCAGCAGCTATAAAGTGAGGACCTAAAGATTTGTAAAAACTGTTGTACTGATCCTTCGTTATGGAAAATCTGGGTGGACAATAAACTGACGAAATAACGAGATTATGGTAAAATTCATCGATGCAGACGTTTGTTGCTTGTATATAACTTTCGGAGAGACCACCCATCCATTGGTGTTTGATTCTTGATTTAATTAATATAGCTGAACCACCACATGACCTATCTCTGGGATCTATTGAATCATAAAAAGTATAGCCACTTATTTTGAAAGTGCTTCTAGATGTCATATGAGTTTCGGAAATCAACATGACATCGATTTTTTGGTGTGTTAAAAAGTATTCGAGCTCATTTTTGTGTTGGCGGATGCCGTTTGCGTTCCAGAAACAAACCCTGAGGCAGTTCATGGTCTTTTAAGTATGGCCTGCAGGAGAGCAGACTGCATTTTCTGCATCTCCTGCATCATGCTAGCCATTTGCGCCATTACCTGCGTAAATTGTTTGACCATATTGTCAATTACGGCTTCCAGGCGGCTAAAATTGGGACCAGTTGGTTCACTTGTTGGCACTTGTTGTTGTGTTGTAGGCTCGGTAGACTTACGTGCATTAGGCTGGTTAGACTTTAATGCAGCGGCGTAAGAAACTTGATTTGTAGTTGGTTGTGCTAACGGAGGCATATTTGTAGTTGGTATATCTAAAGACTGGGGAGGGGCAGGAACTATTTTCGGCTTAGTTGAGCGCATAACCGAATTAAAAACAGGGCAACCTCTATAGTTGGCAGTGTGGTTTCCCCCGCAGTTGCTGCATTTCTTCATCCTAGGATCATCTTTTGGCTTGTCGCACTTGGTCGTATCGTGCAGATCCCCACACACAACACAAACAGTAGGCAGCTTACAATAAGCTTTAGTATGGCCATACTCCTGGCAGTTTAAGCACTGTACGGGCCCAGATCGCTTATGTGGCACTTCCACAGTAACTCGTCGGTGCATAATATATTTTAAATCATAGATGGGGTGAGTTTCACTTTTTTTCAATTTGATATCACCAGGCTGAAGCTCCACTCTGAATAATGGTTGGGGGTGTTTTTCCCTGTTTCTCATATTGGATACCCTCCTGACCATAAACCCTTTGTTTAATAAACTGGTCTTGACCTCTTCTGGGTCAACATTAGAATCAATGCCTTTAATGACTACCTGAAGGCCTTTTGCGGTCTTGAGTTGGTAGGTATAGAAGTTTTTGTTAAGTTTTTCGAGCTCCGAAACCGTAGCGCGGTAGGCGTTTTCATGGTTCACTTGAATTTTTGTCTCAAATATGTTACCGCGTTTAACGTTTGAAACATAAAAGTTATTTTCCCCAATCAAACCGACTAAAAACTTTACGAGATCATTTGAGTTTTTTTCCCTCAAATAAATGGGAGGTGGCTTAAAGGACTTTCTTTCACTAACGGGGGCCTCATTATCCTCTTGTAAAATTGCAAAACGATTTTGCGATGAGGTTGGCCTTTCATCGTCTTTTAAAATTTTTGCAGGTTGAGATGCTTCTGCCGATTTAGGGCTTCTTCCCCTTTTAAGAACTGTCACATAGCGGTCCATCCCTACCTGGATCTTAGGTGCCGGTGCAGAAATTAAGCTTGATGCGGCTGTAGCAGCTGCAGGTTCAATTCCAGAATTTGATAATGGTGACCGCGACAAAGATGGTACCTCAGAATTTTTTTTATAATTATTAAATAAAGATTGGGCTAAATTAGTCCCTTGTTCACTACATTTATCTAAATTAGGCGCACTTGAACTAAGATTGCTTGTAATTGTTTTTGGTCTCGCATTTAAATAATTTCTATTAAATTCAGGGTCTCTTATGTTCTCATTGCTAACACTGCTTAACACAATGTAAGCATTTCGGCTTTTAGGCCCACTGTCACTACGATTACTGTTACTCATTAACAGTTCGCTTTTTTTTTTTATTTAGTTTGTTGTTATTGTTTTTCTTTTCTCACTTTTTTGTGTATATATGTATGTATATTAATAATTTCGTTTGCTACCTATTACTAATATCACCTATTAACAATATTACACTCGCGTACACACGTCCGTACACTACGAGATTAAGAATGCAACTGACTGAAGCGAATTATTTGAAAACTTATTCGCTGCAGACCTCTAATACTCATATATGTACATACATACTTACCATAATATATTATTAAATAATGTGCTTTTTATGGCATTACATAATTTTTAATATGGTAAGAATTTTTTTATTGTTTTCTTAAAATGGCAAAAGAGAAACCTATTTCCGGGTTTTCCAATATGTATTTTTGTTGTTGCTGATTTCCTTATTATTTTGCCAGAAGGATATTTTGCATAAATAATGTTTTTATGTTTCAAAACACGTTTACAAAATGGCAAATATTTACGCACGCAATTTTTTGTGAACGTTTGGTATAGACAACAGGTGAATGTAACTTACACACACATACAAACAACATAAATGTTTTGTAAAAAACGGAAAAATATATGTATGTATGTGGGTGTTGCTTAAAATAAAAAATTATTTTAAATAAGAAAATGCCAGGATAAGGTTAATAGGGGAAAATACATTTTAATCTTAATATTTTAATCAGTTGCACACAACTTTTTTTTTCAAAGAGTATGTGATAAACTAAGGTTTTTAAAAAAGGGGTGTTGCCATGCTAACAAAAAATTATTCTTTTCAAAAAATTATTCTCTTATTACTGAAAGTGCGTTCGACAGGTCTTGAAAGTGTTGAAACAACTGTTTGTCCTTTTTTAAAAATTTTCCTTAATTTGGGATTCAAAAAAGTTTAATATGAAGGTGTTAAAAAGAGTGCCGACCGACAGATGTCAAAAAAAAAAACCATATTTTTCGTCTTCATATAAGTGATAAGGGCACATATAGGTTTGTTATTCCGTTTTTTATTTCCCTATTATACATTTGCGACCCCATAAAATATTTATAGTTAATGGATTTCTATAGATAGGGAAGTCGATTTAGCTATGTCTGTCTATCCGTCTGTCTGTTCGTTTGTCCGTGTTAGTAGGATAAACCCTAACTCAGTTTCTTTTACAAACATTTTTTTAGAACATACTTAACCCCTATCACCACCCTCTAAGGGAGTTGCCACACAAAATTTAAAAAAAATTTTCGTAAAAACCTCTACACGGTGTGAAGGGTATATAAGATTCGGTACAGCCAAAAAACGCTATTACTTGTGCTCTTTTTTCCTATTATTGGCAGTTGTATTACTTCCGTCAAAGCGGGCCGGGTAATGCTAAAGAAAGAGCAATAATATTTTTGAATATAAATACATACCTTTAAATTTAAAAGCTATATTTTATAAATGGAAAAATTATGAATGGAAAAATTGGTTGATCTTAAAAAAAAATACAATAAAAATTATAAATATGGCTAATTCCAGGAAAAAAGTAGCGTAACGCCAGATTGCATTTATCTTTTTTCAGGGGAAATCTTATATGTTTTTTTGCAATTATAGTTTAAATGAAAGAAAATACCTTTATTCTATAACTTTTTTACATATAAATGTAACTATAAAAGTATTTTCCTAACAAACAAGAATAGTCCGTTCTGGTGTTATGTGTCTTTTTCTTGGAATTACCCATATACATTGTTTATTTATGGCTTCATTTAAAAAACTTTACTTTAAACTTTTTATTGCATTTTTTTAATTTTGCTATTTTGTATAAATCTGCTTTAAAAAAAATGACCAAATGTTTGTTAACAATGATAAATTACAGCTTCAGTGTCAATTGCTTTAAAGTGGTCTTTGATTTCAGCTTTATTTTCGTTGCTTTTTCGTTACAAATATTATAAAATGTCCCTCGCCGTAACCAAAGTATTTTGTATTTTACTGCATGATCATTGATGATGACTGGTTGGGTGGTGAGGAAGATAATGAATTTGGTTTAGCACATCCTTTGCAGGTCTTCTCTTCAATAATGCAAAATATTTGCAAGAACTTTCGCAGCAAGTAAATCATGACAAAGACAATGATATTGATAGCAAACAGATTCTTTCGGGATTCGTAAAGCATTTTTGGCAAATAATGCAAATTTTAAAATATATAAGTACTAGGCCTTACTAATATCACAGTAAATTGCTGTTCGTAGTGCTTATTAACTGCCGTAATTTCTACAATTAGCTGATTTGCTTCAAACATTTTTAACCATGCAGCTCTTTAGATAAAAATACTTACCTGCTAGCCTCTTACGTACACTGGCATACATATCCAGGTTGGGTACGTTTTATGGTTGAAAATTTGGAAAACCTTATCTGCAGGCCATATGAACGCTACTCGAGTATTTCTATTTAATTCATGTATGTATGTGTAGCGTCTGTTTACCTTTAAAATCAACTAATCATTGGTAAGTCATAAAATAATCAGTGGATATTAGTAAACGAGGAGGTTTTGTAAAAGTAAGTGATAAAAAAGGTTTTAACTGAGAATTGTAAACGACTTTCGGTTTTGACTTACTCACATTCATAACTGATAATTCAGTTTATATTAGGTAATAATAAAACAAAAGATTTTCAAAGAAATATAGGACTTCTTTCACTTTATTAGAAAATAATAAATTTTATAATTTATAGATTTTGCTTTAAAAATTTTTTATTTCTATACAAAATATTTAAAAAATGCAGTAAGTATATATGTGTTAATTACCCATCAAATAATTATTTAGGTACATTCGAAACTGTCGTTACGGATAGTTTTGTCATTACATTTGAAAAAATTAAAATAATTTTTTTGTTTTTTTCCAGAACTTCATAATACTATAAAGGTGAAACTAGTATCAGCGTCATAGATATAAACATTGAACATTATTTATATAAATTGTTTGTGCATTTGGCATGGATTTACCAAAGTATTATGTTTAAATATTTTAGTGACTTCTTATTTACTTTATTCATTTATTACTTTTTCTAAGAATTTCAATAAAATCTATACTCTTGTTAGCGTTCAAACAAATTTAGGGTCGTCAAAATAAAACTTATTAACCTTGGCTTACTGTAGTATATACACACTTGCACACACACACACTTAACATAAAAGTACATGGGGATTCACAAGGTGTTCCATTTGTCCTTTTGTCAAAAAATTTCACAATGGCTTAAACACCTTTACAAACTATTGGACACTCGACACAGGTGTATGTGGGGTTTTTGTGACAATTTAATAAGCATATTAAACGACGCGTATGTAGTAATTTTTAAGAACTATTTTTGTATAAAAGACAACAAACCATTGCGAAATTTTATAGCAATATGAAAATAGGACATAATAGAACACCTTGTGAACCCCATTATAAACAAAAATTCCCAGCCAACAAAATTAATCGTCATTTATCATCCTTGACGAGTTCTGTCAGATTTCTGACCGCAAAACATATGAAGTGGTTGACACGATATCTGTAAGATAAGTCGTGGAAAATTCGTAGCCGACAAGTCCAACCGAAATCTGAAAGAGTCCTGCTGAAGATTAAAAAAAAAATCCAGACCTAATTGTCGCATTCTATTCGAATCGAAAGTAGAAAGTGTTTATTAGAACTCAAATATTAGAAGGTGTGCAATTTCCATTCGAATCAAATACGACGACTTGGCCCCTGTTAAAAAAAAATACAAAAGTGTTTTTCACTCACAGGTGTTTTTGACCTAAAATAGTTCTCACGCATTTTGTAAGAAAAATGTGTTGAAAAATTGTTGATTACCTTTTCTTCTTTAAATGTAATGTTGTTTTTAATTTATTGTTTAATTAATTTATTTGTGAAACAACTTAGCTTAAATCAGGAGTGCTACCATTGCAACGCAGCGTCACTTTGTTTCATAAATGCTAATGCCCTTTTGTTTAATGTGGGAAAAAATACTTTAACACAAAATTAGCGAATAGAAAAGAAAAGAGCGAGCTTAAAAACCAAACCAACACCAAAGCACAAGGAAAAAAACATAGGCACGTCGGTTAAAAATCTTAAAGACGCGTCGTACATGAAAACTCACAGACATATCTAAAAGAAATTTGTATGATATCAATACGCTTCTATTAGATTTCTGCCAGACTTTTCTATTACAGGCGTTGTCGGTCAAGTCACGATAAGTATTTTCTATTGCCACTAAGTTTGCGTTTCACATGAAAAAGATTTCCCCTAAGTTAATTTTTACATTTGCAGGCACTTTCATAGATATTTTGTATACGTTTTATCACATAACAACTCAAAAAATGGGAAGAGTTTGGTAAAGCTGTATGTTTTCAGCCGATCTTGCCGTACATTGTAGTCCATACTTTGGCCTATCAGCTACAGTCCCTCTTTCTTCGAAATCATTCACTACACGATAAATAGTGCGTTGTGTTGGCGCGCTGTTTCTCCAATAAATTTCACGTAACTTTCTCACCGTCACTGTAATCGAGGATTGATTTTGACAAAAGATTTAAACGATTAAAACACGTTGGTTTACCAAATATTTTACCATAACAAATTTGCCAACGTCTCTAATTCACGACTGCTAAATATGAACTGTTAAGACTAATTTTTACCAAAATGACGGCAAAACAAGGTAGTACACCTTGCGGGCGGACACCTTGTATTGTGTTTTAATAAGTAAACACACAAATATGGCCAATTTCACGTAAAATGACCTAAAATTGGGAAAAAACATTTTCTTCCTTTGAAAATAATTTGACTAATTTACGTCCAAAAGTGAATAAAGATGTTAGAAAAATAAGTAAATTAGATCTAGTTTTGTTGTTATTTATTTCGAAAAAGTTTAAAATGATCATGAAAAGAAAAATCGTTTATTCTTTTTTAGTAGGTAATGAAAATGGCACACCCTTTAGATTTTCCAAAGGGGGTTTCCTTAAAAAAAATTGTTTTTTGCGAAAATTTAAAAATTTGTACGGTTCTCGAAAAAATTTTACGCAACACGACCATTAAGTCAAAATTCTTAAAAATTCAAAATTGTTAGGTCACACCCGTCACAGTCTTTTAGTGGTCATTGTGACTAAAAATATTACATCCTTGGAAATCGTAGCCCTTTTTGAAATTAAAATTTTGAATTTTTTATGTTACAAACAAAAATGTGAATAGAATGGTCACACCCGTCACAATAATATTGTCCATATCTCTTAGTTCAATACCCTAAATAACAAATTTATACATTTTCTCTGTCACCACTCTTTTTAATAGAGTTTGCAAGAAATCAAGCAAACAACAACAAACAAGTTAATAATGAATATTTCAATACAACTTACAATAATGGACATTTTATTTTAAGTGACAGATTGATAGACATTTATGCCACAACAATAATAAAAAAAACAATAACAAAATATACATGTTTGACTGTAGCAGATCTTTAATAAATTTTATTAAACGTGTTGTATTTGTGGTTTTTCCAACACTTCGAGAAACGATTGGAATTTTAGTTTCACTAAAATGCCACTAAAGTTACAGAGCATAGGCACGGTACTAGGGATGGTAATCCCGGTATACTGATCTCGAAAATCCTGGAGTTAAAAAACCTCGACTCGTTTAGCATCTCCAATCTCCACTTTGTTCACAAGAAAGATATGGACACACAGTAGGTTAAATACTTTTAATTTTTAAGGTTTGTTCATAGAAGTTAAAACAGGTTTATAAAAGGCTTATTTGACAATTATGCCATAAATATCTGTCAAATTGGCCTCTACTAAACCTACTATAGTAATTTTGAAAAACATAACTAACACCATGATTGTTAGAAATCAATTCACAATTGTTTTCTGTTCTACTCTGTTCTTATATTGTTTAATTTTCACATTTCAGTTCTTTCTTTTGAGATAAAGTTTTTTCTCTACTAGTAGAACCAAAAAATCACTTCATTACCTAAAATGAATACAAATATGTTTTTAATTTCACATAGTTTTGTGTTCTTTTGAAAGACCAAATTAAGAATTTAACTTATTCAGTTATAAAAAAGGTATATAAAATGTTAAGTATATCAGTGTTTGCATCAAATTTTAATCTTCTTATTTTAAGAATTTTTTTTCTTTTTGCTTTTATTTTTTAAGTAGATTTCAGGACAATTATGAACTACCAAATTGTCTTTTGCAATCACAGCATTTCTTTTTTTATGCTATTCACAAATAAGGAAACCCACAAATCCTAAGTTAATAAATCACATACGAAACAAATCTTCTAATCCTGCCCAAACCAAACTTGTGTACCCCATTATGGAAAAAAGTATATCCTAATCTGACAGCACAAAATAACAGCCATTTTTATTTTAAGGCTAAAAAGTGGGGTTTGCCTATGAATGTATAGAGTATCTGTATTTATTTGTGTTTTTATATATGACATTCTGCACATGCACATACATACATACATACTTAATTCTAAAGATTACATTCAAGGATTACATCCAAAGGTGGGAATCATATAAACAGTAGAGTCGTCCGTTTTTATACCTGTAAAAAACACCCTCAAAAAATGTTATGTAAGTGACGGCCTTTTAGGCTTAAGGTAACGATATGTAAATTTGTAGTTACCCAGCCAGCAATATTGGCCTACATCTGTGAGATCTAACAAAAACGTTGGCATAATTGGCAGTATTCCTAACGAATGCTCCCAGATTTCTTACCGTGAAATATAGACAATAAGACGTTATGGCAAACCATGTGAATTACTTGGAGGTATTTAGGGGTTGACCCTGCTTTAATTTGTCATAGTAATGTCATTAAAGAGGGGAACCATTCATTTCGGGCTTTTTTGTAAAGCAAAATAGTATATAATATACCTTCAATAAAAATGATAAAATTAAAATTAATTGTTGACTCAAATACAGAACGTCCGCTCCTCTCAATGTATTTTTGCTATCAAATTCTAGTTCGCATTTTTAAAGATATTTCTAAAAAAACTATTTAAAATGGTTTCAAATTAATTTATTTTTAGTTAATTTTAAATAGTATAAGCTCTCATTAAACATATCAAATGCTCAGCATTTTTGTGGTGCAAATAGTCTAATGTTTTGCATTAAATCTTATGTTTATAATGGAATGCATATTATTTTACACAATTTTATTTTTTCTTGGCGATCGCCTAAGCAATGAATTGTTTAAATATGTATATAAGACATGTTTAAATGCTTAACATTTGGTATTAAACTTATCTTGCTGCTGATGTATTTGATTATGTACAAGGTGGGCCAAAAGAAATCACCCTAATGGAAGATACTCTTATTTTCGCAAATGGCGGCCAATGTCAAATCTGTTTTGACATTTGTGAAGAAGGCAAATGTAGAATATAAGTGAACAAGCCATGGAGCGATATACTCCCAAGAATGCGAAATAATCGTATCAATTTTTTTACGTAACACTTCGTCGGTTGTATTGGTGCAGCGCGAATCCCGTCGCCGATTCCCCGGTCGTCCCGCACCTACTGCGCAAACACTGCGCCGTTTGGCCACCAACCTTTAACAAATGGAAATACACGAGACGCTGCTAAGAGTGGTCGGCCTTGTAGCGCCCGTTCTGACGAGAATATCGCCGCTGTTTGTGAGGATGTCGAGCTGTCGCCAGAAACATCGATCAGACACCGTGCCTCGCAATTAGCCACCAGCCGGGCGTCCCTAAGGCGAATCGTGATAAAAGACCTGCGCATGTTCCCATACAAAATCCAGTGCATGCATCAGCTGCGTCCTGTCGACTGCCAAACGCGTGTATCCTACGCCACAGTCATCCTCAATCTCGAGGCCGAAGTGGAAGATTTTTCGACCAAAATCATAATAAGCAATGAGGCTCATTTCCATCTCAGGGAGTACGTGAACAAGCAAAACTATCGCTTCTGGGGCCCCAAAAATTTATAAGTGATACAAGGGGAGCCATTACACCCGCTCAAAGTGACTGCATGGCACGCTGTTCACACTGGAGGAGTCATCGGGCCATTTTTTTCGAGGACGCCGTTGGCCAAACGACAACAGTGGACGATGCGCGCTATAGGCCCATGTAAGCCGAGTTTGCAAATGAACGAATTAGTATTGGAGAACATTTGGTTCCAGCAGGACGGAGCAAGAGCACACACTGTGCGAGCCACAAACAGTATTCTGAAGGCGGCGTTCCCGGGTCGCCTCCTCTCTTGTGTTGGTGATTTACATTGGCCGTGGAGTTTTTTGAAATCCCGTGCTTACGAAAACAAGCTCGAGTTCCTGAAAGCCCTCAAGTGTGCGAGAACATGTCGCCCGAAGTTCTCGCCGAAGTGTTGAAAAATGCCATAAAACGAGCCCGTAGAGCAATAAATTGTGATGGTGCTTATTTTGCCGATATCATCTTCTCGACTGGCTCAATAAAATTCTTAAGATTAAAGTAATCATAATCAATAACAGAATCGATGTTTTTCATTTAGAAAAAAAATGAGAGCCGAACAACATCGTATGATTTCTTTTGGGCCACCTTGGAAAACGTAAAAATAGAATTCAAAATAGATTTTGGATGATTTATTTCAAACTTTTTGCTGCTGATAAATATTAAACTATTTTATCTTGCTAAAACTTAATAATTCTTTAAATTGAAATAAAATATCAAATAATGTAGAAAAATTAGTAGAATCGGTTTTTTTCAAAACTCGGTACATATCAGTACACCAGGTGAAAAAAATCAGTACATACACTCAAAAAATTATTACAGTAACTGACTGTAAGTTATTTAGGAAGTATTCCTAAATGAAAAAACAGTTAAATTTGAATAAAATATTTTTTTAACTGATTTGAAGGGTTATTCAAAGCATCAAAAAAACAAAAATACTGATTTTCAGTTGAACTTAATTTTTTCAGTTATTTTTTAGTAATATTTTAGTTTGTTATTTTTTTTCTGATACGTTGTGATTTGCTGCAAATGACAGGAAATCTAGTTAATTTTAGGCGAAAATGTCAGTTAATTTTTTGATGTCTGAATTTAAATGAAATATTTGGTTAATTTTAATGAATATCTTGTTGGACGGTTTTTAAATGAATATCCAGTTATTTTAAGTAGATTTCCAGTTGATTTTACAGCAATAATTTTTTCAGTGTATGCACGTAAAAAATAAATTATTTTAAATTTACTTAAATCAAGCCGTAGCGGGGTTTAAAGTACAGTGAAAACTTAAACTAAGTACGATTAATCTATTACAAATTTCTTACTTTACGCCACATTTAAGTAAAAAACGGATTGACTTAAGTTTGAAGCTGTACTTGATGTTAGGCTTAAAAGGATTGATTTAAGCGTTTGATTAATCAAAAATTAAATGTCAGTTTTTTAACTAACGGAGCCTAATAAAAGAAAAAGAGTTGTATATTTTATTTTTCATTTATAAATACTTTACTCTTTCAATTTTAATTTTTTTTTCTGCACTTGGGGCTTGAACCAGGGACACTATGCACTGCAGAATCAGCGCCTTACATATGGGTCACCAGAAGAGATTGCTTTTAATTTAAATGTAAAAAATATTAAAAAAAAAAAAATTTTTTCTGCCTGATTTGTTAAAGCAAACCGAATAGACTTGATTTAAGAAAATCTCAGTACAAATCTTACTTAAAATTTTCAAGTGCTATTTGAAATAAATTCAAGATTAAAATTCTTAAAATTAGAATGAGTTTTTTTCTGTGTACCAATGAAACAAGTACGAATGGTCACCCTGGTCATAACCAAAATGAGTTTTTCACTTAATGAGTTATACTTTCATTGATGTGATTATTCGAAAAAGTCTTACAACACATTTTTTGTAAAGTAACGAAGTGTTTGCAAATATTTAACATCTAAAATGATGACGTAAACGAAAAAAAATTATTTCCAAAAAAAGGAGTTAAATTGTTAATTTTACTCCCAGTTTTTGGGGATAATTTAAATTTGTTCGTTTTATTTTTCAACAAACATTTGTCTTGTAATCTAATAATGTCATCAACAAATATACACTTCTGTGTTCAGGCAAGTTAAGAAAGTTAAGAAAAAAACCGTTTAAATACAAAAAAATACACAAGATGACGTGACAAACATGCAGGGTATTACAAAAAACGCCCAATTCTATTTTCGCTACTTACATATTTAGCACTTTATATGTTATTCCTTTTTATTTCGGCAAAATATACCAACAGGATAAGGGTGTGTTCGTGTTAATTTACATGTGTGAATATGTGCGTTAAAAGTTTCTGTGTTTTTTTTATTTGCTCTTAAAGTTAATGTTGTATTTACTAAATCAGGGCCTGGTCACATTTATGCTTAAACATTTTGTAACTGTATGAGTGATGTGGAATTTTTATTCCCTTTTTATGGTTAGAGGATATACATAAGTACAATGTACAATAAGTTCTACAACAATGTATATGTATATGCTTGGTTTTAGTTTCTTTTTATTTGTACAGGGGTTTGCTAAAAACTTTATGAATTTCAATTTATTAGATGTATAATATTACTTTGTTTAATAAAAATATTTATTTTAGTAATAAAAATTCAAAATAATAATAACAATAAAAAAAATTAAGATTTAAGCCGTAACTTTTTTGCCCTTCGCCAAATCTGACAACTGATTAGTAAAGTGTGTTATTTAAAAATTCGGATTTTTTAACACAAAAGCTCTTTTCTATACAAGTTTTTCGTTATGCATGGAATAACGCTTAAAGTGCTGTGACATGTTGCCCCACATAAGTTGCAACAAATTATAAGTCAGCCCTACTATTTAAATAATATATAAAAATTGGGAATTTACCAGGTTTATAGTTTTGGAGATATTCAGAGAGGTTTAGTTATCAAAAATTCTTTTACAAAATTTTAAAAAGTACCAAAATGTACCAAAATGCGCCAAAATTAAAAAATGTACCAAAAACATATTAACATATTTTGGTTACCTGACGAATGTAATTTAAATTATATTTCTATCTTCATTGGTTTTAAGGTTACAAAAAGTACCAAAACATAATTTTATCCCTATTTCCCCCTTAGGGTCCAATAATTAAAAAAGGACCCGAAAATGTGTTCATATTTATTAGGCCTGTCGTATGCAATTTGAGTTCGGTTCATATATTTATTGGTTGAAAAGTTACACAAAAACGCCTACAAAATCTAAATTTATTTTTAACCCTTTTTTCTCTTTTGGGTCCAAATTTGAATAAAGTATGAAAAACATAATCATATTTTTTTAAGACCTATTGAACGAAATTTGAATAATGTTTCTATCTTCATTTGTTTAAAAGTATTAAAAAGTACCAAGAAGCACCAAGTATAAATTTAACCCATTTTCCCCCTTTCGGCCTAAAATTAAAAAAAAACATCAAATTTCTGTCTGTTTATTTCTTAAGGAAAACGCAAAACTTTTAAAATTTTGTTTCTATATTATATACTTCAGAAGACAGTAGGTTACAGATTTTTTCCTTTTTACCCCCTTTTTATTCCCTTACGAGCCGAATTTTTAAAAATTTATCTGTATTTAAACAAACATGGAAAGATTAACACGTGTTATAAATTTCATGTATTTAGTTTTACGCGTTTGATCAGTATGGCTTTGGGTAATTTTGTTACGCAATTCATAACCTGACCTTCCGACACAAATGAGCGAAGAGTAGCCGTGGCAGCAATAATTTAAAAAAAAAAAAACGTATTGTTTCTTCCAGACTTAAAGTAACTCCCTGTAAAAATTTCAAAAAAATCGATCAACTTGTGTGGCCAGCTATAAAATACAAACATACATACATACATATATACATACATACATACATACATACATACATACATACATACATACATACATACATACATACATACATACATACATACATACATACATACATACATACATACATACATACATACATACATACATACATACATACATACATACATACATACATACATACATACATACATACATACATAAATACATACATACATACATACATACATACATACATACATACATACATACATACATACATACATACATACATACATACATACATACATACATACATACATACATACATACATACATACATACATACATACATACAACACTTCTTTATATAATAGAAGAGTTTTATATTTTATCCCCTTTTTTTTAATCCTTCATTTCGTTTGCAATTTCTTTGATATCCATCTGTGACTCCCTTAAGTATACATTTTCTGGGTCCTTATAGAAAGACAAGTCGGTTTATGGTTGAAATCAACTTTTCGAAGCCCCTCCCCGGTGTCGCCTAAAGCCGTAAGTGGTATTTAACTATCGGGAATATCTGACCGAGCTATAAGCCAAAAACCAAGACTACAATTGCTTATTTCTATAATTTGTACACAAAAACGCTACAACTGCCCCGGAGTTGCCCCTACAAGGGTGCAGTGTAAGACTGAGTCCTATAAGTTATTTCTCACGAATATTTTCGTGCAATATACTTACATCCTATCTTCACCACCTAGCATGGTTGACACTCAAAGTTAAATTTTTCTTTTAGTCGTTTCCACAGCTTTCAGGGTGCTACTACAAAGGGAAAATGTAAAACCGACCCCAATTAGTTTTTTCTCCCAAACATTTTTGTGAAACATACTTACTATCTTCAGCCGCGAACAGGGTTGCCATACAAAATTTGAAAAAATTTAAGTAAAAACTTTACAAGAGCTGCCCTAAGAGGAATAAAATGTATTACAGATTCCCATTAGTTTTCCCTCCCAAATATATATTACTAAAACAAACTTATTCCCTATCTCCATTACCTAAGGGATTTGCCATGTAAAGTTAACAAAAATTACGTAAAAACGCCCATAACTTTTGCAGAGTCAGCTTTAGAGATATAAAGTGTACGACCCATTGCCAAACATATTCTTTGAACATACTTACCCCCGTTCTCCATTGCCTAAAAGGGCTCCTATACAAAGTTTGAGAAATTGTTATATATACCCCTTCTATAGCTTCCCGGGTTATGTCAAAGGAAGGACTAACCTCAACAAATTTTTCCTTGCAAAAATTTTTCTACAACATACTTGCCCTATAGGAGGTTGCTATATAAAATTTGAAAAAATGAGAGTAAAAACCCTTACAACTTCTCTGTAGTCACCCTAAGAGGGTTAAAATATGACACCCATTCCTATTTAAAAGTTACAAATATTCTATGAATAAAAAAATTGATAAAAATAAAAAAAATTCGGGGTTTCGAAAGGCCAATGTGAAGGGTATATAGGATTCGGCACAGCCGATTGTGGCGCTTATACTTGTTTTTATTTTATACACACTTAATATTTGTCATTTGAAAATTTTTTTTCTCTACTTTCCGCAGCTGTGATATGAACCTGGGACCTTGCGAACTGTTACACCAGCGCGCTACTATACCTGATTTAAGAAAACTTAAGTACAGATCGTACTTTAAAATTTCAAGTACGATTTCAGATAAATTCAAAAATAATGTTCTTAATTTTAAAACTTGTTTTTTCTTTCTGTGTACTAATTATGTACCAGTTTTTATGAAATATGTATTCATAACTCTTTATGCTCGTACTTTAACTACAATTTGTTCGCATATATAAAGAATCCAACGTAGAAATTCTTACGGAAATATAGTAAGCGGTTCTATATGACCTGTAAAAGTTAAAATTAACTTTAACTGCACTTATTTTAATGAAATTTTGTGCGAATATTTTAAATATATATTGATGTATTCTCATCGTCTTTATAGGGAGCATGGGATCGTTTAAGGGCTTTTCATGGGCAACTTCATTGTCAGAGGTGTAGACATTGCGCTCACATTTTTGATAACAAATTAAACAGTTCCAAAATTTGGTTTAAAAGAAGCTGTGATTTCTAAAGATGATATGTTTTTGAGCAAAAAGTAGTTGAAACACACTGCAAACCCATAATTTCTGCTCACAATTTTCACTTGAATACTGTGACTTTACAAGCTTTAATTTAAGTGAATTTTGACTTCAACATCGTCTTGTAAAATACATTCTTGAACACGGGCTTAATTTTCAGATTTTTAGGGTAGTTTTAAGTGTTTTTTTCGTTTTTGATCTATTATTTCTACAAAAAACTATTTTTGGTAAAAAAAAACTTTTATAAAATGTGACGGGTATTATATCTTCATCAAAATGTAAAAGAGAAGAGCCGATTATTCGGCATGTGGTCATTTAAAGTTCTTGCGAAATAAATAAAAATAAAATATAGAAAATATTTATATTTCTACTATATTTATTTTTCTATCTTTAAAGATCCAAAAAACATAAACTTTATGGGGTCTTAAATAGATTTTAAAGAAATTACAAACCAAATGGCAAACTTTTATATACCCTTATCACTACGTAAAGGATATAAAAAAAGGCATTTAATGCAATAATGCGTTTGTCCCACAAGATCTCTCTCGATCGAAAAAAGAAAAAATAACATAAATAATTAAGTGAAATATCGAACCAAAAAATTTAAAGAAATATGCATTTTCTATTAATTTTTTATTTTGAATTTAAACGTTTTAATACACTGATCTAATAACGGTAGCGAAGCTTACCGGGTAAGCTAGTTTTCTTAAAAGGATGGGCTATTTCTACTTTAAAATAAAATTCTATTGGCAGTAAGAACAGCTGTCTTCGATATTCATAACGAATTGTGTTTTCTAGTTTTTAAACTAGTTTTAGTACTTTTCCAAAGTTTTTAAAAACATTTTCAAATTATTTGCAAAATTAATCTAAAAGCATGACTCATTCTTTTATATTTGTCACTCATCCAATCATTATTTATTCATTTGTGGTTTTCGGCACTCTGTAGTTGTATTTGTTGTTGAAAAATTTGTATGTGTTTGTATAAAGAAAGCAACAATTGTATTTCTACTTTGTACGACGTTATTGTTTTTCATTTTGTAATGGGTTTTGTTTGAAACAGGAAATTTTGTCTTTTCCTCATGTTCTATTGGTGAAAAGGAGATTGAATATTTAACTAGAATTTTCTGCTGCAGGGAAAGGAAATAAATAAGAAATTAATTTTTGTAAATAAATAATGGACATTATTTTATGCATAAAATGAAGCTAAAAAACACAGTTCCTGCACTAAAATTAGCTTTTGAAAAAGCTTTTGGTACTATTTTACACAATGACAACAGACACGTATTAAACACTAGTTAAGGGTTTTTTATAAAAAATTATTTTATGTTCGTATTTTTGTATCATTAGTCGAAATTATTATGGTTATAAAGACAAATTTTATTATGGTTATATAAAGAACCGATATAAAATATAAAAAATGCATTATCCGATTTGTCTGCTTGGATCAGTGACTAGGGACTGGGAGTAAAAGATGGCAGATTTTGAGGTGCCGGAGCCTGACGCAGTTGAGCTGAAACCGGCGGATACGGCCAGGTATCTGAGTATCGTCATGGATGGCAAGTTATCTTGGATGGCCGTTACAGAGGTGAGGATTAGGAAAACTTTTTATGCCCATGCAGGAACTCTTTATGTAAGAACTAAGAGCTGAAACCGATTACGGTGAACTGGAACTACATATTTGTCATAAGACATATTCTTACATACGAAAACGTCGTGTGGTAGAGGCTCTTGAAGAGAAATGACATAAGAAAGCGCACCACCATCACTGCTTAAAGGCCTTAAGTCTAAGATTTCAACAGCTATACGGTTTGCACTAGGTGCTTTTCGAACAACACCTGTATCCAACATGCTGTTTGAAAGTAACCTACTACCATTTGACCAACAAAGGGATATAGCGACAGCCCGCTTAATAAAAACACTGTACAACAATAGAGATACACCCCTTAACAAAATAATTTTGAAAATAATTAAATCGAAAAAGACCCCTAAAGTACCATCGGTTTTGTACAGAATTATTGAAACTGCAAAGAAGCTTGATATACCCGTTCAGAGGCCCTTTACTAATCTGAAGCCAAGACCGCTATGGCATTATCGACAAGAGGCTATAGACGTTTCTCTTAGTAGATTCCCAAAATCCTCCACAAATTCAACAACATATAGTAAAATGTTTGAGGAAATACGTAACAAGAATAAGGAACATGTTTTTATCTATACTGACGCCTCCAAAACGAAGGACGTAGTAAGCTACGGTATAACAACGCAAAATGACGTCATTAAACAATCTTTACTACCCTGTTTTACTACCATATTTACAGCTGAAATAATAGCCATTCTGGAAGCAATAAAAACCATTAAAAACAATTCTGGATATTTCGCAATTTGCACCGATTCCCTTTCTGCTCTAAACGCAATAGCAAATGTTTCGAGTAACAACTACTATGCCCACATAATAAGAAATATACTTATTGAGAAGTCCCCCAATATAACGCTCATCTGGACCCCAGGTCATTGTGGTATTAAAGGGAACGAACTCGCGGATAAAACAGCAAGCCAGGCCTCAAAATACCCCCTTTTTTCAACCCCAAACTTTAATACAAACGACATAAACAACTTTACAAGAACACTCCTCTCCAACAAAAATAGCTTGTTTATGCACACTTCTAATTGGTACAAAATGATAAACTGTAGGGAACTTAGCATCGACAATTTCCTGAGAAGTAGGGATAAAAATCTTAACAGAAGAGACATAATTAAACTTGAAAGACTTCGCTTAGGACACTCTAGACTCTCCCACGGTCAACTCATTAATATAACAACCCCGCCAGTATGTAATTGCAACATTCCATTACCTTTAATTCTTAAACACATCTTTACCTCATGTCCTAAATTCCAAAGACAACGCAGAAATATTTTCCTAAACACAAAAAATCCTTTACAACTGATCTCAAACCCAACCCCAGAATCCATAAAAAAAATCATTTTATTCTTACGTGAAACTAAACTGTATAATATAATCTAACAATATTGTATATAAAAAACATGTATATAAAATAACAAAACATTGCTTTTAAGAGCCTAAGGTCCCAGTAACCATGGCCTCAATATCATTAGTCCCTAATTTGTAATTATGTACTAATGCTAAATAAATAAATAAAAATAAATATTCTGTATATTCTTCCCCTTGAGAACGTCATTGCTGGAATGGGGTCAAAGAGCTTGTCAAGGCTTACTGAATCAAGTAGTCTTGGAGTAGGGCTAGTTGAACATCTCGATATTCTGCGAAGAGCTGGGAATGGATGACTCTTTCGGCACTTGGGGTTTACGGACTATGTGGTCGTTAAACATAATTTTGCAATCTTATCCCAGGTATTTTTTCTGGAAAGGGAGGCAAAAAGTAGATCCAGGAGGCTGTATGAGGGATGTGTAGTTTTCAGTGATGGATCGGAGTTGGAGGTGAGACCCGGGCTGGTGTTAATATAATGGATACGGGAGTAGGGACTTCCGAACGAGAGCAGCGTTTTCCGGTTAAAGATTTTGGTGATAGCGAGGGACGCAGAATTTTTATGGGAGGAGGCGGATAAAAGAGGGGACGTACCAATTTGCGGTGACAGTTAAGTCGCGCTCAATGCTCTAAAGAGGCAGTATGTCAGGCCTGAACTTGTGGACGATTGTAGTCATACTCCCAGAACGGTCTTGGCGACACGCAGGGCTAGATTCTGTTGGGTTCCCGGCCATTGTGACGTTGCCGGCAATGAGACTGCCGATAAAGTAGCGAGAAAGGGATATTGGGCTTGGCTGTGAGCCGATGAGAACACCATTGGGCTTCCTTTGTGAGCTAAAAGGGACTTGGGTAATGGGAAGGGTGGGCCAAACCTAGAGGGACAGGTCTTACTTGGGGATATTCAAACTTGTGTGGCCTAGGTTGGACAGGAAGCATACGGACCTGCTACTCAGGGGGAGCATTAAGATTCACACAGGGCACTACCAAGTGTAATATATGACGAGTTATTGTGATAGGAATTCTCCAGATTTATGCTGGTTGTGCAGGAACGAGGAGAATATGGAGACTCTGGAACACCTTGTCTGCCACTGCCTTAAGCTGCAAGTCCGCCAACAGAGGTGGATGGGAAGGCACTCTTTTGATGGACTTTGAGAAGTCTCTGGCTGTGGACTGGAGATTATCATAGGACTCATTAAAAGGGTTGGTGGGATGGTTAGGTCGGATTTAACTTAGGAAACCAAACACAGACTTTTTGGGTCCCCAAAGTTGATGGATAAAAAGAAATGATATCCTGGTGACTCAAATTTGCTTAAACGCCTAAACGCACAATGGATGATGATACAAATGTTGGGCAGACAGAAACTCTTGTATTGTAGGCATGAAAGTCTAGTCTAATCTAGTCCGCTGGATGGAACACGTTTTTCTTATGTCCAAAGAAGCTCCCAGGTGTCTTAATTTTTAAAAAGGTATAAAAATTATGTTACGCCACCTCATCTTCCCTACAATTTAACCGGATCTTCTTTACAATTTTATCGGATAAAAAATGAAATATAATTTCCATGTATGGGTTGGTTCTCCAAAGTGTAATTTGGAGCTACTTGACCGCGCACAGATACGGACGAACGTTTTGCTTTAATCGAGCACCGTTGTAATGTAGGATTGGTTTCGCTGTTCTATCGATACTATAATTAAATGTACCTGGAGATATCAAGGTAAATGTTCCTGAAACCCTTGAAATCCGGGACTTTCATCGAGATATGCATCTTTAAGGAAGAGCCCACACATTTGTAGTCGACTGACAAGTTAATCACACCATGCATTACACGGATAATTAGTTTTTTAGTCCCACAGTTTCTATGTGGAATAACTTTTTAAAAAATGTATTTCCTTGCACAGTTATCCTACATCATATGTATTCCATTCATGTTTTCCTGATTTAAACACAATACAGTGTATCTTAAAGGGGCCATCCTCTGAGTGCTGGTTATTATCAACAAAAAAAGTCAGGAAATGAGATAATGGATTCTCCAAACTCTCTTGGCAAATGCCAGAAGACTTGTTCTTTTGACTTTAAAAATTCCTTTCAAACAAATTGAACTTTAGACAGTTTGTACTGAAGCACACCTACTTCATTATAACACAAGTTGTGTTCAACAGTTTTATCATCCCTAAGTTTACCACATAACCTGCGATTATTGCTCTCCAGTTGTTCTTCTTCTTTTGCATATACCACTGTCTAGAAATGACCACTTGCCATCTTTGCGCAGAATCTACAATTGCTCTTTTTAAAAATTTAAAAAATCTTGTTGCTCTTAGACCACAAAATCTCCCTATATTTACTTATTATATCTCTGTGGATCTGGCTCACTGCAGAGCCTACACCGCTGTTGTGCAACTAAAATAAATCAAAAAACCCATTGCCTTTTTCATGGGCAAATAAAACGTTTGCTTTGCTAGCTCATTTGCCAGCCTATTTTCCAGAATATTCAAAATGCAGTACATGTATTTATAAGTTATAAGGGAACAAGGATTGCCAAAGGTTTTTTTTGCACACTTGGGTAAATTAAGGGCATATGAGATTTGCAGAGATTACCTTAACTCACATCTTACTTTTAATAAATATGTTGACGATGAAATTATCAGTCGGAGAAAACAGGTACGATAAGTGATCATTATAAAGACACCGCAGTCATAAGAAGGTTTGTAGCACTCACTTATGTCGGATTTTTGCTAGAAACCCCAAGCTTGGACTTTCCCTTTTATCTTGCTTACAAAGAAGTTTTAGGTTCTGCGTTTTTAGCGAAGACCAATTAACTAGGCATCTTTTTTAATTGCTTAACTTCCCCTATGAAAGTCTCAGGCTCATTTAGTTACTGCAATATTTTTTGGGATACAGAACGATCCTTCCATATCTATATGATACCTACAAAAATTATCCCATTGGTTTTCGACATGTCACAGACCTACTCGGAACAGCCTCTTCAACCTCATTAATTGGTTTCAAGTTTGAGATTAAATGACGTGATGCTAGGGGTGCTATGTTGAGCGTCTGTTATGCACAGTAATACATGCCTCTGCTTGCTTTCCAGGTGCCTGCGGGTCAACCCACAAGTATCCCATAAAATACGAAAGATCCAATGAGTATGACTTGGCTTAAGATTCTATGTTTTGCCTAACATTTTATTGCTTTCATAGAGAAAATTGGTTCTATTTTTTAATTATAAAATACACATACGTTTTTTTAAAGAACTGGTACAAGAAAAGAGGGAGCCTGCTTTGAAATACTTAATGCTGTTTTGTAGCAAACACATATCGCTTCAGTTGTCATTTTTGAAATTTTATAAAAAATTTTACTGTGAGCGTTATGTCACCCTTTCATTTAATTAGCACTGATTTTCTAAACGATTATGTTGTTTAAAGAGTGATACAAAAATATCGTTATCTTATATTGGTCATTTTCATTCAACAAAGAAACTTTTTATTCAAAATATTCCTTGTCTTTCGAAATAACAAAGACAATTTTTGCCAATAATTTCCATTTAAAAAACGTAGTACATCTTTAACATTTAGCTGTTTGTGTGCATTAAATTACTAAGCTTAGAGCTACATAGACCTTAATTTTTCAGACATAAAATTTAACCAATTATTACCTGAAATAAAAATTTAAAGCTCTAGTTTAAAATACTCTTGAAAAAAAATAATTAAATTATTTGTTTGAAAAGGCAAAAAAGGCTGCTTAGGAAAAAAAACACATAAGTTATATTCATCTTGTTATAATTGCCCCCCAAAACCTCAAACTTTTAGTGTCTGTCAACTTTTGATAATTAGATCCACTTACACATGACTTTTTTTAAGCAAACCCTTAAATATAAAAAAACCCAAATAAGTGTTTGCCACAAAATTCAAAAAAGCTTTAAGCAAAAGACAAACGTACATTTAAACCCATAAGTTTATTCTCTAAACTTCCATTACTAATGGCCAAGTCACTACACAAGGGGTTGATTCATGACAAACTAATTCGATTTAGGCAAAACATGCACGAGTTTAACATTTGCTTGTCATTGGCACTCATATGCTTATGAGAATACAAAATCAATCTTTTCTAGAACCTTTGGGTCTACATAAATAATGCAAAGCTTATGACTTAAAAGCCAGGAATATTAGCGATAATACAACCAGAAAAAAGCTTTGCAAAGGCTTTATTTTATTCTCGTACTTTTCTGAAGGGATTAACAATCGGCTACCCTTAACTAACCTCACCTTTATGAAACTTATCTAAATAACACTGAAAATTAATACTCCTGAAAAAATAAAAAAAAATTGCCTTTTACCCGCTGATTATTCCAATTAAAAAACTTTCAAAACTTTTTTTTGGTATGAAACACATAGTAGATGCGTATGAGCAATATTACAATATTTGTTTGTTATATGTTGCTCATACGTTGTTACCTCTTGTTACACTTGTTCCAATGTATTGTCATTCATGTGCAGATATCAGTTTTATGCTAATTTTATTCATAAGCAATGTTTAACTCTACTGGCAGTTCTGTTACTTTTTGTGTTTTAAAAAACTTTCTCTGTAGAAACTGCTGTAAATAATATTGAAAAATATTTCAATTATAAACTAAAATTTTATTTAAAAAAAATGCAAATTCGTCATAAATTAAATACATGTTTATACAAAAGTTGATAAACTTTATCTTTCTTATATTCAATCGTCGCCTCTGTAAGCTTATATTAAGTGCAAGCAATTAACCCGCTTCTTCGTAAACAACGTTTTAAATATTAAATATAACAACGTAAAAAATGCGGTAAAAAGAAAATGTTCATAGTTTTATGTAAAATTTAAATCTATGATCTATAGCCTTCTTTCTTTAGGACTCTTAACTATGTTAGCTACTTTTTTAATAAAAAACTTAGTTTTTCATCCCTTAGCTAACTTCTGGCACTGATCAACATCAAAAGACCTGAAAGAAAATATTTTTTAAAACTTAGTTGACTTTCAAACTCAATCCGCGCTAAAAGTAATCAGTTTTGTATTTGCAGACTTATAATATGAATAGAACAGTTAATGTGAAAGAGGTATTTTCGTCCACTTTGCTGACTTCCGACCTCAATCTGGGTCAATAAACTTTATTTTTATATTTCAAAATTCATAAGCTTTAAGTATCAAAAATTATAAAAACGTGTTAAACATTTTTCGAAATTGGCGAATAAAGTTTACCGGACATGACAAGAGCACGAATGTTGATGAATTTATTTATCGTTTAAAAATTTTAACAGCAAATAACCCTTGATGCGACTATGCAATATTGGGCGAGGATAAGGTCTTAAAGTGTTGTTAGAGATACCATAAACAGACTGTTGACATTGTTTGAACTCCACTGACGACGGCGCAAGTAAGATTGCAGAGATTTTTCTATCCTTGATGATATACGTAGACGAAGGCAGAAATCAAATGAAAATTTCGATGGTTACTTCGTCATAATCATGGCTATTACTGATAAATTGAGAACCCCAATTTCAGACAGAGATACTTATTTGAAATCTTAAATCAGAAGTATGGCACTTAGAAATTGTTATTGTTTCCCAACTGCGTTGAGAGGTTAGGAAACACAAACACAATTAATAAAAGCATTGCAAATGCACAAGGTTGGAAAAATTAATAACGGATATTTAGCAAAAATCGACGATGACAATTAAGCAAAAGACAAAGTTGAAAGTACAGGTGAAGTATGTGCGATACAACATACTATCAAATGCTGAAATTGTGATAAGGATGGTTACAGAGATGTATGCTCTGTTACGGATTAAGAGAAAAAGACATTTATAAACCAAATTGTTTAGAGTGTTCAAAAAACGGACAGAGAGGTGACGAAATATTGAATGGAATTTAAACTTAAACTTGGACTATTGTGCTTGTACAGTGAATGTTTACCTCCTGGTAATGCCATATCACGTTTGCCTAGCTGCATAAATGGAAGTTCGGAATAGGAGTTTTGCTGGGAAGAAAATGACAAAATCTTCAAAACGAACTCTAGAATATTACGGTAAATTTAAATTACTTATGGCTTGTGTAATTTCTTTAATTAGATGCAAGAAATTGGATAATAGACCTTTTATTAATATTAAAGTTGGTGATAACTTGCATATGGCGGGGCAAACAAGAGCGTTATTGGTGGAAAGGTATCAGTGGATATACAGAGTAGACCTTGTTTCAGAAAATGTACATACTGCAGACGGAAAGAGACAAAATATTTAAGGTACCGCAACCCTAGAAATTACATTTTAAGGACAGACAAAGACTTTCGAATTTTCTGGTAGCAACAACCATACGACATAATGTGCTGATTTGACTTTTGGACAGAGTTCGGAATTAAAATTGTTTTACCAGTTATTGGGGAAGTAGAATTTGATGAGTAAGTTCCAAATGCACTTCATTTCACATTTCCACAAAGACAAAGACTTGTCAACATTTTCAAATTCTGATGTGGATGGCTTAGGTTGTAATACATTAGTGGAGCTTAGTCTTAATACTGGCAATGCAAAGCCTATTCCATCACGTTATTACCCAATTTCTCCGGCGGTAGAAAAATAACTTTGTGTTGAGTTGGGCTGCATGATTTCGATCGGTGTAATTGAAGAAGCTCCGAACTCGGTTTGGGGTTCTTCGTCCGCAGTAGTCTCAAATCTGGAAAACTAAGGAGTGTGTAGATAGTAAAAAATTAAGCCCCGTGAGAGTTAAAGATGCCTCTTCTATATTAAACAATAATGGAATTTTGTCGAAAATGGCTCTAGTTCCTTGTATATTAAAAATCTATTTAAACGATGGATTATGGCAAACAAAACTTAAGAAAACCCTAATACCAAAGACAGCTGGCCATTTTATCAATTTACAAGGATGCTGTTTAGACTGTGTTATAAACCACATGCGTTATGCAAACTGATGGACAAAGTAATCCCGTACAATTTTAAGCCTCCTGTTTTGCTGTTGTTTCGCTAAATTTTGACGAATACTTAACACAGTTGATGGAAGATGCGACAAACTTAAAGAAAGTGCGTTTGACAATTAACATAAAAAAAGTACTTTTGCATTGAGTCGAGTTAAGTACGGTGGGCGACAATAAGAGAAGGGCGATACAGAATTTTTCAGAACTGAAATCTCTAAAATATTTCAGACGGTCTCTATTAGGAAGGATGGTACAGACGCTTTAAAGAGGACTATTTGACAATAACATTTCCTTTGACTGAACTGTTGACCAAACGGAAAAATTTTATATGGACTGATCAAGCCAAGTTAGCGTTTAGCGAATTAAAGACAAGACTTATTTCAGCTTCATTACTAATTCACCCAGATTATAGTAAGACTTTTATATTACCGTGTAATGCTAGCACTTGCGGGATAAGCGAAAATCGACATCGAAGGAAATGACAGACTAATTATTTACATGTCGCAAAAGAACTCAAAGGAGTTACTTTATGCAGATCTAGAATGCTAAGCCGTAATAATGGCAACTAGGAATTTTGGTCCTTCATTAAGGGACCAGAGTTCAAAGTTGTAACTGATCACGCCAGCCTAAAATGGCAAATTAGTCAGAGAGATGTTTCGGGAAGATAAGCTCGTTGGTCACTTACACTGAAAGGTTTTAATTGTTTTATAAAATACCGTAGTGAAAGAGAAAATGTGATTCAGGATGCTTTATCGCAGAAAAAGAGGGAATACCCTGGAATTCACCTTAAATCAGACGCCAAATTTTATTAAAATATCTTGAAAATTGCGACCTGTAGCGTGTTCACAAGACTACATGGACACCCAGCCAGACGGACGGACCTGCTTAAATGGTTAATCAGTATACTTGAAATGGGTCATTTTGGGCATTCTAAATAACTGCACAAACGCTGAGAATATTATGTGAAAATCAAATAAATTTCTTTTAAAACTTTTATATTTAATTTAAGATGCTTTAAGTAGTCCATCACTTGTTTTAGTAATTGATTATGCTCTTAATGAATTAGACTGTCCTGCGACAATAACTTTCAATAGCTTTTAATGTTTCATTTTAATTAACATTTGTATATTACAGGATTAATGTTGGGAGAATTTTTTTTAATTCATTAATCTTTCTGCAGCAGCAAAATTAATGATCCTGTTTATATGATTTCAAATCAAAGTTTTTTGCCGGTTTTTGCATTTCGTTTTTATTTCTAGACATTATTTATAATAGTTTTTCTACTTTTTTTTGTAAGAGGCACAGTTAGAGTTTCTTTATATTTGTTACATATTTTATTAAATTTTACAAGCAAAAATTTTATTTTTTTAAGTTAGGTCTTAGACTTTTGTAACTGGAAGTAAGAAACATCTGCACAAATGCATTATATTCTTACGTACACATGCACTTACGTGATCTGAGTTTAAGAATTGAAAAAAGCAAAAAAAGTTGCTTAAAAGTTTTAAATATCTTTAAATATTAGCTTCTGCAATTAATAACTTAAAAATAGTTTTGTTAACTTGATGAAAAAATTATTGTAAAAGTTTATAGAAAAAAATCTCTTTTGGGAAAATGTTTATAAATATTTTTGTTTCAATTAAAATTTGTCTTTTTGCTGTTGAAAACCTTCACAAACAAAACAAAATTCATAAAAAAATTTTTTTAAATATTTCAAGCAAACTGCCTTTACAACACATTGTCAAATAAACTTTCAAAAAAAGCGTTTTCACACAAAAATGCCTTTTGAAATTCCTTTGGGTAAGAAAAGAACAAAAGTTGGCTCAAATGTGTAATATCCAAACCACATACGTGGTAGGGGTGTCATGCGTTTATGCAAAAAGTTTTAAGGTCCACAAAATTTTTTCTCGGTCTCACTTTCAATTTTATCACCCGAATCAGTGTCGAATATATTCTGACTGTTCCTCCGTTTTTCCGACCAGCTAAGCATCTTTGTATTCGTTTTGATAAGGCTTAACTGAGATAAGTTTTTGGATTTGGAATTAACCCTATTGAAATTGGTTGTGATCGAACTGTAGTAAAACATATCTCTAATTGTATATAGTGATAAAATGGTGTTACACTTTTTTACTTGCATGTGATTATACATAGTAATAAGGCTATACAGGGCAATAATTTGCACAAAGTTTTATTAAGGGCATTAAACGATAGAACGGAAATGTGGATTTTATTTCTTAAAGAGTATGTCATCCAGTTGTTCAAAACAGAACTTTGTGTTATGCACCACACGCTGCGGTAAACTTGTTTCAATTGAGCTGATTTCTCGACAAATATTTTCCTTTACAGCCACAAGAGATTAGAGATTGCCATTATAAGCCCTCTCTTTGAGAAACATTCATAAAAAAAATCCATGGAAGTTAAATCGGGTGACCTCGGTGACCATGGGCTGTCTCCAAAGCAACTGATCAGTTTTTGGGGGAAATGTTCCGGAAACAAATTAATTAAAGATCTGGCTGTGTGTGCAGTCGCCCATCCTGTTGAAACCACGTTGGTAAAAAACACGATGGATGAGCTCGTAGGCTTGGCAAAAAGAATTCCGTAATCATGTGTCAATAGTTTTTACTGTTGACATTCGTCGCCTGGCCTCGAAAATTTTCGAAAAAAATGGTCCAATTGTCTCATAAGTGGATGAGGCACCCTAAACAGTTACCCTGGAGCAATGCAACGATTTTAAATGTTTCAGTCGAGGGTTGCGGGTTCGTGGAGGCCAGTAACGGCAGTTTTGCTAGTTGACGTAGCTGCTTAGGTGTAAACGAGCCTCTTCGCTCCAAAAAATGGTATTAACAGTACCTAGCCGCTTCAACATCGTTTCAAAACAATTTTTGCGTAAGTCAAAGTCACCTTCTTTCAGTTCTTGAACGATTTGAATTTTTTAAAGAATGGAACTTCAGGCAATTTTTTTTAAATCGCTCTTGGAAGTCCCAATGCCTGTGCTGCTCTTTTTCATACTGAAAGTCAGGGATTTTCACGTAAACTGCTTTTAACCAGCTTAATGTTTTTGGGAGCCGCTGAAGATCGACTGGGCCCTCGCCGTGGGGCCTTTATAGCCGAAGCAGTTGCGCGGGCTCTCACTTATTTGCCAAATACCGAACTTAAAACAAGTTTGTCGACGAGCAATTACGTAAGATTCATTCATTAAAAAAAAAAATGTCTCCACACGACCACTGCGACATTGTGACTGATACATCCGCACAATCGATTTTTCCAACGGCACCACCCTCTCTCCGCACCGTCTATTACCTCTTCAAATAATCGTATTTAAAAAATGTAAATTTGCCACCAAACATCCTCTACATGAGTTTTTTTAACTCAAAGTGTGAAAAGTACGATACGGATTTTCTTAAACTAAGTACGATTTATTTAGTACAAAACTTTTATTTTTAGCCATATTTAAACAGAAAAAGATTAATTTAAGTTCGAAGCCCTACTTGATGAAAGTTTAAAAAGATTGTAACGCCAGTTTATGGGGTGAAACTATCAAAACTATCCCACCTTAAGCCCACAGGTCAACACAATATTTTCTTAGTAAATTTGTAAACACTCCGTACACAATGCCTATAACTCTGTATCTTGAGGTCTTTTGTTATGAAGAAAGGAGCGAACGCCGCATTACATAATTGGCTTTTACTACAGAACTGTTACCCGTTTAATTATAAAAATGCAAATTGAATCTATTTGTTTAATAGTTTAAATTTAAAAGAAAATGAAAGCACTAATATATTTTATAAACGTTTATTGCTCTTAATTGTTCTAACACTTCCTATTTTTTGAGTTTGTAGGGGACACCCTGTTAAAAAAATTTTAAATCGTCATAACTTTTGATTCCGTCTTACAATTTTTTTTATATTAGCTATTTTGAAAGGGGATACACAGTGTTTTCAAACAATATACCAACTTTTTGTCGAGTATTTTTTTCTGTCAAAATCTTTTTTTCAGTTTTATAAAATTTAAAAAAATTCGAATTTTTATTCGAAAGAAAAGACTGATATATAAGTGAATACATTTTTTACTTGTGTTTTTTACAACTTTTCTTTTTAGCGTGATATTTCTGTAAAATGTCTAACTGGTAAGCTCTTAGGTGTAGTCTCAGATTACCCTTTTTTACTGTTCGATACTTTAAATGTTTTTTACTGCTTATTAAATTATTTAATTAAGCACTTAGAGGCATATCTAAAAAAATTAAAAACTATTAGATTTCGTTAAAAAAACCTTTGTTAAATTTATATTTTTTTTTTTTAATTTATTCCTTAAAGTTGCTTCAACAGGTGTTTTTCATTATTTTTGTATGTAAAAGATATCCAGCAAAAAAAAAAAAAATTATCACACTTAATCATGCTTAAGTGTGTTTTGTGTTTCTTGCCTCTCCTTATGTTTAAATGACAATTTATCAAAGGGTTCAAGTAGTTTTATAATGTGGTCTATACATTATGTGAAGATGAATTTACATAGATATTTTAGACGTCAAGCATTTATCAGCAGTATTAAAAGGCGGACGACTTTAAAAACATTTAAATATTTGCATATATAAGTTTGTTTTTGTATGTGTAGAATGATGGGAACCATCCTACACATACTACACCCTGGGATTATTAGTGTAGTACATCTTTATAATAAGCTTATCTTTTATCTTTAATATAAAATATTAAAAGTTTTTAACATTTTTTATGAATCCCCACAAACTTATTAAGTTAGCAAATAAAATTGAATATTAAAAACAGCTTTTTTTTTTGCCGAAAACTCGAAATAAAGTTATTTTATTATGTATTTTTTTTGCGGTTCCAAAACAAAATTATTCTATGCCAGCTAAAACCCGGTTATTTAAAAGTTAGATCAAGGTCTTGAGAGTAAGCGGCTGGAGAAGCGTGGGCGTCCGACCGATAAATAAGTTTGTTAAAACAATAACGATGCTTTTGTCACTTCAGGACATGGTTTTCGGAAACGGTTTAATTTGCTCATATCCTCAGAACATGCGCAGATATTTTAGCGTAAAATCTATATGTTGATAGTTAGCGGGTCATAGGCAACAATGGCCAATATTTTGAATAAAACTACATAAAATATTTTTAACTAAAACAATTATTTATTTAGGTAAATTATTCGATTGAAATGCCCATATACTCTAATAAACTTCTTTTTCATAAGCTTCTCGCTTAGTTCATCCTTAGAAATACTTTTTTTTATTTAAAACATATTTAATTTTAAAACAGAGATTTTCAAAATGCCTAATAAATTTTAAGTGAAAAAATTAAATTTTGTTTGTTTGACGTTCTGCTTTAATATATTGTTTTTATTTACTTTATATGTTGTAGGGGTATTATCTGTTCATGCAAATGCTTGCAACGCCCAAAAGTAATAGTTTAAGACCCAACTTTAAGTATACCGATTGACTGAGGATCACTTTCTTAATCGATTATAGTATATGTGTCCGACTGGCTGGGTGTCCATGTATTTTTGCAAGCACGATGCCTATTGTTTTTTAGTTATGATTGGCCAATTTTTTGTCATAGCCCTCATAAATATTTTCTCCCGGAATAAGAAATTTGGTCTATAAATGGCTTGAATGTTATTCCTTTTTTACAAAAGTTTTCCTACGTGTCTATCTTCATGCCACCAACTATCATATTTAATACAAATATTTGTGGTCTATTTTTTCATAAAACCCCCCAAAAAACATGGTGCAGGGTCAAGTTTAACCGACTACTACTTTCTTACTTGATTTCTATGTCTTTGTTTGGTTTCTTTAGCAAACGCGTAAGAAGTTTTAATTTGGAAACATATATTGATCTCTAAATTAGTAACGTTATAAAGTATTAAGTGTTTTGGTTAAAAATAATATGATTTAAAATTTTAGCTTTAAAACAATGATTTTACGAAATTGTTTATTATAAACTTTTGAAAAAAGTTAAAAATTATGCTTAAGGCTGTAGTGACTTAGAAACCAAGATACATTAATACAGACAATATAAAAGCGAATTCAATAAATTTGCCCATCGACTTTTGTTTTTGTTTTAATAAAGTGAATAATAAATAAATCTAATACTGAATTTTATAAAATATCAAGCAAAGTTCATAATAAGCTGTGTCCTCAAAACAGTGCTTAAATAACTTGCGTGAAACTCCATATTTTAAAACATCAAACCGATAAACAATTTAAAAATATTTTTGGGAAATTTAGTACTAAAAAACAGAAAAAACAATTAAAAAAATTAAAGTCGGTTAAGTTCGACTATTTAATACCCTACACGATAATTTTTCTTATGTAAAGTATTACTGTATGCATAAACTGTACGCAGGCTAAGATGACTTTCGTAAGTAGGGCTAACTTTATTTTCAGGTAAAGGACTACAACGGGAGGCACTCTCAATAATGGGCCATTGCTTACAAAATTAGTTGGCTCATTTTTATTTAAAAAAAGGACTTTCAAATGAGATTGTAATTTTTTTTAATTTTAAAGTTGAATGTAATTTCCGTTATTTTGACTTTTATGGCATCTACACAGAAATTTGTGAACACAAGGTGGGCATCCGGCCTTGCTTGGCTCTAATTTTTTGTCAAAATGAAAAATTTTGATTCTGTTTTTGATTATGTTTATTTGAACCTTTAGAATTTTTTTTTGTAGCATCGAGAAGATGAAATGGACCTAACAGGCGCTGTCTCAATTGATCGCTATACGGGCTCGTTTTATGGCACTTTTATTACTTCGGCAAGAACTTTGGGCGACAGATTCTCGCACACGTGTCGAATGTTGTCTTTGTGGGCTTCCAGGGTTTCGGGCTTATTCACGTAAGTACGGGGTCTTAAAAAACTCTACAAATAAAGTCTGGATCGGTTAAATCGGGCGACCTTGCGGGCCAATGTAAATCGCCAAAACAAGAGATGAGGTGAGCCGGGAACGCCGCCTTCAGAATATCGGTTGTGGCTCACGTAGTGTCTACCGTTGCTCCGTTCTGTTAGAAACGCATGCCCTTCAACCCTAATTTGTTCTATTGTGACAGAAAAAACTCGGTTAACACATCTCTATGGCGCGCACCGCCCACTTTTGTCGTTTAACCACTGGCGTACTCGAAAACAAATGGCCCGGTGACTCCTCCAGCATGAACACCGCGACATGCAGTCACTTTAAACGGGTATATTGGCCCTCGTGCACCACTCGTGGATTTTCGGTGCCGTCTTTTTTGCGTTCTTGAGAAGTGTATCGGTCCATGGCTTGTTGACTTGTATTCTACATCTGTCTAGTTCACAAATGTCAAAACAGATTTGACATTGACCGCTATTTGCAATAATAAGGGCATCTTCCAAGAGGGTGATTTCTTTTGGCCCACCTTGTATGAAGTAATATTCGAGGGGCTATAGGCCAAAATGTTTATTCCGGGATTCCATTTGTAGGAGGGGCTATGTCGAAAAATTTACCAATTGCCCGTGATGTAAAACACATGTATTAAATTAATAATCGAGGCAGTTATGTTCCAAAATGCAAAATTATGTGAAGTTTAAGTAGTAGTGGAGCCAGTTTTTTTTATGGATTTTGTCAAAAATAGATCGACCATCATCACTAATATCGCACTTTGTGTTATACTTTGCTTAAGGAAATGCAGAGGCACCCAATCAGACAGACAAAGAGATGGACTGACATGCTTAAATCAACTTCTAATGTTACCCTGCGTCGATCAGTATAATTTAAGAGGAATCCTAAGACCATTATCTTTTGGCCTTACAAACATCCTTAGTAACTCATTATACCCCTACCTTGGATCGCATGTGCGTATAAATATAAATAAGAATATACTTTCCTCAAAAATAATATGAGTTTTGCCAAATATTTCAAAAAATATATGAAATGTACTTAACAAGAAAGGTAAAGTATATTTAAAAGGAAATGAAATAGAAATGATGTTGATGGTGATGATAATAAAAGTCGTCATAAAATAAAACAAATGACCCAATATTAAAACATATACAATCATGTCCTTTTGTGAGAACTTACAAACATAATGCCAAACTGCTGACAAATGCTGTTTTAAAGATAAAATACTTTTTTGTCATTAACTCTTTATAACTAAATGGTAGAGGAAAAAACAAAAGCGAAGAAAAACGGAAATCTATAACAGTTTCTTTTTCCCCCCTTCCCTATTAGTGTTTTCGTTTGTAGCTGCAATTTTCATGGGTAAATGTTATTAAATCTTAAGACACCATAAACATTTTATAGTCTCGACTTTATGGTGGTTGAACATAATTTATTTGTAGACGAAAAATCATAAAACTTTAAATTAAATAACATAATGGGTCGTAGGGTGTTGTGTTGCCTTAGTAACTGTCATTCATATAAAAGTGTTCGTTTATAAATCCATAAGGTATTTCATATTAATAAATCTAAGTCTAAGATAATATGGCTTAAGCAGTCATACCACAGACTAAATCAAAAACAGTCACAACTCAAATTTTATTAGAATTTTTACTGTTTAACTTAAATTTGCCTTAAGTTTACAACCAAGCGAAAGAGAAGACTGTCAGTGACTGAAGTGGTATCAAATAATCAGAAGAATCTGCAAAAGTCGCTACTGAAATCCAGCAAAATTGCCTAATAACTGACTGAGACATAAGCCAAAAACCATAACTCCGCCCCCAAAGAGGGTTGCCATACAAATTTAAATTTGTCTAATTTTTTTTATCGCTACCCAAACCTTCAAGGGTGCTCTTACAAAGGCAAAATATAAGACGGACTTTAATTAATAAATTTTTTCTTCCAAACATTTTTCTGAAACATATTTACTTCCTATCTCCAGCCCCTAAAGGGTTTGCCACACAAAATTTGGAAAAGTTAGGGTAAAACCCCTACAAATTTCTCGGGGTCACCATTAGAGGAATAAAATGTATCATAGACCCCCATTAGTTTTTGTTACCAAAAATAATCCCTCAACATACCCACCCCCTATCACCCTCGCCTAAGAGGTTGCCATACAAAATTTACAAAAATGATGTAAAAACGCTCATAACTTCCTCGAAATCGCCCCTAGAGGAATAAAGTGTAGTACAGACGCCCATTAGTTTCCATTCCCAAACATATTCCTAGAGCATACTTACCCCCTATCACCATCGGCTAAGGGGGCTCCCATACAAATTGTAATAAGCCCCCCTACAGCTTCCAGGGTGCCCGTGGGTAGGTCGATTGCACGACCGACCCCAACTAATTTTTTATTGCAAACATTTTTCTTAAACCTACCTACCCCCTATCTCCAGCCCCTAAGGGAGTTGCATACAAAATTTGAAAAAATTATGGCAAAACACAAGGACCTAGAACAAAAACTAAATGTATTGAAAATTGTTTTTATAAAATTTTTTCCATAAAATTGTTTTGTTTTGTTGCATTACCTTTAACACAATACATCCTAATCAACAGGCTGCTTCTTAATGATTTACCCAAATATTTTTTTTTTTTTTTTTTACAGGTAAGCCTTATTTGCCGTTTTCCAAGTGAGTGAGATTAATTGCTATCAAGAGCAGATTTTTTTTAATATTAAGTTAAGCTTGTCATTTTCACTAATTAATTTCAACAAATTTTCACAAAGTGACTTTTCATAAATTTTCCATTATAATCTGTGCTTTCGACAATAATTTGATTTAGTCATTAGCCATTGCCCTGTCATTCAATGTTCATTAATTAAAAGCTGATTGGTTGGGGTAAAGATTAACAATTAAAATTTGTATGGAAATTATTAAGAGATTTTTTATTTTCATTTATGCTTTATTTTTTCTGTTTAGTTGCTGTCGTTTTAATTATTTTTGTTTAACTTCAATCATTGCTGTTTTGATACATAAAGTAAGAAAATTGGGATAAAATCCTGAAAACTATTTAAAAGTTGTTGTAATACGAAAAGGGTTTGTTTTTGGTAGTCCCTATAATATATATGCATATATAGTAATAATCAATGGTTATTTAAATGCAAAAGGGGGAAAAACAACTACATATGTTTGTACATATAAAGTTGTTTACTGTTTAGGCAAAGAAAGCTGTTAGTTTGGCAATATTAAAGAAATTGCTCACAAAATGACAAAATAGCAAAAACAATACTTAAATAGTTTTTATAAGGATCTACTACCTTTTATATATTTATCGAAATATTTCAAAACAAAATAACTCAATTGTTAGGGTAAAAATAACTTTGATTGGTGAAATAATTTAAAATTAAAATTGAATATGGCAACTTTTCATTGATTTGTTCGTCGGCGTACGAAATAAAAATAAATCTATTTTATAATATTTGCAAGGGTCCACCACAAAACAGGATATATTGACTTTTAATTTTTAAATTTTTTATTTATATATTTGATTCTACCAATTAAGCCCTTACTTCATAAGTAAAGTTTTACGTACTACCTAATACAGTGCACGTTGGGTTGAAATGGTTTAAAAGTGACGTTTAATTAAATTTTTAAAATTAAGGTTTTGTATTAAAATTTGCTATCGGATAAAACAAGATAAAATTCTATATTACTATTTTAATTTTCAAGCATCTATCTTGTTAGCTGACTCCGTAGTGACTTGTCAAATTACAAAATTTTTTGCAATTTTTTTAAAAAGCGAAAAAAGTAAAAAAATGATATAGTGTTTTTGAAAATATTTGTGAAAATATTGATGGTTTTTTTAAAAAAGGTCCAAAATTGGCCTATTATTGATGTTTCGTGAACCATAACTTCTAAGTTAGTTAAGGTTGGATTTTGAATCGTATATTTTTTAAAAGTATAAAATCTTAGCAAAAAAGAAAATTTGCGGTTTTGTTGTTCCATTTTTTGCTATTAACATTTTTCTGTTTGAAGTCGTGTTTTTTCAAAGTCATATATTTAACAAAACTAATGTTCGTTCAATACTTACTATTGTTGTTATTGTTGTCGGAGATAGGTGCGTGAACAAGTTTTAGTCATCTTTATTCACGAAAGTGTAAAAATGGTTTTGTATGACTTCTACAATACATAAAATTTTATTTCATGGTCTTGAAATAATAAAATATGCCCTTTCACCGATTGGAGAACTTTCAGAAGAAGCTCAGAAACAGAAATAAGGATTTTAAAATTGTAGGGAACACTTTGCGCGCAAATGCAGCCGAGAAATGTCGAATGAAGATATTTCTAATAGATTTTTCCTCAGTTCAGATCCATTCATATCTAATATTAATAAACAAAATGAGCGGAAAAAAAAGCAACAATTATCAAATTCCGAACTACAGCTTTTGATATCGCCCATTATTTCTCAAGAAATACATGATAGTGAGAGTAATGATAGCGAAGACTATAATGATGAAGGTATGGTTTCTTTTTAGGTGTATGACAATTATTAATAAACAAAAAAAAATTATTAAAATTTATTTTGTTATTTTTTTAAAAAAGTTGTAAAATTCTCGAAATCCTTCAAAACCCAAATTCAGACTTTAAATTAATCCTATATTCATATTTATGCAAAATATATATTTATTTTTTTATTTTTCAAAAAGAAGACAATATGAGCTTTTGTTTGCTTCTCATTTTTTTAAGAAATCACTTTCCATTTATAAATTACGGTGAAAATTCTAAAACAAACTATAATTTTCCGAAAAATAAAAATGTCTATAAAATCGTAAAAATAAATTTTTCCGTGTGTCTTTTTTTCAGAACATGCCTTTTTATGCATATTTAACGATTTGAAAAAAAAAAATTTCAAAAAAATTTAAATTACGGCTCCCATGAATTAATCGCCACTTTCGGTGTCATCGAACCCACTGTGCAGCGTGTGTGTGATTGTTGTTATACCATTTAGATAGTGATGATAGTATATATCAGTTTCTCATTTAGCTTGTATATTTTTTAATATCCATTTGCGAAGCCATAAAGAATAAATATTCTGGATCCTTAAATATATGGAGGTCGATACAGTTGTTCAAATTAAGGAACTTAAACTTTAAAAATCAAATGTCTCCATAGACTGCAGTCTTAGCCTGGTAATAACAAGCTGCCAATCCTTGGTGGGGTCATTAATTTTCTTTTTGGCTTTTCTGACGATTGCTGAGGTGTGTTGAGCTAAAACCAGTTGTGTTAAGTTTAGATCAGTTGTGTTGAGTTAAGCTTTTACTGTGGTGGTAAGTAAAATTAACACTTTAAAAAGCAAAATGCTATGCCGGTTGAGTGTATAGAGCGAAGGTCTTGCAACCATAAGGTCCCAGGTTCGAGTCACTGTTGAGACTGGTAATGCAAACTAATAAAATTAGTTCTATTTGTTAATTAAATTAAATATATGAATATAAAATAAATTAAATATATACGTTTTGTATTATACATATGCAATAAAATTAAATAATTATAAATAATTTATTTTAAGGAGGAGTTGATTACAATTTTGTTGTATTTTAACTAAATTTAGAAATTGAATCTAAAATAAGGTGAACAATTTTTTTACTGACAAGTCTATCATTTACTTAAATCAATTTATTTGCAGGCTAAGATTAAATACAAATTACATTGGGATTACGAATTTCCTAATTCAAACCAACTTTTTATTTTAACTACTTTTAAGTATCTTTAGTAGAAACGCTATATTTCGCTTTAGTTTAGTTTATTTAAATTGTAATGTTGCTCCCCCATACAAATATTTATACTTACATTTAAAAGTATATTGATTGAGCAAAAACTTTTTTCTATTTCAATAAGACAGCACAGTTATCCAATGCACAACCTCTGTGCATTATAAAACATAATATTTGATGAGCAATTTTTTTACACTAAAAAATGCATTTTACATTTCAAAAACACAACATAATTTGTGAAATTGGCAGTAAGTCAGAGATATGTATTGACATTATTGGATATTTGTTGCATCTTGCTGTGTAACAGGTCAAAGAATAACTTCTTCTCAAATGGCAATTAACACAGATTACCCTAAGGCCAAACGAATGTGAATATACATACGTACATACTAGAGAGCTGCACCAATTTACTCGAACTTGTAGTATACTTGAGTATTTTAAGGGATGAACTCTTATTTGTAGTACTTCTAAATAATACGAATCTTTTTCTATGAACTCGCTCATCATCAACTATGTAATCGATGTTACTTGACATAGTTTTTTACTTGAGACTACTTGCTTTCTGCCGAAAAACTTTCAGTTGGTGATGAGGTACATAAATAACACAAAAAAATTCTGTGTAACACATCAGACAGACATTTTTAAACGTTTTAATTAACAAAAACTGAATTTTATGTACCAAACGTAACAGGAGAATAGAAAAAGCAACAAACTGTTAAACATTCATACAAATTGAAAATATAGGTACCCTGTCGGACATTCAGTTAACTTAAAATTAACTTGAAGCTAACTATTTCTCAAGTAGTGGTGGTTGACACTTGCATTACTTTTATATGGAATTAACTAACTATTTTAACATTGCGATGTCCTAGGAAGTAGTCAATTGTCCGATTCTGCATTACTTTTAATTAACTTGAAGTTAGTTACATAGCTGTTAACTTAAAGTTAACGTTTTGTAGCTAGCTATAAACTTACTACTTTAAGTTAGCTTTAAGTTGGTTTTTTTTTAATTAACTATAAGTTACGAATTTCTTACTTTTAGCCACAATTAAGCCAAAAAAGATTGATTTAAGCCGTAAACGGGATTATTTCTAAAACTAAATGTCATTTTTTTTTTTGACATATGGGGCGCTTTATTAAAGAAGAAGAACTTTATATTTTATTTATAATTAATATTTACAATTTAAAAATTTAATTTTTTGTATTTACCGACGCTGAGATTCGAACCAGGGATTTCTGAACTGCAGCACAAGCGCATTACCTCTAGGCCACCGAGACACTTTGTTTTTAAATGTAAAATAATATATTGAAAGAACAAGTTTTCTTCTGCTTGATTTGTTAAAGCAATCTAATCTTATTTAAAAAAAAAAATACTGCGCAGTGTTTGTATACATTTTGGTTAATGCAAATTTTGCATTGCGTAGTAGTTGGCTTTAAGTTAGTCTATAAAAGCTAACTTAAAGTTAGTTTTTTTTTGTAGTTAGCTACTCATTTGACGGCAGGGTACCTACAATTATATGTAAGTGTGTATGTAAACTATTTTGTAAGTAGCGTCTTTTTGTCTCAAGTTGTTGTTTCTAACTCAACTTTTTTTTAGGTTTCTTCAGGGCCATTACAGTTGTTGTTGTTAACGCATGTGTGTGGTTGTCATTGTTGTTTTTTTTTTTTTTTTTTGCTAAGTAACATCATTTTCAATAATAACTTTTTATTGTTGCTTTTTGCATAGATTTTTCGTATGGGGTTGTTTTTACAGAAAAATATTTGTAACAAATTATAGAATCTTATAGCTGTTGCAGCAGGAGCACAGGAAAAATAATAAGCAAATATCAATATAATTTTCTAAATATAGGATAACATGTTATGATCAGTGCTGTCATGTCGTGAAATTTATATTTTGTTTATTTGAATTTTGACATGCAAATAACATTGCTATTTATTTAAAGGTTTTTTTTATATATTAAAATAGTTTAAATATAAAAATGCTGTAACGAAAACGTATGTTGGCTTAGAATTTCTTAATCTTTATCTTAAAAACATTTTTTAGTCAAACAAAGAAACAAATTGTATATCTCATAATTCTTGAAAATATAATACGACAACACTAGCAATGAACCCGTTGATTTTGTTGTTTTGTGCGTCGCATTCTTATTTTTTTTTTTTTTTTGGGCTTTTCCACAGTCATTAGCATTTGTTAAAGGGTGTTTGTTGTAGTAATTTATTGATGGTTAAAGGGATTTTTATTGCTTTATTTATGCAGGTACAAATTTGATATATGTGTATGCAACATTGTAGGGTGATACATTTATGCTTCTAGTTGTTTTCACAAAAATACTAAATGAATCCGAACCAATACTTTAAAATCCATTTGTTTATTTTATTTTTATAAATTATTTTATGTTTATTAAATACCAAAGCTTAATATTTAAAAATGTAATATACATAAATATTTATGGTCTTATTCATAAATGTACAATAGTGTTTATTAAAGGCTTATTTGACAATTATTCCATATATACTTGTCAAATAAGCCTTTAATAAACACTATTGTACGTTTATGAATAAGACCCTTAATGTATATGTTTTATAAGTCCTTAATAACTTTTAGTAATAGAAGGTTTTGTCTGAAAGAGACCCACGCATTGTTGCATAAGACAAACAATCTTTCGACGGCAGCAGACATTGGCAAAAGGGTGTTATATTAAAGAAAAAAATTTTCGACTTGAAAAACATTTGTTATTTAAAAAAAGAAATAGCGGCCTATGTTTTTATTGTAACTTTTAAGATGTGCATATTGTGCATGTTTTGTTATTGTAACAAAAACAATTTTTAAACTGTTGTTATTGCGTTTAATATTACACAAACTTACTACCAGATAAAAAAAAAACGTATATGTAGTTAAACGGCTGTGTTCATACTAATTGTAGTAGGTTTATTAGAAGCTTATTTGACAGATATCTATGGAATAATTTTCAAATAAGGCGTTAGTTCATAAACCTACCTATAATTAAATAATACTTAAAAGATCGGTATTTTAGGTTAATAATCAATCTTAGTTTCTGGCTGTATTTAATACAAAATCTTAAGCTTTTTATCTCACAAGTACCTATACAGTTTGAGATTTTTGTTATATATGTAGGTAGAATGAATGGTAAGTGTTGGAACTTTTAAACTGTGTTGTGTGAAAACATGTCGCGAATATCAGAACTGTTGACATTATTAATACCGGCATGATGGAAAAGGCCAAAACCATTTACAAGGGTTTTAAAAAAGAGTGAGAGAGATAGATCGAGAAACTGCCTGTGTGTTTCAGCACTTTTTGGGATTACCACAAACACATATACATACATATATGCAAATTAGAATTTTATAGAAAAATGGACTTTTTCCCTTTTATTGTTGTTGGGGGTTTTCAACAATTTTTGGAATTTTTTGATTATGTTGTGAGAAAGCATATCGCTAATATCGGAATCATGGACATTTTAAATGATTTATTTTTTTTGTTTCATAGAAAACGCAAACACAATTTCCCAAAGGTAATAAAAACGAGTGGGATAGATCGATAAACATATATATGTTTCAGGATTCCATTAATAAGATTTTGCACAAATGTTAACACCTTAGGTCCCATACATTCAAAAGTTTTAAATGTGCATTCAATACAAAATGGGTACTACTGAAGTAAGTTTATTCACGGTGAAAGTTTATCTTTTAATAACATTTTTACTATTTTTTAATATGAAGGCATCAACGTCTAATGAATTTTTAAAGTCTCAAGTTTTAAACGGGCACTATACAACGTTTGAGAAGAAAGGAAAAAGTAAAGTATGGGATATTTTTGTTGGAATCTTAAATGAAAATGGAGAGGAAGTAAAAGATGTGGTGACATGCAAGAAGTGTAAAAATATATTTAAACTGCATAATAAAAGCACTTCTTATTTGATGAAGCATAAGTGCTATATAGTGCACGGATTACATGAGCGTGACCTAACAGTGGTTGATGTTGATGAGAAAGTTAAAAAGAAAAGCGCGTGCATTGCAACCGAGTGGGCTGTAAGAAACTGCCGTTCCTTCAAAATCATCGAGGACTCCGGATTAAAAAAGTTTGCATCATTTTTAATCTCGGTTGGTGCGCAATATGGGGAAGGTGTTAGACTAGAAACTTTGCTACCACATCCCACAACATTATCTAGAAATGTGAGCAAGCTTTACGAAACATATTTTCATAAGGTTAAGCTGGAACTTAGCGAAATACGAAAAAAAGGATATGGTGTAACAACAGATATGTGGACAGACAATTATTTAAGGATGTCTTACTTAGCTGTGACTATTCACTATGTCAAGGATGGGGAACTGAAAAATAGGTTGCTTGCTCTGCGATCTATGAACGGTGAAAAATCTACTGGTAAGAAACATTTTAATGTGTTAACACACAAAAGACCTTATGTCGTAAACCCAATGCTTAAAAATAAAAGCTGTTTGAAAAAATCGAAATTTTAGAAACTTTTTATTTTTAAGTTTTGCGTTATACGATGTAAGGGTACTTAAAGCTTTTAAAATATAATGTTGTTTTACTTAAAAAAGGTTTATAAAACAAATTTTGTATGACAAGTTTATTTTAGAAACCTTTCATTATTTTAAAGTAAGTTTATGAAAGGGGTCCGATATATTTATTTCAAAATTTTTTACACTTTAATTGAAAAAATTTTTATTGGATTTTTTGTACGTATTTTGTTTATTTTTAGGTGACAACATCAGGCTTAAGGTTATTAAGACTCTGTTGGATTTCGATTGTGAACTAAGTGACAGATCCATTGTGGTAACCGATAGAGGCACTAATATGATTTCAGCATTTCGTTCATTCAACCATATTTTCTGCATCAACCACTTGATAAATAACGTAGTGGAAAAATCTATTAAAGAAACTCCAGAAGTTGCAGAACTTTGTAAAAGTTGTACAAAGCTGGTTAAATATTTTAAAAAATGTGGTGACAATAAAAAACTCCAATCAACTTTAAAAAGTTTTTGCCCCACTCGATGGAACACGATTTTCTATTTAGTAAAATCAGTGGAAAAGAATTGGCTTCAAATAATTTCTATTCTGCAAGAAAAAAATGAAATGCAGAGAATAAGCAATATTAATTTAAGCAGTATTGAGCGGTTGCAAAAATTTTAGAGTCTTTTGAAGAAGCCTCGAAGAAGCTGGAGGGTGAAAGTTATTGTACACTTCATTGGGTTTACATTTATATACATCGCCTTAAAAAAATTTGTGATACTAACGCAGATGATTATGTTAGACCTTTAAAAGACAAATTAAGCCATTATTTAAATGAAGTGGTTGTTAAAAATTTAACTATTTATCATAAACTTGCCCTTTTTCTCTTTCCGCCTACTAATAAGCTGAAGCAGTTTACAGAGTATGATAAAAACTTAATAAGAATAGAATGCAAAAAGTTGATGAAAAGCTATGTGGAAGATGTCAATAAAGAAAACAGTAACGTTCAAATTTCGACAGTATCTTTGTTCAATTCAGAGCTTTTATCTGACTTTGTACAGGAGTCAACAGCAATTAACTGCGATGATAAAATTGAACGCGAAATCAACAAATATGAAAATACCGATATTGGATTTCATGACGATTTTAACATTTTGCAATGGTGGAATTCACATAAAGCTGAGTTTCCTTACTTGTATCAAGTAAGCTGCAAATTGCTGGCTACTCCTGCAAGTAGTGCTGCCTCCGAAAGAGGCAAGAAATTTAATTTCCGAAAAAAGATCGGCTATTGCATCTAATGCAGCTGCTATAAATAAAATAATGTTTTTACATTTTAATATTAAAAACATCGATATTTATGAAGAAATTGAAAAAATAAAAGACTAATTTTAAATTAATAAAAACAGGTGTGTTTTTTTAAGATATTATAGGTATAAATAACCGCGAAACAGACACACTTAACTTTATAAGTATCAATGATAGCCAATGTCTGCAACACCTTTACAAAGAACCAACACTTACCATTCATTCTACCTACATATATAACAAAAATCTCAAACTGTATAGGTACTTGTGAGATAAAAAGCTTAAGATTTTGTATTAAATACAGCCAGAAACTAAGATTGATTATTAACCTAAAATACCGATCTTTTAAGTATTATTTAATTATAGGTAGGTTTATGAACTAACGCCTTATTTGAAAATTATTCCATAGATATCTGTCAAATAAGCTTCTAATAAACCTACTACAATTAGTATGAACACAGCCGTTTAACTACATATACGTTTTTTTTTATCTGGTAGTAAGTTTGTGTAATATTAAACGCAATAACAACAGTTTAAAAATTGTTTTTGTTACAATAACAAAACATGCACAATATGCACATCTTAAAAGTTACAATAAAAACATAGGCCGCTATTTCTTTTTTTAAATAACAAATGTTTTTCAAGTCGAAAATTTTTTTCTTTAATATAACACCCTTTTGCCAATGTCTGCTGCCGTCGAAAGATTGTTTGTCTTATGCAACAATGCGTGGGTCTCTTTCAGACAAAACCTTCTATTACTAAAAGTTATTAAGGACTTATAAAACATATACATTAAGGGTCTTATTCATAAACGTACAATAGTGTTTATTAAAGGCTTATTTGACAAGTATATATGGAATAATTGTCAAATAAGCCTTTAATAAACACTATTGTACATTTATGAATAAGACCATAAATATTTATGTATATTACATTTTTAAATATTAAGCTTTGGTATTTAATAAACATAAAATAATTTATAAAAATAAAATAAACAAATGGATTTTAAAGTATTGGTTCGGATTCATTTAGTATTTTTGTGAAAACAACTAGAAGCATAAATGTATCACCCTACAATGTTGCATACACATATATCAAATTTGTACCTGCATAAATAAAGCAATAAAAATCCCTTTAACCATCAATAAATTACTACAACAAACACCCTTTAACAAATGCTAATGACTGTGGAAAAGCCCAAAAAAAAAAAAAAATAAGAATGCGACGCACAAAACAACAAAATCAACGGGTTCATTGCTAGTGTTGTCGTATTATATTTTCAAGAATTATGAGATATACAATTTGTTTCTTTGTTTGACTAAAAAATGTTTTTAAGATAAAGATTAAGAAATTCTAAGCCAACATACGTTTTCGTTACAGCATTTTTATATTTAAACTATTTTAATATATAAAAAAAACCTTTAAATAAATAGCAATGTTATTTGCATGTCAAAATTCAAATAAACAAAATATAAATTTCACGACATGACAGCACTGATCATAACATGTTATCCTATATTTAGAAAATTATATTTGGTGAATTCACAAGGTCTTGTGAAATCATATATTGTAAAATAATACAACCAAAAAATATGACCGTTGTGAACAACTCTTCGTATATTTGTAAGTGTCGTATTTAAAGTCTAAATCAGCTGATACGACCAATCGATAAAAAAACAAACACATATTTATGTACATAAATCTGGTGCTGCTCTTGGCTTAACTTAATAATTTGTAGAAATTAGACCTATGAAAACACAAAATAGTCTATATCTAACCTGGTTAGAATCTCTAAAATCCATTAAAATAAGCAAAGTTTTAGTAAAAAATCACAAGAATTTTGTTATTTTTTACGTAAACAAAAAACAGCTGATGTGTCAGAGAGCAGTGCCGGCTATTTTTGCCGGCGGAGGCGGCTTAAGGAATCTTCTTTGGCGGTTTTGCCTAAGTTTTTAGTATAGACGTTTTTAACGGATGCGAGTGCTAGCGGCTCTAAAAATAAATTAAAAAACTCGCCGTTTCGTTTTAGGCGCTTGGCGCATGACTTTGTATATAATACGACATCACAATAAACATATCAAACAAAGTTGTATTGTTTCACAACAAGTTTCGTATGAAAAGCAACAACAAAATTTTTATGCTATTGTGAAATTATATGACAATAATACAATATGCTATTGTATCGTACCTTGTGAATTCGCCAATTGATATTTGCTTATTATTTTTCCTGTGCTCCTGCTGCAACAGCTATAAGATTCTATAATTTGTTACAAATATTTTTCTGTAAAAACAACCCCATACGAAAAATCTATGCAAAAAGCAACAATAAAAAGTTATTATTGAAAATGATGTTACTTAGCAAAAAAAAAAAAAAAAAAAAAAACAACAATGACAACCACACACATGCGTTAACAACAACAACTGTAATGGCCCTGAAGAAACCTAAAAAAAAGTTGAGTTAGAAACAACAACAACTTGAGACAAAAAGACGCTACTTACAAAATAGTTTACATACACACTTACATATAATTGTAGGTACCTATATTTTCAATTTGTATGAATGTTTAACAGTTTGTTGCTTTTTCTAATCTCCTGTTACAGTGCCAATCGTTTGCTATATACAGCTCGGGCTTTTTGTTAAAATTAAAAAAAAAGGAATTTATTAAAAATTTTTTCAATTCATAAATTAGATTTTGTTCTTTCTGTAGCGAGCTCATAAATAACTGTTGGTATTTGACAAACTACTGTTCAATTATGTTTCGTACTCGCACACTGCGAGCGACTACAAGTACATATTCGCTTTTACGTCGAGTTTCGCTACTTACTTGAATTCTTATCCGCTGCAGATGTCTAGTACATACATGTACGTACATATATGCACAAACGCCTGTGTGTACACAAAACAAAATGACAAAAAAACAAGTAAGAGCGCTATATTCGGCTGTGCCGAATCTTATATACCCTTCACATTGGTCTTTAAATATACCCAGCCGAGTAATTTTGTACTGCAAATAATATAATAAAAAACATTGTGCGAGTTTTAAAGTCCATAGAAAACTATACAAAATTTTAACGTTCGTATGAATAATAGAAATAGATGAAGAAGATTTGAGGTCGAGAGTTTTTAAAGTTTTCGACATTATTCATATTTAAAGGTTAATAAAACTTATTAGATGTTCTAGTCCCTCTGCTCTTCACCAAGTTTTTCACCAAAATGTATGAATTATTTGATTATTACTTTTTGTAGAATATTCGAAGTCGATAGCTGTAATAGTTTTCCAGAAGTAGCGTATCGAAAATTGTTTAAAAATTGTTAATTTGTATGGGAGCTACCGCTTCTTCACCCCCCATCCGAAAATCTTTTTCTTCAGAGCGTAGCCCTTAATGTCCAATTACTTTTTGTAGAACATTTGATTTCGATATATGTTATAGTTTCTGAGATATAGCATATCGAAAATTTAACAAAAATTGTTAATATGTATGGGAGCTACCCCTTTTTTTGCCCCCACTCGAAAATTTTTTTCTTTAAAGCGTAGACCTTAGCGTGCAATTACTTTCTGTGGAACATTTCATTTCGATATCTGTTATAGTTTCCCAGATATAGCTTATAGAATATTTTATTATAATTGTCGATTTGTTTGGGAGCTACCCCTTTTTTTGCCCCCACTCGAAAATTTTTTTCTTAAAAGCGTAGCCCTTAGCGTGCAATTACTTTTTTTAGAACATTTCATTTCGATATCTGTTATAGTTTCCGAGATATAGCGTATCGAATATTTAAAAATAATTGTCGATTTGTATGGGAGCTACCCCTTTTTTTGCCCCCACTCGAAAATTTTTTTCTTTAAAGCGTAGGCATTTTTGCCCAATTACTTTTTGTAGAACATTTCATTTCGATATCTGTTAAAGTTTCCGAGATATAGCGTATCGAATATTTGATAATAATTGTGGATTTGTATGGGAGCTACCCCTTTTTTTGCCCCCACCCAAAAAATTTTTTCTCTAAGGCGTAGCCCTTAGCGTGCAATTACTTTTTTTAGAACATTTCGTTTCGATATCTGTTATAGTTTCCGAGATATAGCGTATCGAATATTTTATAATAATTGTCGATTTGTATGGGAGCTACCCCTTGTTTTGCCCCCACTCGAAAATTTTTTTCTTTAAAGCGTAGCTCTTAGCGTGAAATTACTTTTTGTGGAACATTTCATTTCGATATCTGTTATAGTTTCCGAGATATAGCGTATCGAATATTTGATAATAATTGTCGATTTGTATGGGAGCTACCCCTTTTTTTGCCCCCACCCAAAAAATTTTTTCTCTAAAGCGTAGCCCTTAGCGTGCAATTACTTTTTGTAAGGAACATTTCATTTCGATATCTATTATAGTTTCCGAGATATAGCGTATCGAATATTTGAAAATAATTGTCGATTTGTATGGGAGCTACCCCTTTTTTTGCCCCCACCCAAAAAATTTTTTCTCTAAAGCGTAGCCCTTAGCGTGCAATTACTTTTTGTAGAACATTTCATTTCGATATCTGTTATAGTTTCCGAGATATAGCGTATCGAATATTTGATTATAATTGTCGATTTGTATGGGAGCTACCCCTTTTTTTGCCCCCCACCCAAAAAATTTTTTCTTTAGAGCGTAGCCCTTAGCATGCAATTACTTTTTGTAGAACATTTTAATTCGATAGCTGTTATAGTTTACGAGATATAGCGCATAAAATATTTCACCAAATTTGTGCAATTGTAGAAAAAATACCCCTTCCCCTGGTCCTATCTGAAAAAAATTTTTGCATTATTAAGGTCCCTTCTTTAGGAGTATCCGTGCCAAGTTTTGTGGCAAGAGTGACTATACTTACTGAGATATATAGGGATATATGCACGGCTTTTGTCCTAAAAAAAATGGGTTACTCTGGGTTTTCGCTTATATCTCGGTCAATAGTGAACCGATTTTATTGATTTTAAATAGCGATTGTCTCCAGGATATTTGTGATCGTTTGACACCATTAACTGGTCTGTATCTTTTTATTTGACTCCGGAAACTTGATTTCAACAGACGGACAGACGGACAGACGGACAGACGGACAGACGGACAGACGGACAGACGGACAGACGGACAGACGGACAGACGGACAGACGGACAGACGGACATCGCTAAATCGACTTCCCTATCTATAAGGATCCAGAATATATATACTTTATGGGGTCGCAAATGAATAATAAAGAAATTACAAACGGAATGACAAAGTGATATATACCCTATCACTATGTGAAGGGTATAATAATTGTCATAGGGCACTAACAAATCATTAGTACTGCAGATACAATAAATATTTTCGTTACACAAAATTTAAATTTTTTTTAATGTATACGTATGTAATATGTATGTTAATATATCATATCCAATGAGTACAATTAAGAAATGTTATCAATTTAATTTTAGTTACTTAAAATTTGTTGCTATTTTTCCAGTGTATGTTGTAGAACAAACATATATCTTTTTTAAAACTATGCTGGTATATGGTATGGAGTTTTGTATATAAAATACTTTAAAGAAAAAAGTATTTATATTCATAAATAAACATTTGTTTGTTAGTAAATCTTTTTAAAACATGTATGTTAAAATTCCGCTGGTTTCCATTGGAAGCAAAAACAGATTGTAAAATTTCCAAATACACACTTAAGGATTTTATATCTGAGACCATGCTTTTTAAGTTGATAACGCATTGATATTTTACTGTGACAGTGACCATTAAAATAAATGAATTTTTCTAGCAGATACGGGTTTTCCAATTGTTACTCATATGTAAACACACGAACGGAAAATCAGTCTAGTATCAATGTGCCTAAATACTGATAAATTTTACGAAAGTGATTTAGTTTCTTTTTTATATTACTGCAGCTCAGGAACAACTAAGCAAACGAAACACAAAATTGTTTTATTAGAAAAAATTATAATATAATTGTTTATTATTAGAGAAAGTTATTGATTATTAAAAAAAATTAAAGATGATTTTTGAATCACGCAAGCAACTTTTTGCTGCCAATATAATTGCATTTGCCATGATTTACCTGCTGCGGAAATTCCTGCAAGTGTTCTGCATAATTGAAGAGAAAATTTTTAAACGATGCATAGGTACAAATACAGCATTCTCATTCCCATCATCATATACACGAATGCAGAATATTACTCGAAAAGATGTTCCCTTAATACCATTGACCATGGAAAATAATACAAAAAATTTTGGTTACGGCAAGGGTTACTTTAAAGCGTTTGTTGAGGAAAAACAACGAAAATTATATCAACCTCCTCAGACAGCATAAAAATGCAAAAAAAGTTTTTAATAATTACATGTGGACATAGTTCCTATAATAAAGAAAAAAATAAGTTTTTAAAATGTTTTACTTTAAATGAAATTACTTAAAATATTCTGTTCATTAAATTGGAAAAATTAAATTTTTTAATCACATAACAAAATCATCAATATTGTTTAATTTTTTAGAAATAATATTTAAAAAACCAAAAACAATTGGGGTATTCAAACGGTATGCTGTCAAGTCATATTGTCTTAAAGTTTTAATATTTTACAATAGCTTAAAAAAAATTGTTGTTGTGCTTAAAAGAAAAAAGTTCTATAATAATAAGACTTTTTGAACTGTGTTTATTGTTTTGTCATAAACAGTAGAAACCTGAGCCGGGCGGCCGAAACTCTTTAGTGAAGCCGTTGATATAACTAACAAGTCGCAGTGATTCATTTTAAAATGTTTTTGAAATTACTTATTTTTCTGTTTTCTCCAGCAGCTGATGTAAATTTAAAATAGCGCACTTAATTATGAGCGGATGCTCACAACATTAGTATTTTTTCGTTTAGTTTTTTTAGGACATATGACTACCTTGTAAATACCCTAAATAACGTAACTGGGTAGTTCATAGGGTATGTTTATATGACTTTATGTGTTTAATCTATTGCGACATGTTCAGACTGCTGCCTCTTTCTTGCTCTCATATTCTCAAAAGCGGTGTCATATAAAACTTCATCGCTTTGCGTGACATTTCTTACTTTTTGAGAAATGCGCGACAGAGAAGGTGTATGCCGCAATGAAAACTTTGACAACACGTATGTATTGCTTGTGTATCCAAAAAAATTATATAAGTTATTTGTCAAAGCCTTATAATGCAAATCACAAAGGATAAAGATTTTGTTGTCAATTGGTATTTGAGCAATTCTACGTAAAACGGAGAAATAAATATTCTTCATTCTAATAAATATCTTCAAATTCCAAATTTATAAAAACCCACCCGCAACAGCTTTTTGAAGGTTATTTTTAAAAGTTTAAAGTCCTGCCATCCCTAGGAACAATGGCCTTTAAAATGATTACTTCCGTTACAATCTTATATACCCTTCACATTGGCCTTTCGAAGCCCCAAACTTTTTTTATCTAAATTTTTATCGATTTGGTTATTTATGAAATATTTGTCATTTTTATAAAGGGTTTGGTGTCATATTTTAACACTTTAAGGGTAACTAGTGAGTTTTACGCAAATTTTTTCAAATTTTGTATGAAAACCCTGTTACCGGCTGGAGATAGGAAGTAAAAATGTTCCACAAAAATGTTTGGGAAGAAAAATTAATTAGGATCGGTTTTACATTTGACCTTGGTAGGAGCCCCCGGAAGCTGTGGGAGCGATTAAAAAAAATAGACATAGGGTGTAAGTATATTCCACAGAAGTGTTTGTGGGAAAAAAATAATGAGAGTTGGTCTTTTATTGCACCCGTATAAGGCAACTCCAGGGCAGTTGTAGAGGTTTTTCTGTAAAAATTTGAGGGAAATAAACAGAGGTAGTTTTGGATTTTGGCTTTTATCTGGGTCAGTTATCGGGCGATTTTCCTGAATTTTAACAGCATTTTGCTCGCAGATATTTCTAAAAGTTTCGTTTCCCTTACGGGTCTTTGCGACATTAAGAGGCTTCAAAAGGCTGATTTTAGTTATAAAACGGACAGGCGGGAAGACCAACATCGCTAAATAGGTTTCTCTATCTTTTAGGACCAAGAAAATATCTTTTTTATGGGGTCGCAGATGGATATTAAAGAAACTACAAAAGTATTGGTAAACTTTCACATACCCTTATCACTTATGTGAAGGGTATAACAAGTAAGAGCGCTATGCTTGGCTGTGCCGAATCTTATATACCGTTCACATTGGTCTTTTTATATACCCAGCCATGTGCTCTAGCCGAGTTATTATTTACTGCAAATATTGAAATTAAAATACTTTGTGCCGGGTTTTAAAATATAAAACTTAACAAAATTTTAACAGTTGTACGTAACATTGAAATACAATGTAGAGAAGGTTTGAGATCGAGAGTTTTGACAATTTTACACATGTTTCGTATTAAAATTTTAATAAAAGTTTTTTATTTGTATTGGGGGTTCCCCTTCCCCTGCTCTTATTCAAATAAATTTTATAGCAAAATGTAGGCCTTATTGTCCAATTACTTCTTTTATAACATTTAAAGTCGATTGCTGTTACAGTTTCCGAGATATAGCGTATCAAAAATTTGGCAAAAATTGTTAGTTTGTATGGGGCTACCCGTTACACTTGCTTTTAGCCAGAACTAAGGCATTGTTATAAAATTACTTTTTGTAGAACAATTGATGCGCAGCCTATACCACAATTGTGGAAAATAAAAATACACGTATTCCTATGATCTTTTTATTTAGTCGTCAGCGAGAAGGCGACTTATAAACATGTGCATGGGTGTACGCGCTTTTTCTTTGTTTTTTATTTTTGCACACTGGGCCATATAACTGTTAAAATTGTTTGAATATTAGATTTACAATTTTCCAATAAATTTCTCTTTAGCCAAATATTTTATACTATTAAAAAAGAAAAAACATTTGTTTTTATTCTTGGAAAAAAATAAAAATTAGTTTTTTGCTTAAAAAATTTTAAATTATACAAAATATTTTAATGAATTTCTTTCACAACTCTAAATTAATATTTGTTTTACTTATTTCGTTTTATCTTTAATATTATAACTATTTTGTTAGCAACAAATATTGTGCCAGTATAAATTTGTAAATTATTTCTTTTTGCCTTTTTCTTAAAACTACCTATTGTGCAGTAAATTCAATTTTTCTTACCATTTTTATTTTTGCGCATCCCTTATTAATAACATAAAATGTTAAAAAGTTTAAGTTACGCTAAGTATAGAAGGCAGCTATGGAAAGAAATAATTAGACTCAACTCACATTAAGTTAATTTTATATTAAATAAAAAAACCGCTTTTTATTCTCTTTTATTTTGCCCTTCACATATGTAAGTGAATATTCATCCCATAAAAAGTTTTGAAAGTTGTAATAAATCCCCCCTACAGCTTCCAGGCTGCTCGTGCATAGGTCTAGTGTACTACTGACCTCAATTCATTTTTCCCTGCAAGCATTTTTTTAAAACATACTCACCTCACCCCCTATCTATGCCCGTTAGGGGGTTGCCATACAAAATTTGAAAAAAAAGGCACAGCCTAATATAGCGCTCTTACTTGTTTTCTTTACATTTTTCTATTCTTTTACTTTTTTCGCTTTAATGCACAAAAAGCAAACAGAAGAGAAAATTGTGTTGACATTTTTAATTAATAGATGTTCTGCTATTTAGTTCATCTTATCATTTCAAATTTTTTTTATCTTATGATTTATGTGCGCTAATTTCTCGTGTATGTTGAAAAATATATTTTTTTCTTGTTAATGATAAAAAAAAATAAATTAATTTAATAATTTTTTGCTTAGATATTCTAGGCTAGAGGTATATATTAGTTTGCAATTTCTTTTGTAATTTCTAAAATTTGGGCTTGTGACTGTATTTAAATCCTAATCATTACCAATCAAGCCCAATTATCCGCCCATTGCAGTCAAACTATCAAAACTACCCCTTTGATGATTTCTATTAAGAATGAGTTTTAAAAGTCCATAGTTGGTTTCAAAAATTCATTCTGCTCGGCTAGCAGAGGGAGAAAAATTTGCTTTTTCAATAAAGTTTCTTTTCTACGTTAACGCAACTTATTAATTTTATTTAAATAAAAGGGAATCAAATTATTTTATTTTATTTTATTTTATTTTTGTTTTATTTTATTTTTATTTTATTTTATTTTATTTTATTTAATTTTATTTTATTTTATTTCATTTTATTTTTTTTTATTTTATTTTTGTTTTATTTTATTTCATTTTATTTTATTTTATTTTATTTTATTTTATTTTATTTTATTTTATTTTATTTTATTTTATTTTATTTTATTTTATTTTATTTTATTTTATTTTATTTTATTTTATTTTATTTTATTTTATTTTATTTTATTTTATTTTATTTTATTTTATTTTATTTTATTTTATTTTATTTTATTTTATTTTATTTTATTTTATTTTATTTTATTTTAATATTTTTCACCTATTTTCTTCGATCTTCTGTATTAATGCTTTTGTCTTATTTATTTAAGATCTTGAGGACAAAAGTATTTTATTTTATTTTATTTTATTTTTTTTATTTTATTTTTTTTTAATATTTTCACCTATTTTCTTCGATCTTCTGTATAAATGCTTTTGTCCTATTTATTTAAGATCTTGAGGACAAAAGTATTTTATTTTATTTTATTTTATTTTATTTTATTTTATTTTATTTTATTTTATTTTATTTTATTTTATTTTAATTTATTTTAGATTATTTTAATTTATTTAATTTATTTAATTTTATTTTATTTTATTTTATTTTATTTTATTTTATTTTATTTTATTTTATTTTATTTTATTTTATTTTATTTTATTTTATTTTATTTTATTTTATTTTATTTTATTTTATTTTATTTTATTTTAATTTATTTTATTTTATTTTATTTTATTTTATTTTTGTTTAAAGATATTAAAAATATGTTCATTTAATTTAAACAAATTTTAAGCACATAAACGTTGCTTCTTTTATTTGTTAATAAAAAAATATGTTTGATTTAAAAACCCATCATTAACATAAATTTTAATTTCTATGGAATATATCCATGTTGTTTTAAAATAGATGTTGAAGTTTTAAACACAAACGTTGTAATTAAATATATATGATTTTATAAGGACAAACATCAAAACACACATTCACTTATTTAAAATTTAATGTTTTACCATATTTGCCACATAATTACACAAAACTTGACATACACACACACGAATATGCACATGCATTCACAATTAAGCCATAGTTATTTGTATACAGAAAGCAATACACACTTTTGTAATTAAATTATTTAACAAATATCTAATTTATGAAATCAAATAGATGATTTGCACTAATTGTAAAATCATTTTAAATAAGCAGCATTGATATGTCTCTTAAAGTTATTTCAAACCAGATAAATATTTTTTGGAAAAATAATGTAACTACTAAACTTTCCTGGTAGTAAGCAAACGAAAAATTTTAGAAAAATTATTAAGTTAATAACTCCTTGATTATAAAAAACTAAAACACAATTGCATATTTTATCCTGCACTTTATGAAGGGTTATAAATAAAAAATATTGAAATTAATAAAAACCAAAACCACCACTGTGTAATCTAAAAGGATCCTGGGAAATAAATTACAAATGCGATCTGCTCGCAAGTCATTTAAAGAACGTATGCACTCCCAATGCATGTACCGAAGTGAGTGAATTACCGCTTGGTGTTGCTAGGCGTCCTAAAGAAATACGTTTCCGATTGTAAAATTGCAAATTACTTTTGAAGTCCAGCAAAACCTTCCGATAAGTGACCGAGGCTATGCGAAACACCAAGACTACCTCTGTTTATTTCTCTAAAAATCTAAAACTGCCCTGAAGTTGCCCTTTCAGGGGCACAATGTTTCTCCTCACAAACATATTTGTAAAATATATTTATACTTATAGGGTTTCCATACCAAATTTGAAAAAATAAATTAAAAACGCCTAAAACTTCTCCGGAATCGCATCTAGAGGAATAGAATGTATTACAAACCCCAGTTAGTTTTCCCTCCCAAATATATTCCTAAAACATACTAACTTTTATCCCCATCACCTAAGGAGATTAACATACAAAATTTACAAAAGTGATGTTAAAACGCCCATAACTTCCCCAGAGTCAGCATTAAAAAAATAAAGAGTCAGAGCGACCCCCAATAGTTTTCTCTTCCATACTATTCATAGAATATATTTATCCCCCATCTTTAGTCCCGCCATTAGTTTTCCCTCTCAAACATATTCCTAAAACATGCTTACCCCGTATCTCGATCACTTAAGAGGGTTGCCATACAAAATTTACAAAAATTACGTTAAAACACCCATAACTTCCCAATAGTCAGCCTTTGAAAAATAAAGGGTAGGAGCGACCCCCAATAGTTCCCCCCCCCCCCCCCCCCCCCCAAACATATTCCCAAAATATACTTACCCTCTATCTCCATCGCCCTACGGGCGCTCCCATACAAAGTTTGGTAAACTTGTAACAAATTGCCCCATACAGCTTTCAGGGTGCCCGTGGATAGGTCAAATGTAGGACTGATCCCAAACCGTTTTTCCTTGCAGACTGTTTCCTAGAACATACTCTCTAAGGGAGTTTCCATACAAATTAAAAAAAAAAATTGGGGTTGAGGCCCCTACAGCCTCCCTAGTCACCCTAAGATGGTTATAATATGACACCGACCCCTATTAGAAATCAAAAATATTTCATAAATAAATATTTCATAATAAATAAAAAAGGAAAAGCTTGTGGTACATTTTAGTTTACTCCTCCAACAGGTACTGAAATATTGAAATCTTGAAGACCAAGCATGTTTCGTTCTGGGGTTTGCCATGCTTAATCCGAACAGGGCCGTTGTTTGACTCCCAAAACCCCCTACACCACCCACAAGCTTAATATTATTAATATTTGACATGCATAAATAGAATTTCTTTTTAAAATGTTAAACGTTTTCTCTTTAATTTTTTTCATTTAAAATTCCAATTCAAAACAGTTACGTTCGCAATTGTTGTCTTCCTTTCTTCACTGAATCATTATTTTTCTTTATAAAATATAAAATAAAAAATTCAATACAATACAAAAGAGGCATTGTTGTAGTGTAAGAAAGACGAAAACATTATTTTTATCGTAAATGACGTTAATGAAATTATGAATTTTAATATGGATTATATGAATCTATTAACGTTTGTTTGTGGATGGAAAGGCGTTCACAAAATGTTCTTCGTAGTGCTGCAAAATACATTAAGCTTAAACATGTAAAAAATTTTGGAGGTTTTAAAAGCAAATAAATAAAATTTATTGCTAAAATTTTCATTAGAATTCCTTAATTATAAAAAAACTTTATATTTTTGAGAAATTAAACGAAATATTTTATAATTTTTTAGGAAAAGTCTTAATTTGAAAAAAAATTTTTTTTTGAGATGAGAAAATCCATTACTGCGTTGCATGTTGCGTCGTAAATTAAAGTGCTATGTTTGGCTTACTCACGTTTTACCGACTACAAAACCTACCTTTTAGCCATCGGCAGTACTTTAAGTTGCCCCCTGTAAGAGCTAGCCCGTCATCCATTTATAACTTGCTCTCTACACCCCATTTGTTCTTGTTTACTACGAATTTAAAACTAATGTTTTATGTTCGGCACTAGGTCCTTCATTTTCATCCCTTCTATATGCTTACAGTTATTTGATACCATGTTCCTGCTTTATTCGTCCTTGAGTACCTTGCCTTGCAGGTTTTTTTCTATTTTATCTTATACTAGCAAACCCGGTGCGCTCCGCTACACCCATTAGATAAATTGCTGGTAAAGGAAGGGATATAAAAAGATAACAAATTTCTTTTAACATTTTTGTACATATGCTTAACACAAAACTACATTTATTGTTTCTTTTAAATGAGTTTCCTTTTTTATTGTATATAAGCAAAAGCATTCACATACAGCGTGTGTGTGTATGTTTGTAAATTGCTCTTTTGCTTGGTTTTTGTTCCATTATAAGCTCCATTTAGTAGTACTTAGGCCATTTCACAAAATTTTGAGACTAAATGTATTACCCTCTGTTTAAAAATAATAATTTTGTATGGGAGGTACCTCTTCCCCTGCTTCGATCATAAAAATATTGGACTCAAATAGAAAAATGTTTAATTAAATAACTTTCACAAAATTTTAAGCAGATAGCGATTATAGTTCTCGAGATATACCATCAAGTCCATTTAATTTGTATGGGATGTACTACGCCCACTTAAAGTAAAAAAATAAACTACAGCCTATGTCCGTTCAGGAAGCAAAAAAATAACATTGGTGAAAAAATTATCCAAATCGGTCAGGTAGTTCCGGAGAAAAAATAAGATGTACAAAAAAACTTTTCCTCTTTATTATTAGTATAGATTTCTTGCATAGATTTTCAGCCCAGGGGATGCATATAAAAAGTGTGTCTTGCGTCATCCACAACAAATTGGTGTGCACCATGTTCCCATTTTGTAGTAGTATTTTCTAAAACATCGATGTCCATATTATATTTTCGGGATGTAAAGGTTTTCAATTCTATTCTCCCAGTTATTCATTTTCCCAGTTATTCATTTTCCCAGTTTTGGGATTGGCTTGGCAGTTTATCTTGCATGCTCCTCGTCTTTCCAGAGTACCTGCCATTTCAGGAGAGTTGCATCCCACCTGCCGCAAGATAAGACATGTTTACTATATTATTCTGTCACACTATTAAGGTTTTATTCGTTTTTCTGCTTGCAGATCAATAGGTGTCTTTCTAGTTATGATTTGAACCACTACTGTTGATACTGTGCGGTAAGCGTAGGCTACTCTTAATGCAGCTATTTTCTGAGCTGCTATCAACGGTTTACGTCTGCAGTTAGTATTTAAGCTTCTGGCCCAGACTTTGAGTCTGTATAGAAGGACGGTGTTGCAGGATTCCATAAGAAGTCTTCTCTTTTTTTGTAAGGAATTTACCAAATTTTGCCATCAGTCCGTTTAATTTTAATGGTTATTTTTACAGCCTTAGTTGCTGCATGCCATATGTGAGCGGAGTATGTGAGCATCGAATCAAATCGTAACCCAAAACAATTTATGGCAGGTTTTGTTGTTATAATATCTTCGTTGTTTTGCATATCAGTTTCTAGTGGAATTCTTCTCGTTGTGAGTAGCAGAAGCTCAGATTTGAGTGTAGCTAGCTCCAGACCATAAGCGCCCTTTTGTATCATTACATGTCAGACTATGCAATGTACATTTTCGACATTTCTTGCTATTGTAACAGCTGCAATTTCATACGCATATCCTACTAAAAACGTATTCTCCTATCACAGCTTATATTTCATAAGGATGGAGCCTTGTGCTTTTTCTGTCACTGTGGTTTTTAGTTACCAGAGTTTGTCTTATAGGTCGGTACTCCGTCACTCAGGTAGCTGATTATAGCCTTCGTTAAATCTTTTGGTATTTGAAAATTTTTCCTTAATGCTCGTAGCACGTCTGCCGTTAAAGGCATTTTCGTTGCCGAATGTGGCCAAAAGAACGAAAGATCTTGTGTTATGGGCGACTTTTTTGGACATCTAGAACTAAATCCTTGACGTTCTTTACTGTCTCTACAGTCGGTTTTCCAGGTCCACTTTGCCTTTCCGATAGTCATTCTTTGCAGCAGATAACTTCGTCAGGTCTGTGCTTAAGCAGTTTCTCAAATAGCTTTCCCGCTGTATCCAGTATACAAAGTAGTCTAAATAATGAGAGGACTGACTTTCTGTCCCTTTCCTTTGTTGATTATAATCAGCCTTTGCTCATTCTGGGGTTCCGGGTTGAAATCCTCTCTAAGAAACTAGATGAACATGTTAATTTAGAAACTCCGAATTGGTATTTGCTATTACCTATCTTGGCTCTGCCCGGGCACTATCGGAACCATGTGTTTTTTGTTCCTCAGCTCCTGTTCTAATTCCGTAAGTGAGAAACATTATGCTAGTAATTTTTTCCATGATTACACATAAGTATTATTTTTTTTCGTTTTAGAACTAAACAAATCCTTTGCCTGGTCTGGCACTGTTCACGTCAAATTAGTCAGAATCTTACTAGTTTAAGTGATGAAAATTTATTGTGAAAAAAGGTAAGCAATTAAAGAGATTTTAAGTAATTTGTTTAAAAATTTGTCTGTGATAGAAAAAAATTTCTTACATAATACTATACTTTCTGGAATAAAATTTGTTGATTGTACAAAAGGAGGCTAATAAATGTCGTTTTCTTCTTTGAAGGGCTTCATTGTTGCATTGTTTGGGTCAAAAGCTATAACATTTTAAGATATAAATCCTGTTAGAAATTTAAAAAACAATTTTTCCAAACTAAACGCGAAAAATTTAAGGAAAAGCTTAAAAGTTAGTTGCGCCAATTACACTTATGGGCTGCTATAAATGTCAACTTAGTCAAGTCAAGTTTTCCATAATCAACAGACGAAAATTGCTTAGTTAAGTTCTTTATTTTAAAAGGTCCAAAATTAGTTTTTAATTTATTTCCGCATCAGTTATACTAATACCATGTAGAGTGCTCTTTGAGGAAAGATCCAACAGGTTTTGGACACCCTAATACAACTTAAATATATTGTATGACAAATAGATAAAACTTTCTAATTTTAAAACTTAAAAATTTGTTTTAAATATCCTTAGTATCCATAGTATATACGTTATTTATTTGTTTTATGACTTTGTCTGTTTCTTTGTAAAGTCGGATTTTTCTGTGAAAATGCTCATTAATTTCGTTCATATTATCGTTGTCCCTTTTGGTTAAAAAAATAAAAACAGAAAGACATTTGGGATTATTTATGTTTATATCTAACTCACAAGTGAATTTAAAAAGATAGAAAAAGAAAACCTCACTAAAAAGCCATTATCAACAACATAATTTTCCAAGTCCAAGCTAGTAAACAACTTTTCTCGTGCTTTAATTATTTAATAAATTTCAAACCTGACACGTTAGATTAGTAGCGGGGAAAGCAATACATCTTCAATATTAGATATATAAAGAAGTAACGTTACTGACTGACTGACTGATTGGCTGACTGACTGACTGCCTCCTGATTCACTCATCATCATACAGCTCTAACGCGTAAGGCTAGAAACTTGACTGCAGTTCTCCGCAGAGGGTCAAAATGGGCAAAATAAAAAAAAAAAAAAAATGAAAAGTTGATACCTTCTAAGCTATAAGTTTTTTGTTTGATTATTTTTTTTTTAATTTGATATTTTTATAGAGAAACTATTTTGTTCCTTAAATTAAATATTTAAGAATTCCTGAAGAACGTAACTCTTTACCAAATCAAATAAAAAACCCGCAGAATATTCAGTAGGCGACCACATTAAACTCTTGCCAAATCAAAAGTATATAAGAATAATCTTCTGTTTAAATAATTTCACGCTTCCTTCAGAAAAGTTCCCGCTTAGGACCATTTTAGGCGGAGTTATTCTAACATTTTGAAATATATTTAAAAACTTATTTTCAAATTAAATTTCAGAAACCTTTAAGTCCTATGAATTGCAGTTTCAGAAAATATTGTCTTTATTTTTTTATTTGCTTTTTTTTTAAATAAATGTTATAATCTCAGTTTTTTCCATAGTTGCAAGTTACAGAGCTGCCACTGTAGTTGAAAAATAAAACAAAAGAATCGTCTGCAATATAAGGATGCATTTTGACATTCACTCTCAAACTTTTATTAAAACAATTTTTTTTAAATTTAAAAAAAAATTTTGTAAAATATTATTTTTTTAATTTAAAAACAAAATTATAAGAACAAAAAAGTTTGAAATATTTTTTATGATTCCGTTTCAAATAAAATTCAAAAACCGCTATGTATTTTAACGAAATTGTATAACATAGAAGTAAGTAAAAACGATGAGAATTGTCAACGCATGATTACGGAATTCTTTTCGCCAAACCTGTGAGCTCATCCATCGTACTCTTAACTCAGAAGCTTTGGGAAAGTCCCATGGCCACCGGGATCCCCCGATCAAAATCCCATTAAGTTTTTGATAGGAATACCTCAAAGAGAGGTTTTATAACGACCATCACTAATTTCTTCTGGCCTTAAAGGAAAATATTTGTCAAGAATTCAGCTCAAATGAATCAAGTTTACTGCAGCGTGTGGAGCAGAACACAAGGCTCCATTTTGAAAAGTGCGTTTAACTCGATGGAAGACATCTGAATTATATACTTTTAAATCCGCCTTTCCATTCTATCCTGTAATGTTCTTTATAAAACTTTGTGTCAATTATTACGCTTTTTCTTTAAGTTTGGAAATATAAATCTGCCTCCACACACCCTGTATGCCATTTTTTAACTTTTGGTTTTTTTTAATTTTTCGAGTTGGTATATGAAATTTAGCACAGATTAAGGTCAAAGGATAGCAGCGGGGACACAAAGTAGATTTTACATTTTTGGTTTTTTCTACATTTTTTTAATTTATGACTTAAGAAACATAAAAGTTTAAGCTATTAACTCTTTTAATTACTTTTGTTACTTTCTGCATTATTTTAGGCTATAAGTTTTGAAGTGTGGAATTAAGGACAGACAACTTACCAAGATATTGTCAAAAATATGCAAAGTAGTCAAAGTATTTCTTCCCATTTTACTTTCCACTTTTTCGTATTTTTTGAGATTTTGTCTTAGATAAATTAAATAAAGTTCTGTTGATCATGAGTAAAATATAAGGAAGTACTTCAATTACGATTACGAGCTGAAATTTATAATATACGGCCATAAGCCCAGATAAAGTTTAAAAGTCAAATACTTATTACCTTTTTAACTATTTAGAGTCCAACTGTCTATTATTGACCACCAGGACGGTTTTCGTAGAGAATGTTGTACGGGAGACCTACTGGTTCTTCGATTAACCATTCCGACGGAAGTAAAGTAATGGCTCTAGATATTTTTCGGGCCTCTATAGAGTCTGGCACTGTGCTCTTCTATCTAAGCTTGCTGTTTTCGAGTCGGTAATAAATTTTCTCGATTTCTATCAAGTTTTCTCAGAGCTCAACTATTTCTGTTGTTATAGAAGGGATCTTTTCCAATGAGTTAAATTCAATTCAGGGGTAGAGCAAGTCTCCGTCCTCTCTCCTACTCCCGTTCTTATCATTCTTAATGACCTCTTATGTTAGACTTTGAATTCTATCTATTCTTTTGCAGATGGCAGCAGCATATGCCAGTTGTACTCATTTGACCGCAGGCCTAGACGTTTGAAGATTGGAGCTATGAGGCAGAGTATAAATAGAAAACTTAACCTTGATTTAAAGCTAATCTCCGATTGGGTGACTAGGATCAATTTTAATGCCCGCAAGACCTAATGTTGTCTTCTGACACAAAAACGCACAGTAGATCTTGCTGCATTGTCTGTATTTATGGATGGTGTAAATGTTTGGTAGACAAAAACGCTTGATGTTTTTGGCATGAAAATCCAGTGCAAAGTCCGTTGAAAGGAACAACCTTCTTTTGTATCGATAGAACCACCAAAGTATCTTGGTTTTTTGGAGCAGTGTAGAAATTATTTTGAGTCATTTGATCTTCAACCTAAGTCCGGCCAAAAATTGAATATAACTCTCATATATGAGCAGGTGCTCCAAAGTATATTTTTAGGCTACTTGACCGCGTACAAGAAAGGTCAAAGGAACTCATTGCTGTCGTTATCGTCTCTGACCATCTTGATTCACTTGAAAATTTTCACAATGTGCTTTGTGGTTCACTATTCTATCGATACTAAAATTAAATGTGTTCTAAGGAATTTAATAAACTTGTTCCTTAAGCCCAGAATTTTTTGCGTGATACTCATTTTTCAAGAAGAGCACGCCCATTTGCGGCCGACTGACCAGTGAATCGCACTACGCATTATAAAGCAAATTTTTTCTTAAGTCACTCAGTTCGTATGTGGAATAAAATTTTTAAAGATGTCTTTCCTGTCACAGTTAATATCGAAAAATTTTAATTAAATGTCCATAAAAACTACTTTCTCTAACCTTCTTTTCCTAACCTCTTTTCCTGATACCAACACAATACAATGCATGTATAGGGGCCATACCCTGAGTGCTGGTTAATATTAAAAAAAAAAAACATTTACTTTTTGCCCCTTTCAGGCTTTAAGCTCCTTCAATATAAAAAAATTTAGAGCGCTATATTCGGCTGTACCGAATCTTATATACCCTTCACATTGGTCTTTTTATATGCCCAGCAAATCTGATCCAGCCAAATTGCTTTTGTACTGCAAATATTATAATAAAAATGCTTTTTATATGTATGTTTGTATGTATGTTCATTTACGAAAATACATACATACGAAAATACATACATACATATGTACATATATACATCTATTTGACAATACATACCTACGTCCAAGCATACAAGAAACTTTTTGCGTATTTTTTATACCCATCCATATGGTCCCTATTACTTTATATTGACTTGATTTGAACCGACGGACAGACGGGCATGGCTTTATTGACTTCCCTATCTATAAGAATCCAGGATATATATACTTTATGGGGTCGTAAATGGAAAATAAAGATGGTACGAATGGAATGACAAACTGATATATACCCTTATCACTATGTGAAGGGTATAATTAAAAACTTTTGATCCACAATGCGGTCGAAAATAAGTAAAGTCGTAAAGAAATGCTTCTCATATGATCAAAATCGGTATTCATATAAATTTAAAACTATATATTCTATATTAAGATTGAGTAAAAAATCATGTTAATGCTCTTAGTACTATTTGCATTTAGTACTTTGTTTTAGTATTTACTCAAAACTTCTCTTACAAAGTAGTGGGTTAATTGCTGGAATTAATAGGTGTAACAAAAACAAATAACGAATTAGTTTGAATTCATTAAAAGCCCAGCAAAGCAAGAGTTTACACTTTTTCTTAAGTCAGACCTATTCTTACCAATCGGTAGTTGGTCTGAAATAAAAGTGGTCGTAACGAATTCGCTACGCTATGATTTTGGTAATATTTCAGTTCTAAATACGGAAGACCACCGCAACTAATTGTAACGAATTTTTGTTTGATGGGAAATCTTAGAAATTAATAATAAATATTTAAAATTTAAATCTGGTCTAAATTAACATTTACTTTCATCGGAAATCCAAACAGAAAATTAATCTTATTTTACTTTTAAAACTACTTCGTGGAGTTGTTAAAATTTTTAGTAGAATTTTTATTCCCCTTGATAGAATAAAGCTTGAACAAAAAATGTATGCCTTATGAAAAGGGAATTTAAAAATATATTTCTTAATGTTGTAATCTAAAGTGCAAACTTATTCATTCATATCCTTGTTAAAAGATAGTAAACAGGATATTAAGTTGTATGTTTGTTTTATTAGGATTAAGTGAAAACACATGTTTTTATTCGCTCCTGCTGTAAATGCTTTGCAAAATTAGGGATGTTAGAAAAATCTTTTTGTTTCTTTTAGTTTGCCTTTTTTCTTTTTTTTTTTGAGGGGGTATATTAACAGCATACTTTTGGGGGTAGTTGCTGTCTATTTAAATTCTTTTGAAAAATTATTAAATAAACTGATATTTGTTGGAGCCAATGTAATGCTAGAGTTTTGAATAATTTAAATTTGTTACATTCTTCGTTTTTAGAAAAAAAATCAGAAAAAGCAACAATTTACTTACCAAGAAATTTAAATTTAATTTTAATATTTTAGAGATTTTTGCTTTTAGATTTATGTTTAATGTTTAAGGGATATTGTGAAGTTTTTTCCTTTACTTAATGCTAATAGCAAATAGGAAGTCTTTGAATTTTTTAAGTAATTATGTAAACAATATATACGTTTATATCTTTTTATTTATGTATACAAAATTGTGCTTTAATATAATAAATTATATGTTAAATGTGTGTGTATATGTGATTAAAACGATTTGTTCTCGTGATTGTATTAAAGCATAAAATTCAAAATCTCAAAAAGTAAATAAATAATTTGTAAAATATTCATCTCTGAAAAGAGGGGCGTGAGGCAGAAAGTAATTGCTAAAAATGAGTTTTTTGGGATACTTGTTTTTAGATTTAGAGTTAAGCATTAATATTTAAATTCCAAATACGTAGGACATTTTTTTTAAAGAATATGTTGCCAGACATAATGAAAATGTGATAAAATTTGACAACTTACTTTTCAATATTGGTTGTACAACAGTGGTAGGCAACTGATATTATTACATTTGTTTTTGTATATGTGCAGTTTTAGATAATATTTAGATACGATATTTTTCAAATACGATTATTTCAAAAAGTAATAAATGCTATGGAGGAGGTGTGGCGCCGTTGGACTTATAGATTGTGCAGATTTGACAGCCACCATGTCGCAGTGGTCGAGTGAGTATCGCGTGTTTGATGTGGAGACATTTTTGGGAGTAATGATTCTTACGTAATTGTTCGTCGACAATTTTGTTTAAAGCTCAGTATTCGCCGAATACGTGATGGACCAAATGTAAACTGAATTCGTTCGTGGGTGCAGAGATTTCGCGCAAGTGCTTTGGCAATGAATGTCCCACGGCCAGGGCCCAGTCGATCTTTAAGGACTCTCGAAAGCATTGAACTGGTTGAAAGCAGTTTACGTGAAATTCTGCAACTTTTTATAGGGAAAGGACAGCCTCATTAGCAGTTATAAAAGTGATTATTCATGAAAAGGAGCTAAAGTTCCATCCTTTTTAAATTTAAATCGTTCAAGAACTGAAAGAAAGTGACTTTTATTTATGCAAAAATTTTTGTGAAACAATTTCGGAGCGTTTTTGTACGTAAATCCCATTTTGAAACGACGAGGCTCATTTTCACTTAAACAGCCACATCAACAAGCAAAGCGGCCGCTACTGGTCTCCAAAAACCCGCAACTTTCGATTGAAATATCAAAAATTATTGAATTACCCCAGGGTAACTGTGTGGTGTGCCTTATCCATGCATAGGATAATTGGGTAACTTTTTTTAAAAATTCTCGAAGCCAGACGAAGAATGTAAAAGGTGAAAATTATCGATGCATGATTGCGAAATTCTTTTTACCAAACCTGCGAGCTCATCTATCGTACTCTTCACGCATGAGGTTTCAACTAGATGGAGCGACTGCACACACAGCCAGAGCTTAGATGAATTCGCTTAGAGAAAATTTCTACCAAAAACTGATCGGTCACTTTTAGGACATCCCATGGCCACTGAGATCACCAGATCTTAGGTTAGGTTAGGTAGAACAGGCAGCCGTAGAAGGAAAGGATTCAGCTCACTTGGGTCCGCTTAATTCGGACCCTTTGTGCTACCTGGAGAAGCAGATAGAATAGGTTGAGACGGAAGGAAAGAAGGAAGTTAGAGAAGGAAAGATAAGAAAGAAAGAAATAACAGAAGAATGAAGCAGACATACAACCCCCTGACTCGTAGACTCGTGCATTTACCACTGACCTACCGGGGCACCAATCAACAGATCTTACTCTCATGGATATTTTTTAAAGGGACTACTTCAAAGAAAAGGTTTAATAATTACAAACCCCAATCTCTTGTGGCTTTAAAGAAAAATATTCGTCGAGAAATCAGCTCAGTTGAACCAAGTTTACCTCAGCGTATGGCGGCCCCGTTTTGAACAGCATATTCAACTCGACGGAATCATTAACGCTACGATGAATATTATCAATCGCTAGCTTTTTGCTTCCCGTGTGCTTGTTATACAGTTTTTTTAAATAAATATTTTCCGTTAACGTTGCAAGGAACTTATGTTTTAAAAAAGCAGTTTTTTCTACCGACACTAGCCGAGTAAAATGCATTTTATAAATCAGCTACGCAATTTTATCATCAGTACTGTGTGAATAATATAAATGTCTTTTGGCAGTAAACATCACCTATTTAACTTATATTTATGATTAACATGTACTTAAAACCCTCTACAACTGCCCCGGAGCTGCCCCTAGATAGGGGCAATGGAAGATCGACTCCCATTATTTTTTCCCCGCTAATATTTTTTACGATCATACTTACACTCTATCTCCTCCCCCTAACAGGGCTGCCATATCAAATTTATTTTTTTTAATTTTGTAAGAATCGCTTCCACAGCTTTCAGGATGCTCCAACAAAAGCCAAATCCAAGACCGATCCTTATTAATTTATCCTCACAAACATTTTTGTGGAACATACTTATTCCCTAACAGGGTTACCATACAAAATTAAAAAAAGCTAGGGTTAAACACCTACAACTGCCCCGAAATCCCTTATTAGTTTTCTCTCTCTACAACATATTTCTTAAACATACTTGCCTCTTATTTTCATCACCTAATGAGGTTGCCATAAAAAATTTACACAAACGCTGCTAAAAACCCATAACTTCCCCAGAGTCGGCCTTAGATAAATAAAGTGTACGACCGACGCCAATTAGTTACCCCTCTCAAACATATCTCTATAACATACTTACTACCTATCTGCATAGCCTTAAGAGGCTATGCTACAAAGTTTGGGAAATTATAATAAATCCCCCCATACAGCTTCCAGGGTGCCCGTGGATAGGTCTTATGAGGGGCTGACCCTAGCTTATTTTGCCTTGCAAACATTTTCCTAGAAAGTTCTTGTCCCTTATCTCCATCCCTTAAGGGGGTTAGAGTTCCAAGTTTAAAAGAAAAACGGTTAAAACCCCCACACGTTGTGTAGGGTATATACAGTTCAAAAAAATTTTTTAATAAACCGCTAAAAGCTTCATTTGTTCCCAATCACTTCCAAAAGGGAAAACTGTGGTTGAAAAACAAAACTTAAAAAAACTAATTTAGTTGTTTGTAAATAACCACAAAACTTTAACAGACGCTTACCAAAATTACATTATTTGCAAATAAGATACAATAAATTGGAAATAACGACAAGTTTTAAGAAGTGGAAAAAGGCCATTTATTAGCCAGAAGCTCGCTGCTTAAGTGATGCTGCTAAAATTCTCTTTAACATTACATGTCACTTTAAAACTGTTTTAGAAAAAATTAAAAAAAAATAATGAAAATAGTGGGAGTTAAAACCTTTTTTTTTTTCATTAAACATTCCTTACTAAGGAGCATATCCCAATATTCTTAAAAAGGGTCTAATTTGTTTTTATTTATTTTTTTGTAATAAATAAAACGACCCTAACAAGTAAAAGCCAATATTTAACTTTAGTTTTTTTAATTAAAACCTAATAAAAACTTCCATATATCTTTTTAAACATTTACATTTTTTTTTTATTTTCCCATCTTCTTCTATTACAGAAATTAATTAGAATCATTAACAACGGTAATGTCAACAGCCAAACGGCTGGTTTTATCATTACGAGGTCGCAAAAATTCTGAATGTAATACAGCGACTTCGTCAACACGTTTAGTATCGGCTGGTACTTCACCAGGCCATGAACTAGATGAAATTGCTGTAGTTTCAGGAACTGGAGAGACAAATCATCATTTTGCCTATGGTGACATCGACGCAAATGCAAATAATGGACCCCGCTATTCAACAGGTATGTTTTTATAAATAATTAGATAATATTATTTCCTTTAAATTACATTAAATAGTTTTAGGTCACTTAGATTTTATTTACACTTGTACTTAGTTAGCAAATTTAATGAATTAAAAAAAAACTGCTTTGTATTATTCGCCCTCTTAGCACTTCAGCCTACATAAAATACAGGGTGGCTGATGAAAGCTGCTACCAATAAGAAATAACTTTTTGATAAGATGTCACACATGTGCCACCGAGGGTAGAGGCCATTTAAATTACTGAAAATGTATTAAATTAATTCATAGAGTTTTAAAAATAATAGAATTCAAATGGCACCCACTCTCGGTGACATATGGATGACATTTTATCAAAAAGTTATTTATTTTTTTTTTGGAAGCAGATTTCATTTTTCACCCTGTTTCTTACAAAATGTATCTTTTTTTTGTACCTTAATCCTTTGGTTATTTATGCATTATTTTAACATTTCACCTGATTCCATATACAGCTGTACCTTTGAAGAGTACAAACACTATTTCCCATTGTGCATAATATATAAATATATATATTAACATGTGTATGTGTATACCTCAAAGATTAAGGACACATTATATATTTTACAAATCCTAACAACATTTAGGTTAGTGTAGATAAAACTCCTTATCTTATTCCTGCACGATAAAGAACCCGTGTTAGTTTTTTAATTCAAGTCATAAATAAGTGTTCATTTGCTTAGTAGATATTAACTTTATCAAGTATTTTATGTGTCCTGTGTTTTAACTGCCCTCTGTACAGTAATGGCGTTTAAGGTGCAGGTATGTACGTGTGTTGGTAACTGTGTAATATATAATTGGCAAGTAGGTCCTTTGTATGTCGCGACTCAATGTTGTACGTGCGTTTGCTGCTCCCATTATTTGTTTTTAGTAAAGTTAACACTAGAAACGAAAAATCGATAGCTTGCAGTGTTCTGTGGTGCTAAGCAAAATATAAAAAAAAAATATTTCTTAAGAATAAGGTTTAGCTATCTTTTTGGTATAAAATGAGAAAGAAAAAAAAAAACATTAATGACAAAACAGAATACGGGCATGACGTTTTTTCTACACAGTTTGTCGTTAAATTACGCTGCTGAATGCGGTTATAAAATAAAATCTGTTTTATTTTTCTTTTGCCTCCGCTAGGAAAAAGGAATGCTCTCAACAATACTGCCACACTTTTAGTAAGTTTCATTTATTTTTTAAACAAAACCATAACCAAAATTTATTTAAAGGAAGACTTGTGTATTAAAATTGGAAAATTGAACTGTGCGCTCGAAAAGTTGCAGCCGATGTTTCAATTATTGGCCCGTTTTTCCTGACAGTCGTTTTTGTTTGAAGTTGCGGTATTGCTCTATTCCATCATTTAAGTTTGTCCATATGAATTTCATAGGTTCTTACACCAAATCAACAGTACACTTCAACCAAACCTAATGAACATTTTGTATATTTATAAAATTAACTTAATAAACGTATTGAGAATTATCAAAAGCAAACCAAAACATTCAAGAGTTCCTTTAAAATTCCAACAAATTATTTTTTGTTATTCCACTGCTTTGATTTTCTTTGTTGGGTTGTCAGAGCATGGGCGACAAATCGATAGGGGATAGAATTTGCGGCTTGCTGACCCTTATTTTTCGTTAGTCCAGATTAAAAAAAAGACTTGAAATATCTCGACCACTTCTTCAGCATTTCCCTCTTCTCCTTTGAGCTCTGCGAGGAGGGTATCGATATTCCTGGCTTCGATATTTCAGGATAAATTATACGCTATATGCATATGTATGTGTATGTAAGGGCAGTGAACGTGTCCACCGTCTGGCCAACTGTGGGGAAAACTGCCCTTTTGTTGGTCTCGTTGGAAGTTGGCTGCTTTCAAGGGCCCTGAATATGCTCTCCGTGAGTGAAGCCCAGAGAAAGAGAGAGGCCGAAAAATTCTTGACTATAATTAGAAGTCAATCGAGGGGGCTTCTGCCCCTTGAAGCAACGGATATTAGCGTTTTCGCCAGTTTTCTTATTGGCCACTGTATTTTTAGATACCACATATAGGTACATACTGATGACAAGGCCGATACATAGACTTGTCGTTTTAGCTGTAATTGAAGAGGATATAATTTGCTAGTGCCTCGAAATATGTGGTAGGAGGCAGCGCTTTCTGGGTGGCAGTTTTCAATACCACGGATTTAGATATAGGCAAAAAACTGCTGTTGTCTTAATTTTTTTAGGGCAAAATCCATACACATGCGTAGCACATGTAACCAATTAGCAACGCTGTTAAACATACATACGGCTCACTTGGACCGCCGATCATATATATCAATCCGTCGCCATATTTTTTGCTTAGTGTCGGCTTAAACTTAGCCGCCGTTCAAGTTTAATGTATGGTAATCTTTAATTTTAATTAATATTTTTACGAATATAAGTAAAACTTGTGATGGTAAAATTCAGGCATGTTCTATGTACATTCCTATTTGAATTTGAAAAAATGACTTCAGCTTAAAAGATAAAATTGTAAATTTGATTTCTTTTATAACTTTGTATATGTTGTAAATCAAAACGTAAAACCTAGTTTGCAGAACACCAATAATTTAAACGAAAGCGATTTAAAATTGAAAGTAAAATTCAGAGCTAAAAATTAATTTACGCTAACGATTTATATATACATATATGTATTACAAATTTACTCACATAATGTCATAATTCTAGAAATGCCTTTTTGGAGCTAACGACTCAGAATCGTTTGTCATTTTATGTTTTATACCGTAAATACATTTCGTATTTAAAATTTTCTATTTAAAGCGTGTGAAGAGAAAATATCTTTATTATTTTCTATACAACGCAAGCAAACCGAAAACTTCATACGCCTTTTTCTCGAAATATTTTTTTAATAACGGCGTTGGTTTGAGCAAATAGGCGATTTGGACCTTTACAAAGATTTTAGCTTCTCGTGTAAAGTTAGATTTTTGTGAGCTGTGTTTTTTTTTCATTTTAGCTAACGACATGTATGTATGTGTGTATATTGTATAAAGTGTACCTACTTAAATATTTTAAATATATATGTGTACAAATCTTTTTTGAGTATTAATCCTAAAGCTGACGTATAGCCGAACTTAAGCCACCGCCGAAAATTTTTACACAAGCTGCCGCCGCCGGAAAAATGTGCTGTGCGCAAGTCTTTTTAAGTTTCTCTATGTATGTTTGGACGTAGGTGTGTATGAACATTTGGTGTTGATTTCGGCACACGTTTGACAATTCAAACGCAAAAAGAGTGAAGAGTGTTTTTAAATGAAAGCAGATTGATGTATGCAAATATAATAGGTGTGCATCATTTCATACGTGTATATGGTTCTGCTTAATTTGCTTTCTGCTTTTTTAAGAGCCATAGTGTATGTGTATGTGTTTGTGTGGTTGTTGCTATACCATTTTCTTATTGACAAGGGCATATATCAGTTTGTCATTTCGTTTGTAATTTTTTAATATTCATTTGCGACCCAATAAAGTATATATATATTTTGGATCCTTAACACATAATTATAATATTTACGGTTCGAAAAAAATTTGCCTAGATCAGGTGACTGGTTAAATAAAAAAACCAATGTGAAGGGTATATAAGATTTGGCGCAGCCGAATAAAGTGCTCTTACTTGTTTGTTTGTTTTTTAATTTTTACTCTAAGGGGCTAAAAAATGGGCCCAAAAAATGGGGAAATTTCTATATTGGTCCTTTAAAGGAACATCTTGTTACTTTTGACCTAATAAAAACAGAAACAAAATTCGAAATGCGTTTGTCTGGCTTGGAAATTATTTATAATATGTTTCTGGTGCAGAATTTAAACTGCGTTTCAATAGTCTCGAAAAAATATGACAAAAGTTTTTCAACCTTGTTAAAATTTTTCACCCTAAGAAAAAAGATAAAGTAAACAGTATATTTTAATATTGCTTTGGCTCACTTTGTAACTTCTGAACCACTTCTTTAATGCGTTCTACTGGTTTAAAGAAATTTAAGCATATTTTTTGGTACTTTTGGAATATATTTGAAGACAGGGTAATTTTTGTACTGCTTAAGTCCTTTTTGTAACTTCTTAACCAATAGAGGTAAAAGCGAAATATGAAACGTCCGACATATCTAAAAAGAATTTGAAAATTTATTGAAATATTAGACCTTAAGGAAAAAATAAATTTCAAATTATAATTTTATACTGCTTAGGTCCATATGGCAACTTCTGAACCAATTAAGATAGAAATATACTTAAAATTGTGTTTGAAAAATTTTGAAAAAATATAAACACGTACTTGTTACTTTTTGAGATTTTATTTTTTTAGGAGCTTGAAAAGCATAAATATTATACAGTTATCCCGTTCACTACTTTGTTTTAGATACAGTTTAAACCCTAGCTTGCGAAGTCGCGGGTTAATTGTTAGCAATATAAATTTTGGCCCTTACATTCAATTTTAAATTATTTCTATTCTCTACATGTTTTTAATTAACTTGAGTTGAGGAACTAAAAACTCTAATGTAATCTTTAACTTAAAATCAATGAACTTTAAATGTTGCGTACGACAAATGAATATAAAAATTTATCAACAAACTGATAAAAGAATTTTTAAATATCTATCAAATATATGCACATAGAAATTTAAGTGTAGAAATGATAGATTCTCCTTAAGGTTGCTTTTAGGCAACATTTAAAAAATGTCGTAAATGTATAAAATAATTTAAGCAATTTTGATTGGAATTTTTGCTTAAGGGCTTATTTTTAATAAAACACAACAATCTGTAAAAACCATGCCACAAATATTAAATAGGCCATAAAATGAATTTTTTTGGGGGAATTTTTTATTGCTTATTTTAGTTATATAGAGACAAATTTTATTTAGTCTTTAGATTGGTACATAATATAAGTCTGTATGTATGTAAGTCAATTATGGTCTACTATAGTTTTTTTTTATTTATTGGTGGATTTAGGTATTTATTTATTGGAAAGTGTCAAAATCAGATAAAAACAAACTTATTTTATGTTTATATTGAAATATTAAATAAACTATAAAATTTTTAGAATTTAAAGTTCTAAAGTGTTATGCAAATACTATTTTACATATTTTTACATAAATATATTTACATATGCAAACAAATTTTACAATGCCCGAGAGAATTAGTTTTTTATCAATATTTTTATTACAACATATGTATGCGCATACACTGTTTCTCAACTGAATAAGTAAAATATTAAAAAAAAATAAATTGTTTACACCTCAATTAAACATTGTTGCATTAAAAATATAATAAAACTGTAATTATTTTAAAATTTATTTTTTATGTGAATTCTTTGAAATGACAACGTGCTTAAATTCTTCATTTCACGTTTTCTAAGTCTCAGCAAGTTTATGATAATTTTCCGCGCGCAGTGTGCTGGTTTAAGTGGTTTTTTTGCATTTTTAGTAATTTTTAGACTCTGCGTTAGATATTACAGGCTTAACAGCTGATAAACTAGCCTTTCTCTTAATCTTGCTGCTTACTCTTTCGAATTTAGAACAGGTCTAACGTTTGTATGCCTTTTAGCAGCTACAATGACTCTTTAAGAGGAACTTTGCATATTTTTTCCATTATTTATTCCATAACGTAAAAGATAGTTCACGACCCATTTAAATTGCAGTTTGGACTAATGGACTCAAACTAAAAAGAGTTTACAAAAAAAAAAAAACTAAATAAATGGCATAGTTGCAGTGTAAAAAAAAATTAAATTTTCTTTCAACATAAACGGAAAATAATAATTTCTTCTAATAAAAAGAAATTATATGAACTAAAGTCAAACTAAAAAAAACAAAAATTTGTATAAAAAACAATTAGTTCAACAATTAATAAAAATTAGCAATTTTCTAATTATTTTCAAATATTATTCAGGATTTGATCCCAATTTCGTAAGTTTATTTAAAAGATTGTTCTAGAATAAGTTTTTCTAAAAGTTGGGCACAAAGAAATCATTCCATATTTTTTGGCTCTTATTTTTTTTTTCTAAATAAAAAATTTCCATTCGGTTTTTTTGATTATGTTTTCCTGAACCCTTAGAATTTTATTGGTCAAGTCGAGATAATGATATCGACCAAATGAGCGGCGTCACAATTGATTGCTCTACGGGCTCGTTTTATGGCGTTTTTCATTACTTTGGCGAAAACTTTGGGCGACTCATTCTAGCACTCGTGTCAAATGTTTTCCTTGAGGCCTCGCAGGGTATCGGGCTTGTTCACGTAAATACGAGACTTCAAAAAACCTCACAAAAAAATCTGGAACGGTTTAATCGGGCACTTTTTTCGGGCCAATGCAAATCGCCAAAGCGAGAGATGAGGCTACCCGGAAGCGCCACCTTCAGAATATCGGTTGTGGCTCGCGAAGTGTGTCCCGTTGCTCTATCCTGTTAGAACCACCTGTCCTCCAGTCCTAATAAGTTCAATTTCAGCAGAAAATCCTAGCCTTACCTGGCCCTATAATGCGCACGGTCCACTGTTGTCTTTTGATCAGCGGCATTCTTGAAAAAAATGGGCCTCTGACTCCTCGAGCGTGCACAGCGTACCATGCAGTAACTTTGAACAGATGCAATACCTACTCGTGCATAATTTTTTAATTTTGGTGCCCCAAAACCGATAGTTTCGCTTGTTTACGTTTCCGCTAAGGTAGAAATTGGCCTCATCGCACATAATGATTTTGGTCGAAAAATCGTCCACTTCGGCCTTAAGATTGAGAATGACTTGGGCGTAGGTGGTCGACAGACAGCACCTGGGCGCTCCGAGGCCATTCACTCTTGGCAGCGTCTCGTGTTGTTCCACACTCTTAAAGGTTGGTGATCAAACGGCGCAGTGTTTGCGTAGTCGGTGCCAGCCGCATGGGGAATCAGCGACTTAGAAATTACTTAGAAATTTCAGGAACGATTTTGGATAAATTTAAAAATAAAAAAATTTTTGTTCTTAAATGTGTTATTTCAAATTTGTGAAGATACTTTTGAATGTTTTCGTTAGTTCGAAGTGATTTTCAATAATTAAGTTTAAGTTGGGCAGCAAATATATAAAAAATGCATATAAAAATCTTAGCCCTAAGCAAACCCTAAAAATAAATATTCTGTTTAACATTTTTTACCTTATTTACTAAAAATTTATTGGATTTTCTACCAGTAAATGGATTTATAAATCAAAAGGCCAGCTCAAGACGACACTAAATAAGGCATCATCTCGAATTAAATTATTTCATATACCTTACGTGTGTACACACAACAATAAGTGCTGCATTGTATTGTTCGCCATCTCTTTTGTTTACTTAACTTTACTTAAATGAAAAATATGTTAACACTTAAGCACACTTAAGTTAGTAACACCGGCACATCAATTCATTATGATCACAGATTTCAATTTCAATTCATCTTGAAACTTTACTGTTGACGGGATGTTCGTTGTGTGATAGTTTTAAAAACGGGGGTTGATTTTTAATGTATGTATGTAATGTAATGTACTTACGTATGAATTTTATATTGTTATATTGGTTTGTTTTTGTCGAGCACACATCAAGACAGTATTTAAGTTGCATCAACAACAGTGCACGACACCACTCTTTATTCTTAACTACACGATCTTGTATCAAACAAACTGTTTCAGCTACACTACATTACAGCACTTAAACAGTTTAATCTTTGAACTATCTTGATATACGACTTGATGCAGGTCTCTATTATGAACACTTTATATAAAATTTTAAATAATATCTTTACCAATTGACATTTGTCACTTTTTATATGTGATATACTCAATTCAAAATGTGTTGCATATCAACAAAAACATGTCTACAAAAGCTATAAATTACAAAAACCATATTAAAAATTATTCGTTTTTAGGGATTTTTTAAAAACCACTATTGCTATATTTAAGTTTTTCAATACAATTAAATATTTAATTGGGACAATTAAATTTTTAATTAAAAATTTTAAATGGTTTTCAATAGTTAATTAATGAGCAAAAAAAGCTAATTTTTTTTACACGCAATTTGCTTAAGAGCAGGTCAGGGCAAACATTGGCGTTAATTTTTTTATTCACAGAACACACAAAATACATACAGACATTCGGGTTTAAAACAAAACCAATTATGTAATATTTCAGCCAATATTTTTCAGTTCAGATGACAAAAAAAATTGTTTATATGTTTAATTTATTCTTTATTTCTTCCTGTGAGTGTTGAGTATGGGCTTTCATTTTATCTTGACTATAGTGAAAATTCTTCTCACATTTTTTTTGTTTAAAATTTTAACTTTTGTTATAAAAATATTTTAATACTTTAACACTATCTTATGAGTCATCTGTATTGCTTTTCAACTTTTCCATGAAAGGGCGCATCACATGGAACTGCCTATACGTTTTTGTGTGTAGTTCAAAAAGCGCACAAAAAGAAGTCAAGTCGTATATTCAACATCACATGAATTTGTCTTCTATAGAATGATTAGATCATTCTTTTTGTATGCTTTTTACAGGTAAATATAAACCTAATAATGCATTCAACAACTTTTTGCCTAAAGACACAATTGAGATTAAAGGATAATAAAAACCAAACGATTCGTTTAAGATGAATCGTATTTTGAAAAAGATGCTGTCTTTTGTCAAAAGCAATTTTATTGGAAATACTGATGGAATTTTAGATTAACGTTTTAAGAATTTATTGATTCTTAGAATTTGTCAAAGGAGTTATTTTCGTAAAATATATGAACATAGAAATGTAAAAATCACTTTGTAAGTTTAATCCATTATTATGTGTTTGATATTTTTAAAGTTAGGCACATATTTATTTAAAATTTAAAAGTAAAAAAAAATTTAGAGTAAAACTTCTTGCTTACCAACAAATTTTTTATTAAGATTTTGTTTAATTTAATAGAGGGTGCCGCAAAAGTAATTATATGATATGTTTTTTAAACAAATATTGAATGGAATGAAAAAAATGTAGTTTATTTTATATTTTTTTATATAAATTGCAAAAACTAATGCCAGTTAAAACAGAAATATAAAAAAAATTTATGATATACACAATCAATGAAGCTAGAGTTATTTTAAATTTTATAGTTACTTTTGTCGCACCTTGAATAAGCAAATTAAAAAAAACGGAAACTTAATGTGGTAATGGTAGCAGATTATATTTTATCAATATAACTTTTAGACTAAGACTAAGACTTACTCTAAGGCCACATGTGAGACAATTCTAAACTAAAGAAATCTTTTAAAAATATTTTTAAAGATTATCGAAGATGTTAAGATGATCCGATATTTATTATTTTTTTAATTTTAATTTTTAACAGCTTACAGTGCCTCCTTCTACCTTGAATATATCTGCCTGTATGTTAAATTTTTCTTGATGATTTTTTAGCTTTGGACTTATTTTAAATATTCCGGTACAGTTATATGACTTTGATCATGTTACCCTTATCGTGGTGCAAGTCAAATATTTTGCGAGCAATACACTTTTGTTTTAATCGTTTTCGCTATACCAAAAAGACTTCTTTTACATTTCATGTCGCAATATTACAATTTAACGCAAATATTGTGACGTTAGCTTTATAATTGAATTTGATTATATATGAAAGATTATAAGCTCGAATGTTTACAATTACCATTAAGATACCTTTCAGTTTATTATTTTGCTTGCAATTTTTACAATATTTATTTGGCACCCCATAAGGTTTGTTTATTTTGTGTGCTTATAGGTAGAGCAGTGGATCTAAACATGTTTGTTTATACGTCCGCTGAAATCAAACTTTCGGAGCAAAGTAAAATCCAATGGCTCGCATTTTGGTGTGAAAACTATCAGAAATATTACGGGGATGATTATTATTTAAAGCAGATCCCGAGAGATAATATTTTTATTTTAAAGTCACATTTAAATCCAAATATATCACAATAGCATTGAAATTTTTATATCCTTTTTTATATCTTTTCCAAATTTTTTATTATTGAATCGTTGCCTTTGGCAAACTAACAACAAGTATTAAAATTTTAAAGCTAAATTATTCAAATTAATCCAGCTTATGCCAGACTAAAATTTTGGTTTTCAAATTAAAGTATAAAACATTTATAAAGGTTTTATCTCTTCAAACGACTGTTTCGTGCATGCTGTAAGATGTTTTAAGCGAGCAGATTTGGTTGTGTTGCCAACTTATTCAAATACCTGCCCATATAGTTCAGGACTTCACGTTTAACTAGTGGAAGCTGTAAATTCTTGTAGATGTTGCTGTTTTTTATATGCCAAGGACCACCAGTTATCATTCCTAAATTTTTTTTTTTGACGGCGCTGAATTTTTCTATGTTAGATGCGGAAGCATTGCCCCATAATTGCATCGTTGCACCAAATTGGTCTTAAAATTGAGTTGTATAGTAAAAGTTTACAACCCAGATGAAGCATAGAGTTTGTACTCATAAGCCAGTGGATTTGGGAAGCTTTAAGTTTCATTTGCGTCAACTTCACATCTATATGAAACTTCCATGTGAGGCGGCGATCCAGGGGAATACCAAGAAATTTTTTACCGGATCCTTGAGGCACCAAATGGTTGTTAATAGTGATTGGGAAGCACGTGTCTTTGCGTAAAGTAAAAGTTACGTGGGTACATTTTTGTTCATTTATTTTAATTCCAAATAACTTTGCCCATTTCTCAACTTGGGATACGTGTAATTGCAGTTGGTTCGAAGCCTCTTTAGGATCTTTATGAATACTAAGGAAAGCGGTATCGTCAACAAATGTCGACGTATGTGTAAAACTGTTGGTTGGCATATCTGCTACGTAAAGGAAGTACAGAATTGGACCTAGTATACGCCGTTAAGGCACACCAGCTCCTATTGGTTGAGAAGAACTTCCCTTCCTTCTCTTCCCTCTTTGATCATAAATTGTCTGCCTGTTATGTATTTTTCTAAAAGGTTGAAAATTTTAAATGGAAGGTTAAGCTTTAGTTTGTTTAACAGGCCTTCATGCCATACTTTGCCAAACGCTTGTGGGACATCGATCAAAAGTGCGGAGCAGTACTTCTTTTCCTTAAAGGCTTTTCTTATAATGTGTATCAACCTGTGAGTTTGTTCGATGGCACTTTGTTGATTTTTTAAAACTTGGCAATGTACCAAATTTCGAAAACTGTAGCAGATATCGGTATTAAGCCTGATACAAAGTGGCAGCAGCTATATGATATAATCAAGAAGTGATAAGAGTTAAAGGCTTCTATAAAGTAGTCCTGAAATGTTGTGTACATTTTTAAAAGAAATTACTTAGATAGCAGAATGGAAGCCCCCGTATAAATTAAGTGAAATAAAGAAGTGTTTTAAACGTTTAATGCCGAAAACTACAACAAATATTGCCTTAAAGTCGGTTACACAGTAATTCCTTTATAATGCATTATGAAAAAAATAAAAAAAATTTTGCGTTGGAGTAAAGTGAGTGATTAAAGGTTTAAATAATTATTTAACGCACTATATTTATATCATATCATACACTCTTAGAGCCATAAAGTATTTTTTGGTTTATACTTTGGTTTGAATAACTTGGGGTAAAAAAGGATAATTGTGAAGGGTACTTATGATTTGTCACAGCTGAATATAGTGTTTTTACTAAATTAATTTGAATTTTGATTATGAGACTAAAAATTATATAAATAATAGAATATGTTTTGACCAAACAATTTACAACAAATCGAGAACCATTTTTTTTTGATTTGGCAAAGAGCATGAGAATCAGAAAAATGTAAGCTTTACATAGACCAGTGGGTTAAACGGCTGATGTTTACAACTAAAATAATAACTAACAACCGAACAAAGAGTACTGATAAATAAATTCGTAGCTGTTTTTCGAAAATGCATTCTACCCGGCAAGTAACTAAAAATATTAATTTCTTCATTTGCAAAAAATGGGAATTAAGTAAGTTTTGAACTTGAATCTTAATAAAGAAAATGAAATAGTCTTAAAGAAATAGTTCAACTATAAATAAAAATAAAATTTTTAAAACTAAAATTGAAAATATGCGGGACACAGCAAGGTATTACAACGTATTTCGTATATTAAGTGTACGCATAGTGGTGTTCACCCCGCAAAAAATACCAGTGCCTGTGTTCTGTAACTTTAGTGAGAACTTCTCGCATCGAAAAATTTATAGTCGCCTTGTAAAATACAGGATGAACACGATAAACCTAATTATTTTAACTTTTGACGTTGTATAATGAGAGTTTATGTATTATCTAAGTCACACTGTTAATAATCGGAAGACTATGATAATAAAAAAAATTTTCTCGCTGCGAAAACTTCTCACAAGTTACAGAACAGGGAGGCAGATTAAAATAATGATTCACTTTCAGGGTTGCTGCAATTAATTTCCCGATTACCAATTACTAGGCAATGGAAATCAAAGCCAATAATCTATTTTAAATTTTTCGATCAATTATTTTTACATTTCAACTTTCAAAGTCAATAAATCGAAAATCATAGCATAATTCAATTTTAAGTTGATTTTTATTCAAATGCTATATGATAAAAAAAATTTAAAAAAAAATAAGTTATAGGGTAGAGGATAAAAGGAATTTTGTTTATGGATATTTGGTTTAAATATTTTGATATAAAATGTGACAGGAAAGGTATGGTTTGGAAGTTTATTCCACATATAAAACGTGCGACTTAAAACAAATTTTATCTGTAATGCGTAGTACAACTCACTGGCCAGTCGACCACAAACAGGTGTGCTCTTCTTGATAGAGGAGTATCACGCAAAAAAGTCCCAGGTTTCAGGAACAAGTTTTCTGATTATTTTAGAGCACACTTCATTCTGGTATCGAAATTATTGTAAAACACAACCCACATTGCGACAGTCTTCACGTAAATCCAGTCGGTTCGATAGCCTAGCGTCATCCATGAGTATCTTTGCCCGTTTCTGTACGCGGTAAAGTAGCCAAAAAATAGACTCTGAAGCACCTGCACATACATGAGGGTTTTTTTTTTGTTTCTGGCCTGATGTTGGAAGTACAAGTAGTGAGAGGATCAAATAGGGTAAACTAATTACTACACCATTTCAAAAACCCAAGACACTTGGATGCTTCTTTCATACAAGAAAAATGGATTCTGTCCAGGGGACATTGAACTGGATTTTCGTGCCAAGAACTTCAAGAGTTTATGCCTCCCCAACATTTATACTCTACATTAATACAGATGATGCAGCAGGTTTATAGTTCGCCTTTATTTCAGGAGACAACATTGGGTATTATTGGCATTAATATCGGCCCTGTTCACATTGTCCTAATCGGAGATAAGCAACATATCACGTTTGAGAGTGTCATTCATACTTGGCCTCATAGCTCCAATCTCCAGAGAGATAAGCGTATTGTCAAATGAGTATGACTGGCATATGCTGCTGTCGTCTGCAATGGAATAGATATGATTTCTTCATGATTTTCTATCATGAAGAACGGTTATAAATTGAGCAGAAGAGGGGACAGATTTATGCAGTCACAGCTGCAAGATTTGACGATTTTTGGTGGCAAAAATATGGATAGGAGGATTTTCG